>OY744518.1:143963621-144276121 GCA_963556195.1 Sepiola atlantica | reverse complement strand
TAGTATTTTCGATTTGATCCGTCAAATCATCTTCAGGGTGTATTAATTTTTTAATTTTTTTAAATATGTCTTAACTGTTGAGTTTCTTTAATATTAAATTACTGGCCGTTAGGCCGGTAATTTACAACTTAAATTGAGCTTCTTTAATATTGAGATGTTATACGAGAGCGTGATTACGTTCTAAGAGTGTGCAAGATTCAAAAGTTTGATTGCTTAACCGTTAAGAATTTAATTACGTTCTGAGCGCGTTCAAGATTCAAACGTGTAATTTCTATTGATTGTAGACACTTTAAAATGTTGTTACTAGTTTTGTTAGTCACATTATTGATTTGAGAATGTTTAGCTTTTATGTAAAGGGCTTCCAGAATTATTAATCTCTTGGTGTGAGTATCGTGGTGTATTATTTTAGTATTGTTAACTAGTATGTGTCTGTATTTGAAAGGGCAGTCATGTTTTTTTAGGTGTTTTGCAAATGGAGCCAGTATCATAGAGATTTAAAGTTAGTTTTCAGGAAAGTTTTGTGGTAGTGTAACCGATGTAAGAATTATTTTTATTATTATTGTCGGAGATACATTCTCCCATGGGGCATTGAAACTGATATATTACATTGGTTCTTCCTTATGTATTTTGGGTCTGTAGTTTTAACTACATGATTCGATATTTTCATTTTTTTGTAATAAGTGATGAATCTTATTTTATTAGCAGAGTTGATGGGGATATGTAGCGATGTATTATATTTTTAAGAGCTTTTTCATCCAATTTAAAGTTTGGATTCATTTGGTTACAATAGAATAGATTTATGTAGTGAGAATTATTTAGCTGCTTATTATTAGTATTGTCTAAGTTTCTAATCATTAATTTTATTTCTTCGGCTACAATATAATTGGGAAACTGATTATTAATTAGGACTTTCTTAATGTTTTTTAATTCGTTAAGGAATATTTTTTTGGTTGAAGAGATTAGCTTTGCACGGTTTGATAGATTTTTAATCATTGCAATTTCACATCGATATGGGCATTCGCTTTTATATCTTAAAATGTATGTGTTAATGTAGGTAGGTTTTTTATAGGGAGAGGTGATGAATGCGTCATTGTTAGAGTTAATGAGAACATCTAAAAACAGAATTTTGTTATTAACATTAAGCTCATGAGTGAATGTAAGTACAGAGTTATTTTGAAAAATGTCTCGTAGTTTTTTTATCTCCTCAGTATTGTCTGCTAAAAAAGGATATCATCAATGTAGCGGGCATAAATGGAGGGTTTAGTAATTATATTAAATACTTTATTTTCGAGGTCAGTCATGTAAAAGTTACTGAAGGCTGGTCCGAGGACCGATTCCATAGAAACACCGTCAATTTGAGTATAGATGTTTCCTTTATGGTCATAGAAAGGGACTTTGGTTGTGCAAATTAATAGTAAATTTTTAAGTATTTTAGGATCAATTTTTAGTGGAGGGAAGTATATGCTATTAATAATTCTATCAATTGTTTTGTGTACTGGGACATTTGTAAATAAGCTTTCAACGTCAACAGTGTGCCCATCTCTAAAAAAGTGATGGCATACTTTTTGATTAATTTCCAACTTACCTATCTTTATCATTAAAGTCAATTGGTAAAAACTGTTGTCTTGTTTACAAACAATACTGATATTTCAGTCAGCTTCTGCTTATTGATGCTAGTGTTTGCTTGAATATATATTGAATAGTAAAAATTGAGTAGTTCATATTCTTTTAAAGCATCTTTTATGAAATTTAGCATAAAATTGAGGCAAACGCCCAAAAGCACAGAGGATCCAGAATATATTAATAAAAATAAAAATCAAGACAGATTTTTTTTTCATTTTCATTTCAAGAATTTAATTTTTTGTTTTGCAATCATTTCGCTAGAAACTAGCCTTGTCAAGCAGAGAAATTTTGTAGCTGTCCGTCAGAATGGGACAACAATATTCTTAGTTTTTTTTTGTTTTTTTTAACATAATTCACCCCAAACAAGGCAGGCCGTCTTTTATAACCTTGTAATTTAGGTTATAATAAATAATAACTTGTGAATCAAAATGGATGAACTATCAAGATAAACGTTTAACAGATTTATTAAAACTGAACACAGAATTAAATAATGAGTTAATTGGCCGCTGTACGCGAATTGAGATATTAACAGTCTGAGATCGTGATCTTTGTTTATCTTCTCTCTTGGCCGGACTCCTTTTCCAAGGGCGATAACTCTTAACTCCCGAATTGGTTCAAGGGGCGTAACTCGTTTTTGTTAGTTGTCCTAACATCTCCCCGTTTTAGTCTTTAACTGTATCGAGCACACCTGGGGTCAACTTGGAGGTGCTTGACTCTAATGCGACTGCGCTTTGGCCAACTCCTGTGAGATCTTTGACAATTCTCACTTGTACTTGTCTGCATGGGAGGTGATGGAGATGGCAGTTCAAATGTGTTCATTAACAAATAAAACAGAATGGTTGTTCTGTTGTCCACTAAGTTGTCTACAGAGTATCTGAGACGTAACTGGTTTTTGTGCAGTGGCCAGAATTGACTCCCAACTTGAACATCATACAGGAATTGTCCATTTATTTTGCGGATGATGCCTGGTACCCAGTTTGGCCGGCCAGGTCTGTAATTCCGAGCAACCACTGGTGTGCCAACTGAAAAAGCTTTTGTTTTGTTAGGGCTTGGTTGTTGCCTTTGTGGCTGGGGACGTAAAGCGTCCAGTGTGGTACAGAGTTTTCGTCCCATTAGTGCCTCTGCTGGTGATAGACCATTCTTCACAGCTCCATTTGGTGTTATTCTATATGAAAGGAGGAAAGCATGTAGTATCTCCTCTGTTGTTCCCTCCCCTCTTAACTTTAGTAGTGCCCTTTTGAATGTGTCTACAAATCTTTCGGGTTGATGGCTGACTAACACGCAACATTGTGCGCAATTCCTGCTTAGGACTGTTGTATTGCGAGGACCCGAACCCTGCTGCTGCTGGACCACCAGGCGGGAGATGCTGTGTAGAGAAGTAGGGAGCCTGTTGTTGAGGCTGTGGTGGTCCATACCAATTGGTGTTGGGTTCTGGCTGGTACACCTCTGGTGGGTAATTGACTCAGTGGTGAATTGGTGTTTGCTGCATGTAGGAGGTGGTTGGTCGAGGTCCTGCTGTGGTAGTTTTCTCTGTAGATGATGTTATTGGAGATGTTGGCAAATGGAAACATGCTTCAATATCCAGCCATACTTTGTAGTCTGGATTCTGATCAACTGCCTTTTCTTCCAAAATCATCTTGATTTATGCCAAATGTGGTTGAGATGAACGGACCAGTGATTTTAGTGCCATCAGGAATTTCTACAAAATCTTCTGATCCTGGACGTTGTACAAGAATTGTGATTTTCTCAACATTACCGGTCACATCAACCTTGAGCAGCTCTACCCCTTGAGGGTCATCGGTCAGTTTAACGGTGATGCTAGGTTTGGAGTCAGTAGGTGTAGTTGGCGCTGGTACAATCCATCTAGGTCCATCAGGTCTGCCATCACTTACTGGAGAGTTTGGTGTGTTTGGTGTTCCACTAATGTAGTCATTAGGTATGAGGGTTTTATCAGTCATACCCTTAGTAGACTCACATCAAACTGATGTTGTTGAAGTAGGTCCTGATGTTGTGGTGATTTTAGGAGTCACTGTGGTAATCATTGGTGTTGATATTATTGTGGGAGTTCCTGTTGAAGTGGAACCTAATGTTGGTCCAACCAAAAGGTTGGTGGTTGGTCGAGTGTTCCGCCGCCGCCGTTGCTGTTTCTTCTTGCTGAGGTCGTCTTTACTGCTCTGAGGTGACGATCTGGACACCACCTCACATATCTGGTTGAGTGGAATGTCGAGAAGACCTAGTAACTCGATAAAATCAAGTCCCAGCAAATCATGGCATGAGTTTGCTATGTATACGGTACTTGACACCGTTTTTTCTTTCATTTTGATGGTAGCGGGTAATTGACCCGTGATGTGAACACAATCTCCAGAAGCACTCTGTGCTACCTGACTTGTTGGTGTCAATGAAGGCTGGCCTATGGCTTCCCATAGTTTTTGTGATATAATAGTTATATCTGATGCTGTATCGATTTGCAGTTGAATAGGATGGCCATTCAATTGTACTGCAACATATTTTCGTTTGGATTTTTGGTTTGAGAGAAAAGTTGCTATCAGACTGTTTGTTTTTGTTCTGTGCTGCTGTCGTTGCCTGATATGTGAGGTTTGCCTATTATGGGTTGGTTTTCGTTCTGGAGGGGTGCAAAATCCCTCTTTATGTCCGAGTCGATTGCAGCTGCGACAGCGGTGTGTCTTGAAGGTGCAGTTTCGTACAAAATGCCAGTTGCCACAATTCCAACAAGCTGTTTGGGGCTGGACAGATTTTGAAGTCGGTGAGGTGGGTCGACGGTGTTTTTGGACTGTGTTTACCATGGATGCTGATGCTTGTTGTACCATAGTTGAATCATGTTTTAGATTCACTAGACGCTGGCATTCCACGGCAACTTGTTGTAATGTTATGTCTGGATTTTGTTCTATTTTTGACAAAATCCGTGTGCGAATATCTGCCTCCTCTGCCGATCTCAACCACACACAAAAATCAAACATTTGAACTGAGCGTCTGTGATGGAAGAGATTTTAAAACGTCCACATTCTTTGTTTACAAGGATTGCATATGTTGAAAAATCGGTCGAGGAAGATTTTGTTATGCTAAGGCAATTGAACCGCATATTGAATAATGAAATATGCTCACCGAAAATCTGAGTAAGGATTTCTACTGTGCTGCCGAAACAGCAGTCACGAGAATGTTTTGGCAACATGTAATTTACATACCGATCATGTTCCGACGTCCCAAGCTTCCGTAGCAGAAGTCTTATCTTCCAGTCGTCAGCTTGATCCTTGAAATCCACTCGAAAAATGTCCTCGAAATGCACAAACCATGTTTCGAACGTCGAATTTGCAATTGGGTCGTAATGAAATTCCGTTATTGTTTGTGAAATGGAATCTGTAGACGTCCTAAGATTTGTTTCTGAAATCGACGATGTAGGCGTGGAAAATCTCTCTGAAAATAATTCCATCAAACGTAATTGTTGTTGTAGTAATTGCTGAATTGTACATTCCATTTTTTTTTTTTTTGAAAAATGTAAATTGATCTTATCTAATCCTCTGTCGCCACTTTTATAACCTCGTAATTTATGTTATAATAAATAATAACGTGTGAATAAAATGGATGAACTATCAAGATAAACGTTTAACAGATTTATTAAAACTGAACACAGAATGAAATAATGAGTTAATTGGCCGCTGTACGTGAATTGAGATATTAACAATCTGAGATCGTGATCTTTGTTTATCTTCTCTCTGAACCTGACTCCATTTCCAAGGGCAATAACTCTTAACTCCCAAATTGGTTCAAGGGGCGTAACTCGTTTTCGTTAGTTGTCCTAACACCGCCACTGTAGACGTAAGGGGCTACTGAGAAAAAGGGTGATGGTTTGGGAGCTGCACAGCGAGATGTCTGTTTAAGGAAAACAGCGAGCAGGGAGGGAGTTCCAGAGTCCAGCAGCACGAGGAAAGAAGCTAATAGAGTAGAAAGCTCTCTGGCATCTGGGGACCTTCACAGTGAATGGATAGGATTTAACTGATTGTCAGGTTGGTCGACTGTATTTACATCAAGGGGGCAGCAAGTTCATCAGAGCACAATCCATTGATGTACTTGTAAAACAGGCACAAGGAAGCAACATTGCGGCGATGGAACAGGGGCTGGAGCTTGGTGGATAGTGAGGAACCTATCAAGTTGGCAACTCTTTTTTGGACCTTGTCTAAGAGGGAGAGACTAGTGGATGATGTCCCAGCCCATATGTGGCAACAATACTCCATGCATGGTCAGATGGTGGCTTTGTAGAGATATAGGATAATGTCAGGAGTGAGAAGTTTATTGGCATGGTAGAGGGAGCCCACCTTCTTTGCAGAAGCCCTGTTTTTTTTTATTACTGGTCCCTTGTTTTTGAATATATTGAATAGTGTTACAATCAAATGAATAGCTATTAATATATATATATATATATATATATATATATATATATATAGATGTGCATTTGTCTGTAACAATGGTGTATAGAGATATTGAAACAGAAACACAACTTGCACATTCATTATTAGAGATTCCTTTATTTTCTATTCAAGCCATTTTGACAATCTCTACCTAGGCTGTCAAAAGTGATGCCATATAGGAAATTGATATCTTAAGTTCTTATTATTTATACAGTTTTTTAGCATACAAATTTTTAGATATTATTTTTTCAAATACTCTCATTTTTTCGAAATTTTGAAAGCTGCTTGTAATATACAAAAATGCAATCCCAAACAGCATTTGCATTTATTTGGTCACAACACGTTTTTAGTGAAAAAAATATTTCTATTTCTAATTAAAGTTCTACTTGTGAAAACTTTCTTCTCTCAATCCCTGTATTATATTACATTTAACTGTTCGATATTTTTTCAACTCCTCTTTGATTGTATCTATGTTGTTACCTACAGCATATTATTACTACAGCATAGCCAAAAATAATAACAAACATACCTAGAGGCCTACGTAAAAGTTGGCCGGATCTTTTCTCGACTAGAAGAAAGTATGCTGTCAGGTGTCTTTTTCTACTCATCCTCAACTGCTTTTATGTTGTTATCATGTCATGTGGGTGATCATTTGAGAATACCAGGTGCCCTTACAAGCCGGGGATCGGTACTTATCTGCAGATAAAACAAATATAACAGACAGTCCTGGGCGTTTTTTGCGATCTACACCAACCACATACTGGCTGGCAATGACAGAATGAATGAATTTGTTAACAAAACCTGTAAACTTAATGAAATATCTTCTATTAAGAACTTAATGCAGAAATAGTGTTTTTCTAAAAAGTAATATATTTCTGACCCAGAAAGATGTGGGACAGTGATGTGGATAAGAACAATTTATGAAGCTAGACCAGGACTATTTCAAGGGTGTCTAAAACAGGAGACAGGACTTCATATATAATATTTTTCTACTTTCATAAAAATTTATAAAATTTTAATTCTACTTCCATGCATTTCTTTTTCTCACTTTATATCTATAACCTGTTTTTATTGCAGAATAATCATACAAATCTTGACCAGGTTTTGACAAAGGAAGCTGAACATCTGTTTGATGAAAAACGGTAATTTTTCCTTTTCAACTAAAAATATTCAAATTCAGAATTTCAACTGTTGGGAAAATGGAATTTCTACAGTAACAAAACCAAAAATGTTGAGCAAAAAGAAATAATCTGCTAGCATAATCATTTGTCATATGTTTTAAGAGAAAAGTAAAAGAATGGGAATTCAACCATTAACTTAGTATTTAGGCATGTTCAAATTTGACAACTGTCACAATTTTAAATGAAAACAAATAACCCCACTTTTAAAAATATCATAAAATCAGGGAATTATCAAATTTTAATGAATTTTTCAGCTTTTAAAAAAAAAGTGAATGATTTTTTTTTTATAAAACCTCAAACTTAAAATTTTTTTTTGGTCAATCATTTTTGACTACCTCCTTGTGTCACATTGATTCAACTATAATTTATGTATAATTTCATTATTGTATTTGATAATAAAAGGATCTGGAATGAACTGAAAACATTTTTAAAGGTGAGAACAAATTGAAAATGAGTTATAAAAATCAAAATAGAGATGTTTTTTAGTATTCTTTAATAAAATTTGAAATTTTATGATTTTTTATTAGTTACTAAAATTATTTTAAAGTTAAGGATTTTTTTTTATTGCATCTTATAAAAGTTTAATTTTTAACACCTGGAAAAGCTTTTTTGAATAGTCAGTTATTATGTTTAAATTCGAATGAATGTTATTTTAAGGATTATTTTTTGTTTACCAGCAAGTTTTCAGGGGTTTTATTTTCAAATATTTTTCTGCTATTTAACAATTTCTCGTTAAAAAAACAATACATGAAAAATTTCATGTCAACTTCAAAATAAAATGAATAATCATATTTCTCTACTAAGATATTCCTTAAAATGTTCTACATAAAATTCTTTGTTTCTGTAACTCTTACAATATGTAATTTAATGTAATTTAATATGTATTTCATGCAATCAATAAAACAATTGCAGTTGTTAGAAGCTTTAGGGATGCCCTTCATGTGTAATCATCTGTATTTTTAGGTATATTTTAAATACAAAGTAATATTTGTACACAATTCAGTTGACTGATATTTTAATTTACTAATTTATTTCAAAACATGTCTCTGATATATGTTGGATTTATAAAAAGATTTTTGGCAGAAATTATTTACTGATTTGTGGTGAATATTGTAAATGTCGAAAATGTTTATACAATTATTATAATACTAGCAGATATACTCAGCATGAATTTCAAGACGTATTTTTTTTTTATTTTAAGATGTTTTTGAAATAAAATGTTTTATGTCTCAAACCAAATCTTCTTGGTAAATACTATTCTTTGTCTTTTCATATGGAGCATAATTTTGACATGGATCCAATGCTAACATTCTTGTAGAATTCATAGTATTTGACATGATGAAAAGAAAATGCAGATGACGGGGATAAAGTCTCCCTACTTTTGTACTGACAGTGTTTTTTTTTTTTCTAATCTAAATTAAAATTGTATTCACTATCTGTGGTTTAGGTGTTAAATTGAGTTATCCCCCCTTTGCAGATTGGCTGTTTGGAGTATTTAAAAGCTAGATGGCTCTGGTTGATAGTCAATCTGCATAGGTGGTGAGTTGAGCTGTATAAAAACTGTACTCTTTTTCATTGAGAGGAAGAGCTCTTCAGAGAGCAAAGTAACGTTAGAAGAGAAAGTCGTGGAGCTAAAGAACCTTTGTTAAACTGTGGATTGCCAGTTGGAAGAGAAAGTTGTGGAGCTAAAGAACCTTTGTTAAACTGCGGATTGCCAGTTGGTAGAGCATCAGACTTTTTTTTTCTTTTACAAATTGATTACACTATCAATCATTACAATGTTTATTTGTTTATCATCATGTAAGATGCACATATTCCTTTTGAGTTTTTCATCTTGGGTCCATGCTTTTTTAATAAAACATTATTGAAATTTCTCAAAATATTTTAGGCCAAAATGTTTAATAAAAGATATTCCACACAGTTTTTTCAAGCCCAATAAAAAAAACTGTTTTTAGTCATTAAATTCCAGTTCTAAAGAAAAGGCTTTTCTGTTAGTCCCGTCAAAATAACTCCGGAGGGACTGAGTCTATCTATACAATCATAATCGTAACAAGCTATGAAGAAAGTGACCAGTGACAAAATTAATAAAAATAATTTCTTCAATTTTTGGCCAATTGTTGTTACAGGAAAAAATAACTTTTTAAGTACTTAACACTTATTTATGTATTTGCGATTGTAATATTAAAAAAAATGTCAATAATAAATGTAAGTCTCAGAAGAAATTCATTTTATGTAGTGTTTTACACAAGAAAGCCAGACATTGTCATATAAAACAAACCTGCTCTCATTATCGATGTAATTGTCCTGAATGACTATAGCTTCAGTAGAGCTGAACGCAAAAAAATAACAAATATCAGGACTTCAAGAATGACTTAAAAACAACATGGTCTCTGAAAGAAATAAACATTATACCGGTTGTGGTTGGGGCAACTTGCTTAATGAAAAAAAATCTTTAAAAATACTTAGATACAATCCCTGGAAGACCAGGCTGTAGAGATAGCAGCTCTAAAAGGGACAACGTCTATCCTTAAAAGAGCCCATAGCAAAATCAAGTGTTAGTTCTAGGATTTTGATCTCTTTGAATAAACTGAAGTAAAATTCCAATTCTCTAAATAAACACTGTCTAATTATTTGAATTTTTATTAACATATACTGCAGTTTTTTGAATTGTGAAAGGAAAAAATTGTTGATAAATTATTACTTTTTAAAAAATAGCTGATAAAAATAAATTGTCATTAAAACAATTAAATTTAAATGAACTGACTGGTAAAATAACTGGCATTTTCATTTAAATAATTTTTACTTTTAAAAATGTTTTAATTTCACAAATGATGAATAATCTAGATGTTATGGAAGGATATAATTTCTTTTCAGTTCTAAAATTAAATAAACAAATTCGTATGTAGTCTGATTACTGAAAAATAAATAATTTCTTTCGTTTATAAACAAATTAGTCTAATTATTTGTCCCCTTTTTAAATTAACATGGTGTATAGCAATGTTTGGAATTTTGAAGGAAAAATGAAAAAGAAAATGCTGTAAGTGTGAATTAGTATTTTTATTTTAGTCACAGACAAAAGTCATTAGACTTTTGCCTCTGACTAAAATAATAATGAAAAGGCTATCAGTGAGTAATTACTTAAGAGCTACCAGCGCTATCATGAGACCTTCACCTTAACAGTAACTGATAAATAACGATTAAAATTGATTAAAGGTAATATGTTATAATAAGCGTTTGGTAGCAAGGAAAAAAGAGACAAAACAATGAAAATTAAACAAATTGTATCATTTCAAAATACATTAGACACAAAACAAAGTTGTTGTTGTTGTTCTTGTTGTTCTTCTTCCGTGGTGTAGTCGTTGCTGTCATTGTTATTGTTCTGCCGTGGATGGAGTCATAGACATCCGGCTCATAAACGACAGGGACAAAAAATGGCTTTAGAAAACTGTGTTTCTTTTAAATCTTATGTTCGCCATAGTGAGCACGGCACATGAGTAATCGGCACACAACTTTGTGGTGATGTGCATGAGTATGAGCTTCAACTCTGGTGCGACCATGGCAACTAGAGAACAGATCTCAGTCTACCTAATTCCACTTTTAAGCAGTTAGAAACCACAGAAATAAGGCATACTTGGACGGCGGTCACCAAACAAAATGTGATCTAAAAATCGTAACAAATATATAATTTTATGATAAAAAATCTAATGATAAATATTTTTTTAACATGTCCTTTGCAAGTTTAATTTGATCGTTGATGGTTTAATTGCAATAGATCAGCACTCTGCCATAAAAAACAGAATATATATTGAGCCATTGTTTTGTAACACAGACAAATTACATTTTTAAGGAAATACTAGGAAAAATTGTGACCCGTTGGGTCCCCTATTGAGCTCAGGTTTAATTGTTTGAATCACGAAAAAGTAAATTTGCAAAGCCAGTTAAATTTTGAAAAATAAAAATACAAAATTAGTCTTTTGGTCCCCTCTCTCTCTATCTCCCTCCCTCCCTAGCTAGCTAGCTATGGGTTAAATATTAATAGTTTTGGTGATATTCCCTATTGTTTGTAATGGACTGTTTCATAGTTACTTTTATGACCTTTGACTGTTAATAAGCAGAGAGTGTGAGAGAAGCGAGAGGTGATAGATACTGTATAAAGGACAATCACGGGATCAGACAACATAGATTGAGAGAGGGTGAGAGTAAGAGATTGTTACTTGGTGAATAAATTGCAAATTACGGTTAATTAGAACAATTGAAATAGGTTTTTGTTGTGATGGTATAACCTGACTACCCCATTCACAAAATAGATGGACTCGTGGAACTATAAGTACGACTACAGCGAGCAGTCAAGACATTTGAGTTTAGACACATGCAGTCTTAACATTCTGTCTTACGTATTCTCTAGTCGGTCTGCCCTATTACATATTCTGTATTCTGTTAACATATCTTGTATGTACAAGATATATATATCTGAAAATAAACCTATTATTTTAAAGACCTTCCACTCGGGTTATTTATTATTATATCTTCAACAAGATATATCAATTTTTAAAAAACATAACTCAATCCCCAAACTAAGGAATATTTTAACATGCATTTTGTATGACTAAAATATATATAAAAAAAGCCTTAGGGAAACAAACGTTGATTAACTTAGCTTTAGTATAATAATAGATGTAGTATTATTTTTTTTAAATTTTTTTTTATTGATGATTAACTTTCAAATACAACCAAAATTTAATTTAAAATAAAACATTTACATTATTTTAATTCGTTTAAAAATTTTTTTTTTAATTCTGTGAATGTCTAATATTATTATAAAAAACGATTTTAACAGATTTGGTCATTATAGTTGTTTTGGATTATTGAATTCATTCTTCGTTTTCGTTGTTACCATATCTCAGCCTACATTTTAATTTTTTATCTAGTATTTGTTTACTTAGAGGTCAATCTTTTTTTCTTGGTAGTGCAAACAAGAAAAATGATGATTATCTAAAAAATGATATGAAATACACCAATTTTCTGAATAGATCAGTTCAATCAGTGTTATATTTCTTTTCCATTTACCATTTTCTAGTTTCTATTATCAATACTAATACTAACCTCGTCCACCTCTTTCTGTGTGGATGTTCCTGAAAAAGGTCATTAAATAGATCAAGTGAAATGTTGTATGTTTGTGTGTGGATGTTCCTGAAAAAGGTCATTAAATAGATCAAGTGAAATGTTGTATGTTTGTGTGTGGATGTTCCTGAAAAAATTCATTAAATATATCAAGTGAAATGTTGTATGTTTGTGTGTGTATGTGTATATATATATATATATATATATATATAATCTAGGAAAATAAAGTCCACATTATTGTTAGAATAATAATGTCTTTTCTTGGGTTAATTACTGTGTCAGAAAATCACTTTAAAAGGAAGATATTATTCCATTACAGATTTTTTGCCATATTTCCTTGTGTATGTCGTCACATCAGGTTTATTAATTTATCTTGGTTTGCACTAAAATTTGGATTTTGATGAAATAAAATGTGAAAAATGTTTAAAGTGAATTCTTATGCGGCAATAACAAAATAAATTCTATTTGTTCATCTCCATTGTCCAAATTAAAATTAATATATATATATAGTTTAAAATTTTGTCTAAAATATTAAATGTATCTGAAATGAGTTTAAATTTTTTAATGGCCCGGAGTGGTAGTACCTGTAAGGGCTCCATCTATGGGTTAAATAGAACCTACTGGCACTACCTGATTGGCTGTCTGAAGTTATTGACTTCTTGACTCAAAGTGCACCAAACATTGATGTTTTATTGTTTTTTTCTTTGCAAAACTCAATCATGTTCTGCAAAATCTAAAACAAAAAACAACAATTACCCTCCCTCCCCTTTCCCTCCCCCCCTTCACTCAACCAAACACCATGAATAAATACTTCAACATATAAAGAACTTGAAGCATAAAAACCTTTACCAAAATGACCGGATTTGGCATTAAATAACCCAAAAAGAGTTGAAATGCCGTAAAACAAAACAACCAAACCAAAAATCATGAATAAACATTTGAAGATATAAAGAACTTGAAGCATAAAAACTTTTACCAAAATGACCGATTCGGCATTAAATAACCCAAAAAGGGTTGATATGCCATAAAACAAAGCAACCAAACCAATAAAATATTTTTCCATAGTGAATTTTGACATATACAGTGGATCTCTGCTATTCGTGGTTTCACAAATTTGAGGATGTTCAGCATAAGCATTGACTTTACATTTTCTTCATAAATTCGGTAGAACTCTCAAATATGATAATCCAACTAAAGCCAATATGACAAGAAAAAAAATGCAATTAAAAATGCTTATTCCGTAGGATTCATATTAAATGCAACTCATACAAAAGTATTGGTATTGCGAACTTTATGCAAAACTGAAATTTTTAAAAAAAATCAACCAATGTGCAAGCAGAAAGCTAATTTGGTGACTTTCATGCAAAAAAAAAAACACATACTAATGTACAAAAACCTGATTTTTAGTAAACGTTGAGGTATCATATCTATTCTCGGATTTTCGCTATTCGTAGGTGTGTCTGGAATGTGACCCCCCACAAATAGCGGGGCCTACTGTATATTAAAGTATCAAAATTTATGTGTGTTTCCATTAAATTATAAGAGGATTTAAGTTATGAAAAATACTTTTTTATTCTACAGGTCTGAGTAGCAATAAGAAAAATTAAAAACTGTCCCGATTTGAGGCTTGGAAATTATGTATATATTATTATTTGTTTTTGCATCTTGCAAACCTTTCAACTTACTTTACAAACATTAAAAAGTAGTATAGCATTCAGTATAATGCGATACAAAAATAGTGTAGGCGATAAATATTGTTTCCTGTTGTTTTTGTTAAATATTAGTAAATTCGGAACAATTTCCAGTTAAAATCTAATTAGTTATATGCATGTAAGCTTAAGAAGACCCCATTAGCAAATATTTACACATTTCAAGCGGATTCCTCTTAAGCTTACATGCATAAAACTAATTAGATTTTAACTCGAAATTGTTCCAAATTTACTAATATTTAACAAAAACAACAGGAAACAATATTTATCGCTTATAAACAATTCTTGTATCGCATTATGTTCCGAACGCTATACTACTTTTTAACCCATTATAAGCTATTAAAATAAATACAATCTTTATTTATTATTTTTTATCTTTTTTCATAAGATTTTACTTTCTTGAATCAGTTTTAAATTGTTTTTAAGATGGCTAACTACTTTTAGTCTAGCTTTTGTGTTAGGACTTTATTTGGCAAAATTTTGTCAAATACTTTTCAATCCATAAGTGATAATTATTAGTGGTATTGATACAATAATGATATAGTCTTAGAATGTTAGACCCGATGGTACACGTTTTTCTGTCAAGGGTGTTTCATGCCAAATTTGGTGAAATTGTGCTCAATAGCTTTTAATCCATTAGTGTTTATTATCATCATCAGTCATAATAGTACTATTGGCATGTTGATGGCCTTATGGCACACCTGGCATCTCAAGGATGGTGCAATTCTGTTAAGTAGTTTTTGAGGCTCAACTTATCCAACAGACAAAAATGCTCAATTATAAAAGAGATTTCTTCTTTAAAATTGATAATCTTTTCCAAATATTATTTCTTATTTTTCAGATATGAAGAAAGTGCTATAATGTATGCAAATACTCAAAGTTTATTTGAAGAAATTTCTTTAAAATTTATAAACCTTGACAACAAAGGTCCTCTGAGTGCTTATCTAACTCAAAAACTCAATGCTCTGAGATCTCAGGTAAATATTTTATTGTATCTTTCATACAATATGTCATAATTACATACCAGTTGAAATACATATCTCATCTATAAAATAAAATGAGATTTTTCCCCCATTTGTTTGACTGGTATAGTTTCATAAACAAAAGCTACATGAATAAAAAAAAATATATATTTTGTCTTTTTCTCCTAATTTTCTCCATTTCAAGAACAACAAAAAATTAATTTTCAATCGATTTTGAGATTTAGTCCTGCTCATATTTTTTTTATTTGACTACACATTTTCACTCCCTGTCTGGGATCTACTGTGACTTTCCTCATTGTCACCGACGTAAAAAAATTCATCAAATGAACTTTTGTTTTGCACCAGTCTCACACTGGTAGCCGATTAGATAAGATCTTCACATTCGTTTGCTGCAGAAAAATAACAATAGTGACAGATTTGTTTTACAAAAATAATTAGACTGCTTAGAATATTCTGTGCAGATGTGTAAAGAAGGGGCTACGTTGTTCCTCTCTTCGGTTTCAGACACGAAATGAACAAACAAAGCCTCTTTATAATAACAACGAAAAGGGTTTTATTCACAAAGGTTACCTATACCATTTGGTATAGGTAGAAAGAAAGTTGGACAGTGTCTGAGAAAGGAAGAGGAAAGTAGGACGTTCTTAGAGCTGCCTGAGGTCCGTCAGCAGCTATCTTCAGTTGAAGATAGTATTTGCTGTGAGCTTCTAGTGGACAGGGCCAGGAGAGAGAGTGAAAGAAGTGTTTCCTCGTTACTTGCCGGGGTCTCTCTAGTGACTGCCTGGGATTCCCAAAGGAGCTGAAGTAGTTCTTCAACCTACAGAAGGAATCCATGCGCCCTGCAGGCTGATTGGTCAGTGTGTGACCAGCTCACTCAATGGGGACCTTTTTCGGAGGGAGAAAATAGGTCTGTTTATGACCGCTACATCACCCCCTGCTTAGGCGGAAAGCCGATAGAGAAAAAGGTAATTATTTGCTAAAAGTCGCAGTTATAAAGAATAAAAATACAAAATATGTCAATTCGGTTTACAGAATTTTTTTTAAAATGTCTTTACTTTTCAGTAAAAAGTTTTCTTTGGTTAAAACAAGTGTTCAATGTTCATGCCTTTTCTGCAAAAAGTTTTTTTTTATGTATTTTCTGTGAAAATTTATTTTTTTGTGGAAAATGTTTGTCTTATTCTGTGAAAAACAGTAATTGTACAATAGAGTACAAAGACTCAAAAAAGCTCATTCTATATATATATATATATATAGCCCTACACAGTTTTTAGGGCCAATGTACTCACCGACCACTGCATGTAGTAGTGACGTAATTGTCTTTTGGAGGTGAATGCATTTTTACTGGTGTAAGAGTGGGTTGATGCAATATGTATGTAGGAGGAATATGTGGCTTTTGTGTTTTTGTGTCTAGAAAGGCTCTCTTTACCCTGTCAGTAGATACAATTTCTTTTTTACCACCAATGTCTAGTTTGAATAATTTGTCAGTGCGTGAAAGCACGCGATAAGGACCAGTATAAAGTGGAGTAAGAGGGGCTTTCACAGAGACTTTTCTAAGAAAAACGTAAGTCCATGTAGAAATGTTTTTAAGGACCGAAGATTTTGTGGTCTGCTGCCTGGGGTTCATAGGTGGAAGCTTATTAAAATAAGCTCGCAGTCTGTCTGTGTACAGAGCTGTATCTGTTGCTGTTAAATCTATCGGGTCAGCATCTGACCCAGCAACGATAGAGGTATTCCATAGACAAGTTCGGCTGGCGAGTATGTGAGGTCCTCTTTGATCGAGTGCGACATCTAAGGACAATAGGTACATACTCGCTCCATTGCTGTTGGTCAGGATAAGCACGCAACGCGGCTTTCAATTGATGATGGAAGCGTTCTATCATTCCGTTAGAAGCTGGATGATAGCTAGTAGTACGAATACGTTTAATCCCTAAGATCCTGGAAAGTTCCTGGAATAGGTGGGATTCAAACTGTCCACCACGGTCGGTGGTAATAGTTGTGGGAACTCCGTAACGCAGTATCCAGCCCGATATATGGGCTCGCACTACAGATTCAGCTAAAATGTCTTTTAGAGGAATGGCTTCAGGCCACCATGTAAAGCGGTCTATACAGGTTAAGAGATAAGTAAATCCCTGACTGACCGGCCATGGTCCAACCAGATCAATGTGAATATGGCTGAACCAGGCGTCTGGAATGCTGAATGTTCCAAGCAGTGCACGGATATGCTTGTGCACCTTTGACTTTTGGTAGGATACGCAGGAACGTGTCCATGCACTGATGTCGCGCCTCATATTCAGTCAGAAAAATCTAGCCGAAATCAGCTTTACTGTGGCTTTGAGTCCGGGGGTGTGCAAGGTTGTGAAGGGTATCAAAGACAACCCTATAATGAGTCAGTGGAACAAAAGGGCGAGGTGAATCTGTTAAGGTGTTACAAATGATCTGCGTGTTCGAAGTGGGCACTGGCAGGTATGTGAATTTGCAAGTTGCAAACTCAGGTGATGACAGATTCAGAGTATCCAGACGTGGCTGGTCTAGGGCCATCTGTTGTATATCGATATCCGAAGGTGAGGACAGAGAATTGATAGGAAGGTGGGACAAGGCGTCTGCCGCAGCATTCTGTTCACCAGAGATATGTCGGATATGTTTAGTATATTGCGAAACAAAGTCCAAGTGGCGAGTTTCACAAGGAGAATATTTGCATGCAATGCGTATGTAAGCGAATGGTGATCAGTGTAGATCACGAATTAACGGCCCTCGAGTGAATGCTGAAAGTGTTTCACTGCGAGGTACATTGCTAGGAGTTTGCGGGCAAACGTACTGTAATGTTGTTCTGCTGGTTTCAGCTGTCTCAAAAAGTATTCGAGAGGTTGTAGTTGGCCTTGGTGCTGCTGTTGCAACACTGCACCTACAACTGTGCCCGATGCATCAACGACCAGTGAAAACTGGGCATCAGACTCAGGATGTGCAAGCAAAGATGTCGTCGCTAATTTTTCCTTCACTTCATTGAAAGTTTGCAGCTGAATATCATTCAGTGAAATCTGCTCATTTTTCTTCTTCCTGTTACATAACAGGTCGGAAAGAGGAGACAGGAGATCCGCACAGTGTGGGATAAAGCGTCTGTAGTAGTTTAACAGACCGAGGAAGTGCCTTAGTTGGCAAAGTGAAGTGGGTGGTTGAAGGTCTTGTAGAGCCTTAACCTTTTAAGGCAAGGGAGATATGCCTTCAGGGCTGATAATGTGGCCCAAGAAAACTAGTGACAAAGCACCGAAAACACATTTACCAGGGTTAATCCTACCTGTTATTGCTGAAACCATTCGAAGAGTAGGCGGAGATGTATGACATGTTCTCAGGTGAGGTACTTGCCACAAGAATGTCGTCTATGTAGTTATAGACGAAGTCAAGGTCTTGCACTACTTCGTCCATAAAGCGTTATAAGGTACTAGCCGCTTTTCGCAAACCGAAAGGCATAGTCATGAATTCAAACACTCCAAATGGAGTTATTACCACCATTTTAGGTATGTCGACAGGATCCAATGAAATCTGATGGTAAGCCTTTACTAAGTCCAGTTTGGAGAAAGTTTTACAACCGTGCAGAGACGAAGCAAAGTCCTGTATGTGTGGGATTGGGTAACGATCAGGTACCGTCATAGCATTGAGTCATTGATAGTCCCCGCCACATCTCCGGAGCACTTCTGGAAGACATAAAAAAGATTACCTATACCATTGGGTATAGATAGAAAGAAACTTGGACAGTGTCCGAGAAAGGAAGAGGAAAGTAGGATGTTCTTAGAGCTGCCTGAGGTCCGTCAGCAACTATCTTCAGGTGAAGATAGTATTTGCTGTGAGCTTCCAGTTGACAGGGGCAGGAGAGAGAGTGAAAGAAGTGTTTCCTCGTTGCTTGCCGGGGTCTCTCTAGTGACCTCCTGGGATTCCCAAAGGGGCTGAAGTAGTTTTTCAGCCGACAGAAGGAATCCATGTGCCCTGCAGGCTGATTGGTCAGTGTGTGACCAGCTCACTCAATGGGGACATTTTTCGGAGGGAAAAAAATAGGACTGTTTATGACCGCTACAGATGTGCACGGTTTTAATATAATGTTTATGCACACAAGAGAAAGAGAAACACAAAGTCATTTTTATTCATTTCAAACATTACCTTCCTTCCAATGTTTGTGTATAGACCAGGGCGATCCATAATACTTTGGTATAGACACAATTACTTACACCCCCAATTTTTTTTCTTATCTCTATGTAAGTACGTTACTGCAAGGATGCTCTTTTGTAGTTATGAAATAATACTAACATTTAAATGTTATTTATAGATTTAATACTTACAGAATACTATAAGTAATATTTATAGCTAAGTAAAAAAAGAAAACAGGTTAAAATATTTATATGACGTTCAGAGGTAGGAGCATGAGTTTCCTGGGTCTTTCGTTTTCCCGGACAACATTAGTGCACAGATCCTGCTAGTGGGTAATAAAGATATGTGTTGAGAAAATCTATGATTGAAAATACAATTTCATTTGTGTAACCATTCAGTATATTTTGCTATCATTAGAGTCCTCGATGTATAAATGCTGGGAAATTTTACAAAAATGGTTTCATATATTATTTTGGATACATTACACATATATATATATATATATATATATATATATATTTGTATATTTGTTAATAAATTAAAAGTTGTATTGTGCTGTTGTTGATGTACCTTATGAAGATTTGTTAGTGAGCTATCGGCCTCATCATATGGTGGTTAAGTCAAATTTGCACTTTTGAGTGAATGCATATTGTAAATATGGTTTGCATTTTCGTTATGCTTGAAGGAATAGTTACATGAACTCTTAAAATCTTTATTGCATAATTTTTTTTCACTATCCTAAATTTAAATGCTGTGATAATTTCAATTCTTTTTAAAATAAACCATATAACCATAAAAATGTGACTGTCACCTACTCTTTAAAATACTGATAACCTTTAACCAGAATCTTTATTTTCTATTTATAAAACTAATGATAATCCAATTTTGTGAAAATTTGCTTCCGTGATAAATTAATTTCATTTTACTGATATGTCATAACATGTCAGTAAAATGAAATTAATTAATCTAAATTATGAAATTAAACTGAAGTCTTTATTTTGCTTTTAATAACATTAATCACTGCAAAACACTATGCAATAATAGAAAATGAAAATTAGATATAAAAAATAGCATAGAACCTTTAAAATCTATGTTTTTGTCATCATTTCTATTCATATAATATCCTTAAAAAACGGATTATGTTTTGCTCATATATTTTAGTTGCTATTAAAAGGATATTAATAGCATTATTATTTGTAGTTTTATTATCTTAACTAAGTATTGTTGATACATGCATGTATGTGGATTTGTAAATATTGATTCAAATATTTTCATGTAGAAAGCTGTTTGCTTTTTTAGGATCGTACCCAAATGACAATGCTTGTTACCTGGTTGACTGAGATCTACCTGAACCAGCTTGGCGAGCTCAAAGAGCAAGGATTGGAAAAGACTGAAAAATATATGAATTTGCAGGATGACTTTTGCAGATTTTTAAACTTACCAAAGATAAAAGTGAGTTTTATTTTTGTTGTATGTAACTTTTGAATGAACCTCATTAAAATTGAATCAAATTCTTGAATTTCTTAAAAGAATATTATTTAACTTACTATTACAGATCCTCATTTAAAATAGAAAATAATCTTATAAAAGTGCTAAACCATCTAAATATTAAAATCTATGCTTATAAATGTATTATTATTATAATATTATTCAGGGATATGAGACCTCTGCTTTTTAGCAAAATTTTTCTGTTTTGTAAATCAGAAAAAACGGAATTCCACTTTTTCTTTGAATTCAGAAAAAGCATTGTTTTTTTTCGGTTTTTTTCTGTTCTTTTTTTAAGAATGACTTCTGCCGAATCGCTAGAGCTTTACGTTCTTATTTTTTCATCATTTGGCTGATTTTATTTGTCTTTCTCCCTCTTTCTCTCTCACTTTATCTTTCTTTCTCTTCCCATCTGAGCTTGATTTGTTTTGCTTTGTCTCACGCCATACTTCAAACGATTCATAATACAGGTAGGATGAGGTAGAAGACTTTTTTTTTCATCAGAGAATAGCTTCCTGCCCCCCCCCCCACACACACACACACATATACGCACTTGGAGTTTTTCTCTTGCTAGCGGCCATGTTTTTTTCAATAGCTTCAAAATAAACTTTGAACATTCTTTTTACACAAAAAGCTAATTTTAACAGAATTTAAGGAATCCCCCCCCCCTCACATACACACAAAAATGAGATTCTACTATTTTAGCTAATTATGTGGGAACACCTTAAAAAAAACTTGGCAGAAAGAAGAAAAAAAATATTTTAGAATTTATAGTGGGGGATCAGTTTTGCATATGAATATAACGTAAACGACTCCCTATTTCCGGGCCATTCTAGCATTTTACGCAGTTAACCAATCTTTTTTTCTTTTTTTTGCTATGGAAAATAAATTCTATGCACGGTTATACTATTTGTGTACGACTAAATAAGGCATGACAAGGCACGTACACTCGCGGCTGCTGCTGCTTTTCTATGAATATAGGCACGTCAGCGGAGCAACTTTTCGTCATATTCAAGGCAATCTCTGCCCGTCAGATCGAAATGAACTGAAATATCGTCTTGCGGTATTGTTTTAAATAAAAAATGAAACGGATTTAGCGATAACGATTATATGAAATCAAAAGTTTATTTTTGATAAATTCTCGATTTTTGTTTTAATATTCCCTCTTAAGCTTGAAAAAAAATTGTTTATTTACTTCTTACAAAAATGTTCGGACTAAATTTTAAATAAAGCAAATGACAGTTTTATTTAAAATTTGAATTTTTTAACACAATAACAAACATACATAAGTAGAACCATAATTAAAAAATCTTCGTAAAAAGTAAACAAACAATTTTTTCAGGCGTAAAAGTGCAATAGTAATAAAAAACAAAAATACCAGTCAAAATTTATAAAAAGAAACTGCTCTTAAGTTTGAAGAAAAAAGTTTTACTTTTTTGTATGCCAGTTTAATTTTTTAAATAGTAATGACAATATCATTAGTATTAAATTCACCAAAAAAACAAAACAAACAAAAAAACACATGCAGTAGTCGAAAATGAATGCTAGTTTAAAAATAAGTTTTAGAAACTTTAAAAATTGTATTTTTGTTTTTAACAAAACAATTCAAATTAAGACTGAATTTTATTAAATATTAATTTTAAAAAAAGAAAAGAAAAGTGTATTATGTGTTCTGATACTACATATCTTTTCTATCTCAGTGGAGTTGAAATTCTTATAAACTGAGTCAATTTTTATTCTTGTCAAAATCCAGAGTGCCCCTTTTTGGGAGCTGGATTTTCTCCACAGTAGAAACCGATCTCGTGTCTAACTCTGCCCTTCTGGGGAGGTTAGTAAATAAGAACGCACGTAATTCAATATCGACTACTGCTTGTTTTTGTTTGTTTGTTTTTTGCCAATTTAATACTTTTTTTACTTTTTAAAAAATTAAACTGGTATATCAAAAAATAAACTGCCTTTTTTCTTCAAACATAAGGGGAGAGTTCTTTTTTATTTTCTATTTTTAGAAAACAGTTATTAGTTTTTATTTAAAATTTAGTCCGAACATTTGTGTAAGAAGTAAACAAACAATGTTTTGTTCAAACTTAAGAAGGAATATTAATTAAAAAAAAATCGAAGTTTGACAAAAATAAACCCTCGATTTCATAAAATCATTATGGCTAAAAGTTGTGACTAAATCCGTTTCATTTTTTATTTAAAATAATACCGCAAGACGATATTTCAGTTCATTTCGATCTGACGGGCAGAGATTGCCTTGAATATGACGAAAAGGTTGCTCTGCTGACGTGCCTGTATTACTAGAAAAGCAGCAGCAGCTCTAGTGTACGTGCCTTGGTCGTGCCTGATTTAGTCGTACACAAATAGTAAAACCCATTCTATGCATTTTTTTTGGGAGGGGGGGAGGGCGATCACATGTGGTTTTACAAGTTTTTGTTTGGGGGGCTGCCACTTGAACAGGGTTAATGATAGGGTTAAAGCAGTTTTTTTTTTGGAGGGGAGCTTACCACTCGGACTTAGGGTTAGTGGTAGGGTTGAGAAAAGTTTTTTTACGAGGCTTACCACTTGGATCTAGTTTTTTTTTTTACTAACCTTTCACCATGAACCCTCCCACACACAAGAAAAAACTGCAAAGAATTTATCTCCCATAGAAAAAATATTTTTGCTTAACTGCCCTAAAAAGCTAGAATGGCCTGGAAATGGGGAATCATTAAATTTCACGGGGGTGGGGTGATTTCAGGTTAGGAAATTCATCTCAATTTCATTTTTTTTTGCCGTTCCACTCACATCCCTGATTATTACTGCTTATAGTTTTCATTTATTTCATTACAGAACTAGTTATAGAAATGTTTAATTGGTTTTGTTTTTTTATCAATAACGTATATATTTTTTTTTATTAATCTCTTATCTTGTCTATTCTGTATAACCCAAGGTTCTAATCTGTTAAATTTTATTACCATATGTGTCGGCAAATATCTAAATACTGGGTAATATTTTGGGGACATGTAAGTGACAAATTAACTAAAATTGAATGGTATACTTGGTTGAAATTGCTCAAAAATAGATGTTACGGTATAAAATTAAATCATGTTTTATTTCTCTTGTATAAATTTTCAACAAGTATAACCTTTTTTTAAATTCATAGTACAATTTTGCATGAACAGTCCACACAATGTCCCATACATCATGAAGACTAAATTACACAATGCGTGGTTCGCATGAACAGTCCACACAATGTCCCATACATCATGAAGACTAAATTGCACAATGCGTAATTCGCATGAACAGTCCACACAATGTCCCATACATCATGAAGACTAAATTACACAATGCGTGGTTCGCATGAACAGTCCACACAATGTCCCATACATCATGAAGACTAAATTACACAATGCGTGGTTCGCATGAACAGTCCACACAATGTCCCATACATCATGAAGACTAAATTGCACAATGCGTGATTCGCATGAACAGTCCACACAATGTCCCATACATCATGAAGACTAAATTACACAATGCGTGGTTCGCATGAACAGTCCACACAATGTCCCATACATCATGAAGACTAAATTGCACAATGCGTGATTCGCATGAACAGTCCACACAATGTCCCATACATCATGAAGACTAAATTACACAATGCGTGGTTCGCATGAACAGTCCACACAATGTCCCATACATCATGAAGACTAAATTACACAATGCGTGGTTCGCATGAACAGTCCACACAATGTCCCATACATCATGAAGACTAAATTACACAATGCGTGGTTCGCATGAACAGTCCACACAATGTCCCATACATCATGAAGACTAAATTACACAATGCGTGGTTCGCATGAACAGTCCACACAATGTCCCATACATCATGAAGACTAAATTGCACAATGCGTGGTTCGCATGAACAGTCCACACAATGTCCCATACATCATGAAGACTAAATTAAACAATGCGTGGTTCGCATGAACAGTCCACACAATGTCCCATACATCATGAAGACTAAATTGCACAATGCGTGATTCGCATGAACAGTCCACACAATGTCCCATACATCATGAAGACTAAATTACACAATGCGTGGTTCGCATGAACAGTCCACACAATGTCCCATACATCATGAAGACTAAATTACACAATGCGTGGTTCGCATGAACAGTCCACACAATGTCCCATACATCATGAAGACTAAATTGCACAATGCGTGATTCGCATGAACAGTCCACACAATGTCCCATACATCATGAAGACTAAATTACACAATGCGTGGTTCGCATGAACAGTCCACACAATGTCCCATACATCATGAAGACTAAATTACACAATGCGTGGTTCGCATGAACAGTCCACACAATGTCCCATACATCATGAAGACTAAATTGCACAATGCGTGATTCGCATGAACAGTCCACACAATGTCCCATACATCATGAAGACTAAATTACACAATGCGTGGTTCGCATGAACAGTCCACACAATGTCCCATACATCATGAAGACTAAATTGCGCAATGCGTGATTCGCATGAACAGTCCACACAATGTCCCATACATCATGAAGACTAAATTACACAATGTGTGATTCGCATGAACAGTCCACACAATGTCCCATACATCATGAAGACTAAATTACACAATGCGTGGTTCGCATGAACAGTCCACACAATGTCCCATACATCATGAAGACTAAATTGCACAATGCGTGATTCGCATGAACAGTCCACACAATGTCCCATACATCATGAAGACTAAATTACACAATGCGTGGTTCGCATGAACAGTCCATACAATGTCCCATACATCATGAAGACTAAATTGCACAATGCGTGATTCGCATGAACAGTCCACACAATGTCCCATACATCATGAAGACTAAATTACACAATGCGTGGTTCGCATGAACAGTCCACACAATGTCCCATACATCATGAAGACTAAATTGCACAATGCGTGATTCGCATGAACAGTCCACACAATGTCCCATACATCATGAAGACTAAATTGCACAATGCGTGATTCGCATGAACAGTCCACACAATGTCCCATACATCATGAAGACTAAATTACACAATGCGTGGTTCGCATGAACAGTCCACACAATGTCCCATACATCATGAAGACTAAATTACACAATGCGTGGTTCGCATGAACAGTCCACACAATGTCCCATACATCATGAAGACTAAATTGCACAATGCGTGATTCGCATGAACAGTCCACACAATGTCCCATACATCATGAAGACTAAATTACACAATGCGTGGTTCGCATGAACAGTCCACACAATGTCCCATACATCATGAAGACTAAATTGCACAATGCGTGATTCGCATGAACAGTCCACACAATGTCCCATACATCATGAAGACTAAATTACACAATGCGTGGTTCGCATGAACAGTCCACACAATGTCCCATACATCATGAAGACTAAATTGCACAATGCGTGATTCGCATGAACAGTCCACACAATGTCCCATACATCATGAAGACTAAATTACACAATGCGTGGTTCGCATGAACAGTCCACACAATGTCCCATACATCATGAAGACTAAATTGCACAATGCGTGATTCGCATGAACAGTCCACACAATGTCCCATACATCATGAAGACTAAATTGCACAATGCGTGATTCGCATGAACAGTCCACACAATGTCCCATACATCATGAAGACTAAATTACACAATGCGTGGTTCGCATGAACAGTCCACACAATGTCCCATACATCATGAAGACTAAATTACACAATGCGTGGTTCGCATGAACAGTCCACACAATGTCCCATACATCATGAAGACTAAATTACACAATGCGTGGTTCGCATGAACAGTCCACACAATGTCCCATACATCATGAAGACTAAATTGCACAATGCGTGATTCGCATGAACAGTCCACACAATGTCCCATACATCATGAAGACTAAATTACACAATGCGTGGTTCGCATGAACAGTCCACACAATGTCCCATACATCATGAAGACTAAATTGCACAATGCGTGATTCGCATGAACAGTCCACACAATGTCCCATACATCATGAAGACTAAATTGCACAATGCGTGATTCGCATGAACAGTCCACACAATGTCCCATACATCATGAAGACTAAATTACACAATGCGTGGTTCGCATGAACAGTCCACACAATGTCCCATACATCATGAAGACTAAATTGCACAATGCGTGATTCGCATGAACAGTCCACACAATGTCCCATACATCATGAAGACTAAATTACACAATGTGTGATTCGCATGGACAGTCCACACAATGTCCCATACATCATGAAGACTAAATTACACAATGCGTGATTCGCATGAACAGTCCACACAATGTCCCATACATCATGAAGACTAAATTGCACAATGCGTGATTCGCATGAACAGTCCACACAATGTCCCATACATCATGAAGACTAAATTACACAATGCGTGGTTCGCATGAACAGTCCACACAATGTCCCATACATCATGAAGACTAAATTGCACAATGCGTGATTCGCATGAACAGTCCACACAATGTCCCATACATCATGAAGACTAAATTACACAATGCGTGGTTCGCATGAACAGTCCACACAATGTCCCATACATCATGAAGACTAAATTGCGCAATGCGTGGTTCGCATGAACAGTCCACACAATGTCCCATACATCATGAAGACTAAATTGCACAATGCGTGATTCGCATGAACAGTCCACACAATGTCCCATACATCATGAAGACTAAATTACACAATGCGTGGTTCGCATGAACAGTCCACACAATGTCCCATACATCATGAAGACTAAATTGCACAATGCGTGATTCGCATGAACAGTCCACACAATGCCCCATACATCATGAAGACTAAATTGCACAATGCGTGATTCGCATGAACAGTCCACACAATGTCCCATACATCATGAAGACTAAATTACACAATACGTGGTTCGCATGAACAGTCCACACAATGTCCCATACATCATGAAGACTAAATTGCACAATGCGTGATTCGCATGAACAGTCCACACAATGTCCCATACATCATGAAGACTAAATTACACAATGCGTGGTTCGCATGAACAGTCCACACAATGTCCCATACATCATGAAAACTAAATTACACAATGCGTGATTCGCATGAACAGTCCACACAATGTCCAATACATCATGAAGACTAAATTACACAATGCGTGGTTCGCATGAACAGTCCACACAATGTCCCATACATCATGAAGACTAAATTGCACAATGCGTGATTCGCATGAACAGTCCACACAATGTCCCATACATCATGAAGACTAAATTACACAATGCGTGGTTCGCATGAACAGTCCACACAATGTCCCATACATCATGAAGACTAAATTGCACAATGCGTGATTCGCATGAACAGTCCACACAATGTCCCATACATCATGAAGACTAAATTACACAATGCGTGGTTCGCATGAAAAGTCCACACAATGTCCCATACATCATGAAGACTAAATTGCACAATGCGTGATTCGCATAAACAGTCCACACAATGTCCCATACATCATGAAGACTAAATTACACAATGCGTGGTTCGCATGAACAGTCCACACAATGTCCCATACATCATGAAGACTAAATTGCACAATGCGTGATTCGCATGAACAGTCCACACAATGTCCCATACATCATGAAGACTAAATTACACAATGCGTGGTTCGCATGAACAGTCCACACAATGTCCCATACATCATGAAGACTAAATTACACAATGCGTGGTTCGCATGAACAGTCCACACAATGTCCCATACATCATGAAGACTAAATTACACAATGCGTGGTTCGCATGAACAGTCCACACAATGTCCCATACATCATGAAGACTAAATTGCACAATGCGTGATTCGCATGAACAGTCCACACAATGTCCCATACATCATGAAGACTAAATTACACAATGCGTGGTTCGCATGAACAGTCCACACAATGTCCCATACATCATGAAGACTAAATTGCACAATGCGTGATTCGCATGAACAGTCCACACAATGTCCCAGACATCATGAAGACTAAATTACACAATGCGTGATTCGCATGAACAGTCCACACAATGTCCCATACATCATGAAGACTAAATTACACAATGCGTGGTTCGCATGAACAGTCCACACAATGTCCCATACATCATGAAGACTAAATTGCACAATGCGTGATTCGCATGAACAGTCCACACAATGTCCCATACGTCATGAAGACTAAATTACACAATGCGTGGTTCGCATGAACAGTCCACACAATGTCCCATACATCATGAAGACTAAATTACACAATGCGTGATTCGCATGAACAGTCCACACAATGTCCCATACATCATGAAGACTAAATTACACAATGCGTGGTTCGCATGAACAGTCCACACAATGTCCCATACATCATGAAGACTAAATTGCACAATGCGTGATTCGCATGTACAGTCCACACAATGTCCCATACATCATGAAGACTAAATTACACAATGCGTGGTTCGCATGAACAGTCCACACAATGTCCCATACATCATGAAGACTAAATTGCACAATGCGTGATTCGCATGAACAGTCCACACAATGTCCCATACATCATGAAGACTAAATTACACAATGCGTGGTTCGCATGAACAGTCCACACAATGTCCCATACATCATGAAGACTAAATTGCACAATGCGTGATTCGCATAAACAGTCCACACAATGTCCCATACATCATGAAGACTAAATTACACAATGCGTGGTTCGTATGAACAGTCCACACAATGTCCCATACATCATGAAGACTAAATTGCACAATGCGTGATTCGCATGAACAGTCCACACAATGTCCCATACATCATGAAGACTAAATTACACAATGCGTGGTTCGCATGAACAGTCCACACAATGTCCCATACATCATGAAGACTAAATTACACAATGCGTGGTTCGCATGAAAAGTCCACACAATGTCCCATACATCATGAAGACTAAATTGCACAATGCGTGATTCGCATAAACAGTCCACACAATGTCCCATACATCATGAAGACTAAATTACACAATGCGTGGTTCGCATGAACAGTCCACACAATGTCCCATACATCATGAAGACTAAATTGCACAATGCGTGATTCGCATGAACAGTCCACACAATGTCCCATACATCATGAAGACTAAATTACACAATGCGTGGTTCGCATGAACAGTCCACACAATGTCCCATACATCATGAAGACTAAATTGCACAATGCGTGATTCGCATGAACAGTCCACACAATGTCCCATACATCATGAAGACTAAATTACACAATGCGTGGTTCGCATGAACAGTCCACACAATGTCCCATACATCATGAAGACTAAATTGCACAATGCGTGATTCGCATGAACAGTCCACACAATGTCCCATACATCATGAAGACTAAATTACACAATGCGTGGTTCGCATGAACAGTCCACACAATGTCCCATACATCATGAAGACTAAATTACACAATGCGTGGTTCGCATGAACAGTCCACACAATGTCCCATACATCATGAAGACTAAATTACACAATGCGTGATTCGCATGAACAGTCCACACAATGTCCCATACATCATGAAGACTAAATTACACAATGCGTGGTTCGCATGAACAGTCCACACAATGTCCCATACATCATGAAGACTAAATTGCACAATGCGTGATTCGCATGAATAGTCCACACAATGTCCCATACATCATGAAAACTAAATTACACAATGCGTGATTCGCATGAACAGTCCACACAATGTCCCATACATCATGAAGACTAAATTACACAATGCGTGGTTCGCATGAACAGTCCACACAATGTCCCATACATCATGAAGACTAAATTGCACAATGCGTGATTCGCATGAACAGTCCACACAATGTCCCATACATCATGAAGACTAAATTACACAATGCGTGGTTCGCATGAACAGTCCACACAATGTCCCATACATCATGAAGACTAAATTACACAATGCGTGATTCGCATGAACAGTCCACACAATGTCCCATACATCATGAAGACTAAATTACACAATGCGTGGTTCGCATGAACAGTCCACACAATGTCCCATACATCATGAAGACTAAATTGCACAATGCGTGATTCGCATGTACAGTCCACACAATGTCCCATACATCATGAAGACTAAATTACACAATGCGTGGTTCGCATGAACAGTCCACACAATGTCCCATACATCATGAAGACTAAATTGCACAATGCGTGATTCGCATGAACAGTCCACACAATGTCCCATACATCATGAAGACTAAATTACACAATGCGTGGTTCGCATGAACAGTCCACACAATGTCCCATACATCATGAAGACTAAATTGCACAATGCGTGATTCGCATAAACAGTCCACACAATGTCCCATACATCATGAAGACTAAATTACACAATGCGTGGTTCGCATGAACAGTCCACACAATGTCCCATACATCATGAAGACTAAATTGCACAATGCGTGATTCGCATGAACAGTCCACACAATGTCCCATACATCATGAAGACTAAATTACACAATGCGTGGTTCGCATGAACAGTCCACACAATGTCCCATACATCATGAAGACTAAATTGCACAATGCGTGATTCGCATGAACAGTCCACACAATGTCCCATACATCATGAAGACTAAATTACACAATGCGTGGTTCGCATGAACAGTCCACACAATGTCCCATACATCATGAAGACTAAATTGCACAATGCGTGATTCGCATGAACAGTCCACACAATGTCCCATACATCATGAAGACTAAATTACACAATGCGTGGTTCGCATGAACAGTCCACACAATGTCCCATACATCATGAAGACTAAATTGCACAATGCGTGATTCGCATGAACAGTCCACACAATGTCCCATACATCATGAAGACTAAATTACACAATGCGTGGTTCGCATGAACAGTCCACACAATGTCCCATACATCATGAAGACTAAATTGCACAATGCGTGATTCGCATGAACAGTCCACACAATGTCCCATACATCATGAAGACTAAATTCTCACAAACTGTGATGGGCTTTTGATGTGATTCCAGTGAATGTCACATTAAGCTGCCCTACATCTTCGAAAAGAGACTAAGACTTAATTCAGATGACTATATTTATTTGCTGTTCACTGTTGTCAATCGCTGGGTGGAGAGGGTGGTTGCAGGAAGGCCATATATGTGGCAGCAAGTCTCAGCTCTGTGTCACACCTCTGGGAAAATGGAAATGGTGCTGTTTGAAAAGTTGTGTAACTTTACCAGTCTCAACATCTGCGCCTCCCCATAACTCGGCAGATTGCAACCCCATGCAGTTGAGAAAGATCACCTGTAACACGAAGGACAAACTGATTGCAAAAATCAGAGTTCAAGTTAGCTATATTTAGCAAAAGATCCTCTAAGAGATACACTTTGAATTTTGAGAATACATCACTTATTGGGCAACACATTGTTTTTTTCCTTTCCCTTTCTAAAGGTGTAAAATTTGTCTCAAACACCCTACAATAAGCTGTTGTTGAGATGAGAAGATGTTCCTATATGAGAATGTTGACAAGTCCAGAATAAATTAGTGCATAATCTTTTAAATAGATTACATTTCAAAGAGATTAAAAACTGATTTCAAATTAATGTGGACTGAATACTTGGAATATAATTTCAAAGAGGAAAAAACTGATTTTAAATGAATACGGACTGAATACTTAGAAAATGGTTTCAAAGATGAAAAAAAAATTGATTTCAAATGAATATGAATTGAATACTTAGAAAATGGTTGTAAAGAGGAAAAAACTGGTGTCAATTGAATATGGAAAATACTTTAAAAATGGTTTCAAAGAGGAAAAAAATGATTTCAATTAATATAAATTGAATACTTTAAAATTGTTTCAAAGAGGAAAAAACTGATTTCAAATGAATATGGATTAAATATTAAGAAAATAGTTTCAATGAAGAAAAAAATGGTTTCAAATAAATATAGATTGAATACACAGGTAATCGTTTCAAAGAGGACAAAACTGATTTTGATAAATACTGATTTGAAATCAGTTTTGTCCTCTTAGAAAATGGTTTCATGAGGAAAAAACTGATTGCAAATGAATATGAATTGATATTTAGAAGTGGTTTCAAAGAGTAAAAAACTAATTTTATAGGAATATAATCAATATTCATTTAATACATAGAAAATGGGTTTAAGAGAAATAACGTATTTAGATTAAATATGGACTGAATACTTAGACAATGATTTCGAAGAGGAAAAAAATGATTTCAAATAAATATGGATTAAATTCTTAGGTTTCTAAAAAGAAAAGCAAACTGATTTCAAATGAATATTGATTCAAGATTTAGAAAAAAAATTTTTTAAAGAAAAAAACTTATTTTGATTAAATATGGATTGAATACTTAGAAAATGATTTCAAAGAGGAAAAAAAACTGATGTGAAATGAATATGGATCGAATACTTAGAAAATGGTTTAAAAGATGAAATAACTGATTTCAAATGAATACTGGTTGAATACTTAGATAATGTTTCAAAGAAGAACAATCTTTTTTCAAATGAATATGTATTAAATACTTAAAAAATTGTTTCAAAAAAGAAAAAAAAATGATTTGAATCAGTATTCAGTTAATACTTAGAAAATGGTTTTGAAAAGGAAAAAACTAATTTTAAAATTAATATGGATTGAATTTTTAGAAATAGTTTCAAATAGGAAAAAACTGATTTTAAATGAATATTGATTTAATACATAGAAAATGGTTTCAAAATGAAAAAAACTGATTTAGATTAAATATGGATTGAATACTTAGAGATAATAACTGATTTCAAATAAATATCTTCGGCATTACATAACCCATAGTTGGTTGCTATGCCGTAAAACAAACCAAACCAAACATGGGTTGAATACTTTAATAATGTTTCAAAAATGAAAAAGCTGATTAAATATCAGTATTTATTGAATACATAGAAAATGGTATCAAAAATTTTTTAAATGATTTTAAATATGGATTGAATGGTTTCAAAGAGGAAAATACTGATTTTAAATCAGTATTTATTGAATACATAGAAAATTGAATCTAAGAGAGAAACAATGATTTCAAATGAATATGGATTGAATATTTTGTTTCGAACGGGAAAAGACTGATTTAGATTAAATATGAATTAATTACTTAGAAAATTGTCTCAAAGAGGAAAAAAACGATGTGATACTTAGAAAATAGTTCAAAAGACTAAATAACTGATTTCAAATTAATATGGGTTAAATACATAGAAAATGTTTTCAATGGGTAAAAAACTGATTTGGAATGAATATGGATCAAATACTTAGAAAATAGTTTCAATGAGGAAAAACTGATTTCAAATAAATATGGATTGAATATGTAGGTAATGATTTCAAAAAGGACAAAACTGATTTCGAATCAGTATTTATTGAATACTTAGAAAATGGTTTCAAGAGGAAAAAATTGATTGCAAATTAATATGGATTGATACTTAGAAAATGGTTTCGAAAGGGAAAAAACTGATTTAGATTAAATAGCTTGAATACTTAAAAATATGTCTCAAAGAGGAAATAACTGATTTCAAATAAATATGGGTTGAATACTTAGATAATGGTTCAAAGAGGAAACAGCTAATTTCAAATGAATATGAATTGAATACTGTAAAATGTTTTCAAAGGAGAAAAAAGTGATTTCAAATGAATATGGATTTAATACGTAGGTAATGGTTTCAAAGAGGATAAAACTGTGATTCCGAATTAGTATTCATTGGATACTTAAAAAAGTTTTAAGAGAAAAATTTAATACTTAGGATATGTTTTTTTTTTTAAACTGATTTCAAATGCATATGGATTAAATTCGTAGGCAATGGTTTTAAAAGGAAAAAAACTGATTTTAAATCAGTATTTGTTCAATACTTAAACAATGATATCAAAGAAAAATAAACTGATTTCAAATGAGTATGTATTGAATACTTAAAAATGGTTTCAAAGACGTAAAAACTGATTTTAAATTAATATTTACTGAATACATAGAAAATGGTTTCAAAGAAGAAAAAACTGGTTTTAAATGAATATAGTTACTTAGATAATTGTTTCAAAGAGGAAAAAACTGATTTTAAATCAGTATTTATTGAATACATAGTGAATGGTTTCAGAAGAAAAAAAACTGATTTAGATAAAATATGGATTGAATTCTTTGAAAATGATTTCGAAGAGGAAAAAACTGATGTAAAATTAATATTGATTTAATACTTAGATTGAATACTTAGGTTTCTAAGAAGAAAAAAAACTGATTTCAAATGAATATTGATTTAAGATTTAGAAAATGGTTGCAATGAGGAAAAAATGATTTCAAATAAATATGGATTGAATTCTTAGAAAATGGTTTCGAATGGGGAAAAAACTAATTTTGAATAAATATGGATTAAATACTTAGAAAATTCTTTCAAAGACAAAAAACTGATTTCAAATGAATATAGATTGAATACTCTTATAATTTACTCAAAAGGGAAAAAACTGATTTCAAATTAGTATTTTTTGAATACATAGTAAATAGTTTCAAGATGAAAAAAACTGATTTAGATTAAATATGGATTGAATCATTAGAAAATGATTTTGAAGAGGAAAACACTGATATCAATTGAATATGGATTGAATACTTAGTTTTCTAATAAAAACACTTATTTTAAATGAATATTGATTTAAGATTTAGAAAATTGTTTCAAAGAGAAAGAAATTGATTTCAAATGAATATAGATTTAATATTTAGAAAATAGTTGCAATGAGGAAAAACTGATTTCAAATAAATATAGATTGAATATGTAGGTAATGGTTTCAAAGAGGACAAAACCGATTCTAAATCAGTATTAGAAAATGATTTCAAGATGAAAAAAACTGATTTAAAATAAATGTGAAAGAGGAAAATAAATGTCAAAGAGGAAAAAACTGATTCTAAATGAATATTGATTAAATACTTAGAAAATGGTTTCAAAGAAGAAAAAACTGATTTCAAATGTATATGGATTGAATACTTTAAAAATGGTTTAAAAGAAGAAAAAAACTGATTTTTAATCAGCATTTATTGAATATTTAGAAACTGGTATCAAAGAAGAAAAAAACTGATTTCAAATTAATATGGATTGAATACTGAGATTTCTCAGTTCAAAGAGGAAAAAACCTAATTTAGATTAAATATGAATTGAATGCTGAAAAAATTATTTTGAAAAGGAAAAACTTATTTAAAATAAATGTGGATTGAATACCTAGATTGAATATTTAGGTTTTTAAGAAGAAAAAAACATATTTGAAATACATATTGATTTAAGATTTAGAAAATGATTTTAAAGAGAAAAAACTGATTTCAAATGAATATGAATTGAATACTTTGAAAATAGTCTCAAAGATGAATAAACCGATTTGAAATGAATACGGATAGAATACTTAGAAAATGGTTTCAAAGAGGAAAAACTGATTTTAAATGAATATGGATTGAATACTTAGATAATGTTTGAAAAGAGGAAAAACCTGATTTCAAATCAGTATATACTTAGAAAATGGTTTCAACAAGGAAAAGACTTATTTAGATTAAATATGGATTGAATACTTAGAAAATGGTTTCAAAGAGAAAAAAACTGATTCAAAATGAATATGGATTTAATACATAGAAAATGGTTTCAAAGCAAAAAAAAAAACTACTTATAAATGATTATGGATTTAATACTAAGAGAATGGTTTTAAATAGGCAAAAAATGATTTCAAATGAATACATACCGAATACTTAGAAAATTGTTTCAAAGAGGAAAAAACTGATTTCAAATGAATATGGATTGAATACTTAGAAAATTTCAAATACATTTTTTACAATTTAATATAATATCAGATATTTCAAAAGTTGCCAAAATGACCAAAATGTGGTCATGGCCTGTTTAGTCTTTGTTCACAAAAAATATTTTCATCTAATAACTTGAAAAATTAGTAATTGTGAAAAATAAATGTTATTCTACAAACTGAAACGTTTCTGACATATTTTATGTTCGTATATGGCATTGTTTTAATAAATATTGATAAGGTAAGTATTATAAACAAAGCCTGATTAAGTAAATTTTAAAGCTTATTAACTTTTCCAATTTTACACAATTCATTACTGGCATACCAAAAGAGTTATTATCATGGATCATTGTCTTAATTGTTAGATTTTCTGTATTGATCATTATAGCATGCAAATAAGTAAGAAATGTTTCTTTCATTGTAGGAGTGTGTCAGTAATAATCGACAAGTGATATATGATCTCATCTCAAGTCATGGTGATATCGAAGATTTGATGTACTTTGCAAGACTCATGGAAGGTAAATTTATCTCACATGTATAGCTATATTAGAAGTACATACTGTATATAAACATCATATAATAGATGAATAAACAGCTACAACTAAAGATGTTCAATTAGAACTGCCTATTTAAAATTATTCTGAAATTGTTTTTTTCCTTTTTAGATTTTGAACGTGTCATCAACCATTATATTCAGCATGAATATTACTCAAGAGCTTTGGAGGTTCTTACTGAACAGGTAAAGTAAAAGTCACTTCTTGGAATTATTTCATCATTGTTTTTATATTCAACTGTAAAAAAAGTTGTCAATAAGATTGTTTTTAAACCATTAGAAAACCTAGAGTTTCAGTTCTCTATAAATTATCAGTAAAGATGTTCTAATGTACCAGTTCATTATCATACATTTACTCAGATTTAAGTATTAATTTCAAACCAAGATACACTGTCCTTCCTTGAAATAGGTTTCAGCTGTATAAAGAAAAGAGAGAGAAAAGAATCTTCATAAAATAAAATTAAAAAATATATATATATATTGTTAAAAAGTAGCTTTCTTTATAATTTAACTGTTAATCTTGACCTTCTGTTATAATGTAAGTATATAAATTGCCGTATTCAAGTATAATGTAACAAAATATTTGTTGAGCCATCCTCTTAAATAATGAATTCCTCTTAAGTAATCTTCTGCTTATCCCACCGATTGTTTCCGGTCCTCTTGTGGAGGTGATCATGGTCACACTGACGATCTCTTTAACCCTTATCCTTGAGTGGCCCCTGTGCCTTGATAAGTGGTGACCAATTAGTAAATATATATATATATATATATATATATATATATATATATATATAAACAATATAAGTTTTTTCCCAATTTGTTTATTTTTCTTCTTTTTTTTTCGAATTAAATAAAAACATTTTTGATTTCAGGATTAAAAGAATGCTGCTCCAACATTACAAATAAATGTTATCATCTTCACGTTTTCTGATTTTTTGGTGTTTTTTTCTTTTCTTTTTTAAATCAATCTTATGATTACAAATTTTCTTTTCACAAACTAAATCGAGCTCAGTTATAAATTTTCTTTTTTGCTAATAGATCAAATCAAACTCTATTACAAATTTTCTTTTCTTTTCAAGTATTAAATCGAGTTCTGTTAAAAATGTCCTTTTCTTTTCTGTTAAAGGATCAAATTGAGCTCTATTAAAAAAAATTATTTTTCTTTCCAAGGATAAAACTAGGCTCTATTACAAATTTTCTTTTCCTTTCACAGACCAAATTGAGCTGTATTACAAATTTTCTTTTCTTTTTTTCTGTTAAAGAATCAAATCAAGCTCTATTACAAATTTTTTTTTTCTTTTCAAGGATCAAACTGAGCTCTATTACAAATTTTCTTTTCTGTTAAAGGATCAAATCGTACTCTATTACAAATTTTCTTTTCTTTTCAAGAATTAGATCAAGCTCTTATACAAATGGGATTTTCTGTTAAAGGATCAAATTGAGCTGCATTACAAATTTTCTTTTCAAGAATCAGATCAAGTTCTTTTACAAATGGTCGTTTCTTTTAAAGGATCAAATCAAGCTCTATTACAAATTCTCTTTTTTTTCATGGATCAAATTGAACTCTATTACAAATGGACTTTTTTTTTTCTTGTCAAGGATCAAACTGAGCTCTATTACAAATTTTCTTTTCTGTTAAAGGATCAAATCGAGTTCTATTACAAATGTTCTTTTCTTTTTTTCTTTTCAAGGATCAAATCAAGCTCTATTGCAAAGAAAAAAAAATCCGAAATATAAAGGTTTATTTACAAGTTGTTTTGTAAATAGCGACCACGTGTATTGCGAGGTCAACCGGAAGACGCCGGTGACTTCCGAAACATGTTCCGCGTGTTGTGTTAATGAACTGGGGTCCTTATTGTATTCTTGCTCCCCTTTTTTTTTCAAAGATCAAATTGAATTTTCTTTTTGTACAATGTATCAAATCGAGCTGTGTTACATTTTTTTTCTTTTCAATGATCAAATCGAGTTCTGTTACAAATTTTCTTTTTAATTATCAAACTGAGCTCTATTATAATTTCTTTTTTCTTTTCAAGAATAAAATCGAGTTGTGTAAAAAATGTTCGTTTCTGTTAAAGGATCAAATTGAGCTGTATTACAAATCATCTTTTCAAGGATAAAACTGAGCTCTATTACAAATTTTCTTTTCCTTTTACAGACCAAATTGAGCTGTATTACAAATTTTCTTTTCTTTTAAAGGATCAAATCGAGCTCTATTACAAATTTTCCCCAGTCCTTATGCAACACATTCCTCATGACACAGTAAATGCATGGAAAAAGCAGAGAGATAGACTTGAGGCCAAAAGACTTATTCCTTCTTTGGTACAGTACAATAACAAGAAGCACCACCAATATGTAAGTAGACATTTTTACTTTTCATTTCAGAGAAAAATGAAATGGATTAAAATGCTTTCTATTGTTGAGACATTTATAAAAGCTGACAATACATTTGGCAAAAGTTCAAACCATTCTTATTCTTCTACGTTTTTCCCACTTGAGCGGGGTCCACACTAGATTTTTCTGTCCAGATTTGCTTGATTGCAACAGTTATTCTCTGACCAGTGAGTCGAACCATCTGTTTCCAAAGAAGTTCAAATTCTAATCTATAAATCAATTTCTCAAATATTTCTACACCTAAACTAGATCTCTTTAAATTCATTTTAATCACTCTTTTTTATCATATTTGAGATAAGGATGATAGATTTCAGATGAAATAAATATTCACATTTTCTTTCCTAATATAAATTCATTGAAGTCAATTTTCACTTCATAGTAGTGAAACACAGACTTTTGCATCTTTAGGCTTTAAAAAAAAATTGCCTGCTATATATTAGTTTATTTCCTTATAATTTAGCCTTTTTAGCATAAATTACAATCCAAAGATTTAGCTTTGAGCAGATAAAAGAATAAACCTGTGTCATTCACATACCGACTTTTTACTCTTAAATGATGATAAAATTGATAGGATAGCAGTATGTCAAGTGTTCTACTTTTGAAACTTGCTGGCATTTCCCAAATGCCACACACAGGATGTGATAGAAGGTCTGTTTAATTTGTGATGGCTTTTAATGATCTTAGAGACATTTACAATAATTCCTCTGTTTTTTCAATCCAATTAAGAGATGCCAGAAGAGATGAAGCAGAAGAAATGTAGATTTGTATTTGTTTTATTGTTGTTTGCACCAATCTTATTCAGATATGCCTTGATAATTTTGCAGCCCTTTTTTTTTGTTTTTAATAACTTTTTAATCAGCTTCATCTTGAATAAATATGACTAATCTCCTATCTTTTTATTTCCTGTGCTCTAGGGCAATGAAGCAATACATTATCTTAAGTTCTGTGTGGAGGAACTGAATGTGAAGGACTGTTCCATCCATAATTATCTGCTGTCACTTTATGCTAGAAAAAATCCTGATCACCTCATGGCTTATCTAGAAGTGCAAGGACAGGTGAGCAAAAGAAATAAAATCTTTTTCACAATTGCTGCTGAAGAAGGGTCTTTTTTCATGTGCCAGAAAAATATCAAATTTATTAAAAAATATTATAAAATTCTTCTATTTCATTTATTTATTTATTTTTGTTTTTTACCAAATTATTTTTTATTGTTTTAAAATATTATTTTGAAAGTTACATTTAATTATTATGGTATTGTTTAGTCATTAAATTATTAATTGAATTAAGTTATTATAAAACTATAACTAATTATTAAGATAATATTGTTTTAATCTCTATTTATAAAATTATTGGATGTAAATAATGTCCAAAACTTTTGATCTTTTAATACATGCTATGAATTTTAAAGCCAAAGATGATTTTCTATTTGACAGTTTAAATGATTCTAAATTTCTTTCAAATTTCGAAGAGTCATAAAGTAATTAATTATCTTTTTTTTTCACCTATTAAAAAAAGATTAAAATGCCTGACTTGTTTACGAAGAAACCAAAATACATTCTAGTGAATTCACTAGAATGTATTTTGGTTTCTTCGTAAAAAATTAAGTAAGAAATTAAATTATTTTTTGAAATAGGATTTAAAAAATGTTTTATTTTATGCTATTATCTTTTTGATTTGAATGAATATTTGATAGAACAGGTGAGAAATTACTTAAAGATGGTATAAAAATACTGGTCCCCATCACATCACTGAGTTGGCGTCAGGAAGAGCATTCGGCCTATAAAAATTTTGCATCAATTAATGAAATGTCTTCCAAAGAAAATTTGTTGAACTTCAGTTTGAATGTTGGGAAGTTTGTAAGGTAGGTCAGGAGAGATTGTTGAGTTTCTTAAGAGAAACACGATGTTGAGGTAAATCTGTCAGAATAATTGTGGGAAAGAATGCAAAATATAAGCTGTATTGGATTTGAAATGAAAAGGGAACAAGTGTTATTGCTGAGAAATAGATTGGTGGTAATCATATAAATGATCAAATGTTGAAGTTTATGATTGGTGAGAAAATATTGACAGCAATATCTGTGGTTTGAGTGAAAGATGAGTGTTATGACAGGCTTATTACAGTAACTAGTAAGGTTGGTGAGAAGGAAGTTCTGAATCAATTAGACTTGAGGCATCCCAGAATCAGCAAATACCAAAAGGACACATATGGGGTTGATACCGGTTTCTTTTTCTTTTACTTCTGGTTAAACACGTGATTAAAATGCTTATTATTTTTTTTGTAAACTATAGAGATTTATAAAAAAATATTTTTTTTATTAAAAAAAACGTTACAAACTTTTTATTAAACAAAATGTATAAACAAACGAACAAATTTAAACAAAGTCCATTTAAATAAGTCGATGTTGTGCAAAGATGGTTTACAAAACTTTTTGCTTTGTAAACGTGGGAGATTTATTAAAAAAATGGAGGGATATATTAAATATTTATTTACAGGCATAATGAAATAAAATTTCAAAAATAGTTTTATTTACAAAACTTTTTATAATAAACAAACGAAACAAACAAATGTATAAAAAACGTTGCAGAGATGGTGTCTCTATTTACTTGCCTCCCCACAAAAGTAGTTAGACACATGGTCGGTTTTTAATGTAGGGAAAATTCAGCTCCCAAAAAAAGGAGCACTCTGGATTAAAACAAAAATAAAAATTACCTCAGTCTAAAAGGATTCCTCCTTTACTGAACAAGAACAGGAAAGATAAAGTGTAATATAAGAAGAAACACTACATTTTGCTTCTGAAAAAGGTATTTTCTGTGCCTTTTTAATACAGTATAATATTTATTTAGATATTTTTGTAAAACATACTGACAAGCACATTTTGTTATACGCACATTTTTACTTAAGAAAAAGTTTTATTTACAAAACCAAAACAATATGCACACTTGCCTTCACAAAATAGTCTTAATTGAAAAAGTTTTATTTACAAAACGAAAAAAAACTTTTTATTAAACAAAATGTATAAACAAACAAAACAAATTTTGTTTTGTTTGTTTATTATAAAACAAAAAGTTTTGTAAACCATCTCGCAACAATATTCACTTTAAATGATTTTTGTTTAATAAAAGGTTTCTAGCTTTTTTTTAATTAAAAGTTTTTTTTTATAAATCTCTAAAGTTTACAGAACAAAACGTTTTGTAAATGAAACTTTTTTTTTTAATAAAAAAAAATTAACAAAGTGTGCACATATTATCTGTTTATAATTCAACCGGAAGTAAAAGAAACTGGTATCAACCCAAAATGTGTCCTTTTGGTGTTTGCTGATTCTGAGGTGCCTCAAGTCTAATTGATCCGAAGTTCTTGCTGTGGCAGTAGATTTGAATGGTCATCTTGGAAAACACCTGATTGTTTTGAGGGTGTTTCCGGAGGAAATGGATATGGTGATAGGAATACAGAAAGTAAAAGAATCTTAGAATTTGTCTTTCCATGGACAACATGTTGGTTGTGAATATTGTTTTTAAGGGAAAGCCATTTTATATATGAATCTGAAACAGAAAATATTCAGGTAGATTATCTGTTGTTAAGTAAAAAAAAAAAAACAGAAAGCTCTTGAGTGATGTGAAAGTAATACCTGGTGAAGAAATTGTGACACAGCATAAACCAATTATTCGTGACTTTAAGTTGAAGAAAACTCATGAGGTAAAGCGAAAGTTTATATTCAGGATAAAGGTGTGGAGGTTGAATAAAGAACATATGAAATCCTAGTTAGAGACCAAGTGATTGAGCATTCGCTTACCAAATCCACTTCAGGGAGTGTGGAATAAGTTGAAAGATCCATTGTTGAAGGTAATAAACCTGACTTGTGGGTGGACAAAAGGGCCTCCAAGGCATAGGGTGACGTCATGGTGATGGAATAAGGAAGCTGAGAATTGGATTAAAGAAAAGTGGAAATGATGAGTGGAGAAAAGGTTTAGTGAATAAGGATATGTATCTGGTGACAAAAAGGACTGCAAGAAAAACAATCTACAAAGCCAAGATGGAAGTTGAGAAAGCTAGGTTTCCAGATATACTACACAGGGATGACCAGAAGAATGAAATATTGTTGTAAACCTCGTAATTTAGGTTTAATCAATTAATAACTCGTAAAACAAAATGGATGACTTTTCAACAGAAAGGTTTAACAGATTTATTAAAAGTGAAATTAGAATGAAATGAGTTATTTAGCCGCTGTAACGCGAGATGAAATATGAGACAGTCTGATCCGTGGTCAATGTTTTTTTTTACTCCCGGCAAGACACTATCGACGAAGGGCGATAACTCTTAACCTTACCGATGATGCAAGGGAGATAAATCGTTTTGTTAGTTATTCCTAACAAATATTCATGATAGCTAAATCATGATGGCAAGGACAAATATGGATCTTTTGGAGAGAAGTGTATTCGAAATGACAACAGAGTGTTACCAACAAATGAACAGGACAAGAGGGAAACTTGGAAATGCTATTCTGAGAGATTGTTGAATACTGAATTTTCATGAGATTGAGAAAATCTCAAAATTTCAAAACCAGTATCTGATCCAGCCATAATAATTGAGAAAGAAATGGTAGGGGAAGCTATGAGTTAAATGAAGAAAGGTAAGGCTGAAAAACCCTCGGGTATTGTTGAAGGCTATGGGTGAAATCGGCATTGAGATGATCAGACTTGACAAATCAAATCATAAATGATAGAGTTGTTCTGAAAGACTGAGATCAATTGTGAACTGTTACAAGGGTAAAGGAGGAGCTTTGGATAAGCGTGATCAGGTCCTGAAAATGGTTGAGAGAATAATTGAGCGGCAAATAAAAAGTCAGTAAACATAGATGAAATGCAGTTTGGTGTTATGCCTGGGCAAAGTACTAATGGTGCTATATTTATCCTAAGACAAATACAAAAGAAGTATCTTGATAAGAAGAAGAGCCTGTATTTTACTTTTGTGGATTTAGAGAAGGCTTTTGACAGAGTGGCAGGAGATGTTGTCTGGTGGGATTTGCATAAACTAGGGGCAAACAAGTGGTTGGTGACGGTTGTTCAAGTAATGTACAGAAATCAAAGTCTTGTTAGAATTAACAGCACATTTAGTAACGACTTTAATATTAAAGTGAGAGTACATCAGGAATCTATACTGAGTCCATTACTTTTCATTTGTGTCTTAGAAGTGTTGTCGGGGGAGTTTCGTATGGGTTGTCTGAAAGAGATGTTTTATGCTGATGATTTAGTACTTGCCTATGAAACAATGGAAGATCTACATTAAAGACTTGAAGGAATGCTATGAGAGTTACCAAGACTAAAGTGATGATGAGTTGTCGTAGTGTTGGAAATAAAGATGAAAATTTCCCCTGCTCAGTTTATGGAAAGAGAGTTGGGAGCAAATCAATTTTTTTGTGGTACTTGTAGGCATTGGATACACAAGAAATGCAATGGAGTTGGTAGGTTGGGAGATGATAAACAATTTGTGTACAAGAAGTGTAAGACAATGAAGATGGATGAGAACTCAGATGTGGAGAAATTATATTTGGATGGTGAGGTTGTTGGGAAATTTTGGAAGGCCAAAGAAAACATGGGAGGAAGTGTTAAGGATGAATCTGAGTGAAAGGGGGATAAATAAAGACCTTGCCAGTTTGGAAGGCAATTTCTAAAAGCCTTCCAACACATGCCAGCATGAAAAGCTGACATTAACCCCATGAATAAAAAATAAGTTAATCAAAAATTCTGAAAATAATGTATTGATAATTCAACTTGTATTAGTTGGATTATTGTACTACATTCTCATTTTGGTTGTTATTTTCACAACTTTTCGGCTCCAACCCTCTTCGGAATCCAAATGATCAATCCTTATCTCAAACAAAATGTTCAGTGTTTATTCACTCAGTTTAAAGCTTACAATATGGGTATCTATACCAACCTGCTCTTGATGACGAATTATCAGAAGTAGTGGCCACAACAATCTATGTTTCAACAGAGGCAATATTTCATCTCAAAGTAAGAGGCAAAGTAAGTAACATCTATTAATAATGGAGATTATGTATCTGTCTGAAGCCAAAACTATATTATTAGTTTTGATCGCTCTCTTTTTATATTTACTTATCAGCTCCTATATATACCCATTCAAAAACTTCCCCAAACATCACGCGTCTTTCAAATTTACATAATTTGTTTGTTTTAAAGCTTCTAATAAGTTAATATTTGCAAATATACACTCATGATTGTTTTTTTTTCAGATTTCCAGATGTATTTAAAATATTTTCCTCGATAATAATAATCTTAATAAAAGTTATGAATAGAATTGAGTTATATAATTAAATTAGATTCTAATGGAATATGATTGAACAGCCGGCATCCACTCCAACATTTGGTTACCCACCCTCTGATTATTAAGTATAACATTCTATTTCAAACACGCAAAAAGTTCTATTAAACTGTGTTTATTAGTTCAGCATAGTAAGATACAAAATTTAAAATCTGTTTTACCTCTCCACATAGATCTAAATTAGTTTGATTGTCTAAAATGAAGAATGAAACATAAATATAAAATAAAAAATTCTTATTAAAGTAAAAAATATATTAGTGAACATTTTTTGAATATTTTTTATCCATTCGTTTTATAAATAAAGCATAAATGTTTCTCTTTCAAATATAAAATACGTACAATGATTTGATGTGAAAAGTGTAAAGGGTTTAAAAACCAATAAAAAGGTTTTTATTAATTGTTTTCTTTACTTATTTTTATACTTTACCTCGACTTATTTATTTTTCTTACTGGTAGTGAAAAGGTTCAGATTAGTATAAGTATGTTGTTTGCTCGGCTAATAATAGAAGATATTAAACTGGAAAGGGAATGCTAAAAATGTCGGAACATGTTATTTTTACATACTTTTAATCTTAAATGATGAGTTTTAAAAAAAGATTCAAGAATTTCTGACATCAATAAAGACATCAGATCGAAGGTTCTGATTCCAAATCTGCGGTTAGTTTGGCTCTTAGGTAAACTGTTTAACTGTGATGCTGCAGCACACAGACAACTTGGTTTTGTGTGTCTCTCTCTCTCTCTCTATATATATATATATATATATATATATATATATAATGAAGAAGAATGGAAAGGAATTAGAGAAGCAAAAGTCAAATCATAATTCAATTCAATTGCTCAGAGCAAGGTATATTCCGCAAAAAAGGCAATTTATTCAAGTTAAATTTTCCTTAAGCCAGGCTTTTCAAAGATCAAAATCTTATCATCAGAGGAAGTCTTCACAATAGGTTTCACTTTTCCTAAAAGTTCGCTTTTAGTACACCACTTTATATATATATATATATATAGAGAGAGAGAGAGAGAGAGAGAGAGAGAGAGAGATGATGTAGTTTTGTGGGCAAACAATCATGATTTTTCTTTAATTCTTAATTTTAATCTTTATTTCAGGATCCTGACTGTGTGTGCTATGATTTAAAATATGCTCTAAGGTTGTGCCTGGAGTTAAATCATAAAGAAGCCTGTGTGCATATTTACTCTGTGATGGGACTTTATGAAGAAGCAGTTGAGTTGGCTCTGACTGTAAGACTTTATTTCAGTATTGTTCTGTTATAATGTTTTTATTTCTGCACAAAGCGATGTTAAAATGTCACACAAGAATATTTCTTTTAACTATATTATAATTAATATAGTTAAAAGAAATTGTTTTAATTCACTAATGTATGTTACGTCACTCCTAAAAAGCCGATTTTCCTTATATTTTAAACGTTCAGAGATTTTCTTGTTAAATTCTAATTGAGTAATAATGAAACTATTAACATTTTATCTTTTTTAATAATTTCATTTTTGGTAGATATTTAAATCGGTATTTTTTATCAGATTTCAGCCACTAACAGCTAATTAAGAAAAATGACAGTAAACTAAGCAAAATGTAAAAAAAACGAATGGGGCACCATCACTTTGGGCGTAGTGTTAATCTTGGTCGTGGAACCAATGTGATACCATGGCTTGCTTTGGTTGAAGGGGTATATCTTGGGACCGGCAGCAATGTGGCAATATCATGGCTTTGGACATAGTGTTAATCTTTGCCGGACTTTTGTCGACGACGGGACGATGTGTGACAACATGTGCACGTATGTGCAATGTCTCGTCTTGTTATGGCCAGTGAGCAATCAGCATCTGACGATAGTCACTGTCGTCTGCTTCTGGGACTGGCTGGCTGTTTGGTTGGGACCATCGTGCTGCAAATCAAACATGTAATAATGGAACAAACCATTTTACTTATTATATAAAAATATAATTTATTATATTTCGAAAAGAAACATCTCTTTACCAGGGAGAGAGGGGGAGGGGAGAGTGAGATAGATAAGGAGAGAGAAAGACAGAGAGAGCGAATACAGCCGTCATCATTGTACGCCTGGTCAAATGTTTTGAGTTTGATAACTGATTTTCTCGAACGACGACTGGTCTGATCTCTAAACCCATCACATGCACCTGTCATTGAATTGGTTTGACACCGACCTTCAGTCTTCCAAAATATGACTGAGGCACAGGTGCACTCAGTGATCTCAAAACGCAGAGAATTACTGTTTTTGAAATAAGTCTGGCATAAGGATTACGAATATAACGGGGAGCACTTAGCTCCACAAAAGGTCACGAAGAGCAAAATTGTATATTATACTTATTGAAAATTGTTAATTGTTTGGTTTTTAAGTTAAGACTTGGTTCTTTTGCAGAAAAGTTTAAAAATTATATTCTAATATTTTTTATATACATTTTATGATATGTTGTATATGTTTTGGACCTAGATAAATTAAATCAAATATTCCATTCAAAATTTGGTGTACTGAGATGATTAGGAATTGCATCACGCCACAAATTAGGAACTTGCGATTTCTGGAAAATCTATAATAGTATAGTGAACAATGGGCAACTGACAATTCTCCCACTATCCAACCACCATGAAGTCGCTTGAACGGCATTGGATAAGGTTGAATTGCTTATCCAGCAGTTTACCCTAAACTCCACCTTGGAATCTGCAAACCACTCCTTCCCTAATTTTCCACTACGGATAGAAACTGTACTATCACTCCTTCCATTGTCCAGGCTATCATTAGAAATCTTCACACCTCCAAAGCATGTGCACCAGATTTTATCTCTGGTATAGTAATAAAGAAGCTCTCCCAGCTCTATAACAAATTCCTTGCAGAATCTTGCTTACCTGATAGCTGGAAAATTGCCTCTGTAGTACCAGTTTTCAAGAAATCTAGCTAAAGAACTGATCCATAAAATTATCGCCCCATAAGTCTCCTTCCATTCTTCTCTAAAATCTTTGAATCATTAATCGATCTAGTGTTAGTTAACCATCTTGAAAATGTTAAACTTCTCTCTGACCAACAGTATGGATTTAGGCAATTCCATTCTACTGTAGATATCCTAACAGTCATTTCTAAACGCATATACTACACACTGGATAAGGCAGGTGAAGCTAGAGTGGTAGCACTTGACAAAGTTTGGCATGAAGGTCTTCTCAGGAAAATAAACTTGTATGGTATTACTGGATGAATATTTAATTTCATCAGATCTTTCTTAGCTAAAACAAAGATCCAGATCATTCTCGATGGTCATACATCCAAACATGACATTAATATGGGTGTGCCCCAGGGGTCGATACTTGGACCTTTATTATTCTTGATCTTCATAAATGACCTCCCTGATGTAATTACAGCTGAGATAGGTGTATTTGCTGATGACACCATGCTCTATTCTTGACAAATCAAATGCACATACAAACAAGGCAATGGCTGAAACCTTAGAAAATGACTTCCAGTCATGGGCCCAAAAATGTATGGTCACATTCAATGCTACCAAAACAAAGCCCATTTCCATTAACAATTATAGGAAACCTTTCCAACCACCGATTGCCATGGTTGAGAGTCCAACTTTCAGACTCCTCGGCCTAACATTTACAGGTAACATGAATCGGAATAAAAGATATCGCCAAGTCTGCTGCAATCGGGATAGAAAACTTCTCATACCTGATAGTATCCTATATCTTTATAAAGCCACCATTCACTCATGCATGGTGTATTGTTGCCACATCTTGGCTGGTGCACCAACCATTAGCCTCTTCCTCTTGGGCCAGGTGCACCAACCATTAGCCTCTTCCTCTTGGGCCAGGTGCAAAAACGAGTCTCTTACCTTATAGGTCCTGCACTGTCAAGCTCCAGTCCCTGTCACATTGCCACAGTGTTGCATCTCTGTGCTTGTTTTACAAATACTTCCACTAAATGTGATGAACTGACTGCATTTGTACCCCTTCAACGAAAATATCTCTGACCCACCCCGAATAGCAGCAAAATCCCATCCCTTCACTGTAAAGGTCCCTAGATGCCGGAAAATTTTATAATAAAAAAAAAAAAAAAAAAATTGGAGTTATAATGACAAAGTACAACTCTACTCTCTAACTGTAAACTACTACGTGTTTCTTTAATTCAAAACAAGTAAAATGAAATACGACTTTACAGTTTTGCACATTTTACATTGCACACTTATTTTATGAATTACACCAATTTTTTGTTCTATCTCGTTTTTTTCCGATGACTCGTTTGTACATGTGCCTCTATTTTGTTTTCAGTTAAGTCCAACTTCGATTCATTCTTTATTTCATCTTGGTTTACAATAATTCTCACCTCACATTCAAATTTATCAACTATACAACTATTTTTGAAACAGGATCGATTACTGGAAGTGTAACTAACACTTCCAGTAATCGATCCTGTTTCAAAAATAGTTGTATACTGATTATAAGGGGCTTTTAGCAGAATGTAATGTCTCACTTTGTGTGTGGTTTATTTTAGGTGCCACTCGATCTACAGAATCGATTCCTTCAAGTCACACTTTATATGTGTAGACAGTCGGTGTGAAGATGTTATCTTTGGGAATGGTATTGTTTGTAGCAATGTATGGCCTCTCTTGGATGGTGTTGGATTGTTCCGTTATTCAGTTTATTGCCAGGACATATGCAAATCGAAATAATAAATGTATACACCATCCTTTGATGAAAGTTTGGAACTCATAGGTACAAAATGTGGCAGAATTATCTGAGAAGAGCTCATATGGTGGACATCTTTGACAAAATATGTGACTCCAACTAACACACAATGATTGCTGAATCTTCATGATCGCCACACAAAGAAACAGATTGGGCTGCAGTCAATCAATCAGGTAGCTGTAGGTTACATCCATATCAGGTGGTAACAGGTGCTCTTCATTTCCAGTATAACATTAGACTAAGCTATTTATTTTGATCATTAAAAACAAATATAATAAATTTAAGTCCTTTTTATTATAAAATACTACTACTAATGATAATGTCACCATTCTTGTGACTAATGGTAAAGAGATATTAATGACTATTTCATGCAACTCACACATCTCATTGCCATAGGAAGTAAGAGAAAGAAGTAACAACAAACTAGTGCAATGTTTATTATTTAAAATTCTAAACATTTCTTTTGTTATTTTGAGCCCTTGGAACTGAATATGAATTTGACTCCTCAAGGTGATGCTGATTGTTGAAGCTGCTGCTGATGACTTGAACAGTCAAGTCGATTGTCACACTCAGTTTAGCTGCCTGGAGGTTCATCTTTACACCAACCAAGTCACTTCTGTTGAGTCAAATTAGCATGGCTTATATATAAAGACTAACAGGCTCTGAACAGCCTGTTGGTAATGACTGCAATTTTTTTCCTGATCATTTCTCATCAAAGTGGATGCATGGATTCAACAGAAATTAAGTTCCCCCTTTATTTTTTCATATAAGCAGTGACTGTCAAATTTGGGTATTAAAAAAATAAGAGTTCCGACAATAGAACTTCTTTGAGTACATGAAATTCTTAGAGATTTTAACTATGAAATATACAAAAAAATGGTGATATTAATGAACTTGTTAATTTCTTGCAGCCGAAGTAAGTAAAAAGTTGATTAGGATATTTTTTTAAATAATTTGTCAAGTTTAATTTGCAGATTTATTTTTTCATGTGATGTCATTGAAGACTTTTTTCTCCTATTTTTTTTTTCGCTTACTGCATCTGTATTGAAATTAAAAATTGTATGATGTACCTTTTTCAGACAGTAGGGAAAAAACAAATGTAGAAGTTAGAAGAACTGCAGGAGATTCTCCCCTACGAAAAGTCACTATATTCCAGTTATGTATGCTCTTCCATTCAAAAGGCAGCAAAATCTGCAGTGTCATTTCTTGGAGAATAATTTTCTCATTTTATTCTTTTTTCAGGTGAATGTTGACTTGGCCAAAGAACAAACCGCTAAACCAGATGAAGATGATGTTGACATGAGAAAGAAACTATGGTTACAAATTGGTTGGTCTTGTCTATAAGAAATCATATGCTGTTTACTTGTGAAAAATCAATAAAATTTAACTACAACTTGCTGAACTATTACATTCTAAATTGTAGGATTATATAATAATAAACAGACAGGCGCACATATAATCTTAACATTAGCAGGCGCTAATCTTAATATAAACTGTCAGACTATCTTCTATAATAATCAGCAGCAAAAGGATCGCCAAAGAAAAGAAAAACAAGACCTTTCTATAAATTACAAATGATATATATTTATTTAAGTGACTTACAATATTGGGTGTAGGTTGCCAGAAGTGTAGACAGTGAAGAAGAAAGGAATTAAAAAGTGAGAAAAGTTGGCTGTTGAAAGTATTTTATTGGAGCCGTATATCTTCATCGGTACCTGGAAGCTCTCTGCCTGCCCTGCAAATCCCAGGGGGTCTCCGGATGGAATCCTTAAAACGTCTAGTCAAAATTAATACGAAACCACCTCACTGACCAAACCACCTCACTAGGGTTGCTCTCTGCAAGAGGAAAGAAATGTCAATTGCTACACATATGCCCACTCTGACAGAGAGAGTGCAAGAGTATCAGTAAAACTTATATTCTAACAACACTAATGTGAATGTACTCAAATAATTATAACTACCGGCAATCATAAATATGCAATGACAGTATATACTGAAATGATAGTTGTTGAAACTGGCAGTTTCAACTAACTGCTGGTGTAAAAAATGTTTGTTTTTTTTATTTTTTAACAAAATTATTTAACTTTAATGTGTGATTGCTTTTTTATTTGTGACTTTTAAGAAATTCCCCTCGAAACACATCTGTTACTTAATTAAGTGGATAAAAAGAATCTCCTCAGCCGCAAGACAATCTGCATTTTTGAGATGCAAACTGTGACATCACCAATTTCCATTGAGGTTTCTTCTGGAAATTTTGTTTACTATTAGCATTTTGTCTGTAAAAAGATTTGTAGATTTGATATAAATATTGTATTATGTGAATTATTTACATGTTTCAGATTTGTTCTCATCTTGTTTTTTTTTTCATGTTCACAACATTTCAACTTTCATTGTACTTTCCAATATTGTGAACATAACAAATAACCAACATAAGAACATCACAGTCTGAAACATAGAATTAATGGACATCACAGCAATTCATTATTTCAGAAATAACAAATACAATTGTTTTGTAAATGCAAAAAACTAGTTTTGATTTTTTAATAGTTTTTTTATATTAATAGCCATTGCAGGATTGTCATTATAGGTGCTTTTTTTCTTTTTTTCACATCATTTATTAACAATTTTTCATTTAAGAAAACATTTTCCACAAATTACAAAGTTGCCAACTAAAAAGTTTTCTTTTTGAATTTATATTTTGCTTCCAAAATTAAAGAATTAAAAAATAACATCTAAATTGGCAATCCTAGCTTCTATAATTCCATTTTTTTCTATCATTGGATTAAAAAGACATTTCTTTCTCATTGGTTTAAATTCTTTTTAAACCAATGATAGAAAAAAAATGTCTTTTTTTAATCAGCAATAATCAGTTTATTTTCAACAGAAAATAAATATTTGTTTTACATTTCATCTATTTTTGATTGATTTGGAATTTTTGTATGAACAAAAATTTCTTTGTAAAATCTTTATTTTGTGGATAATTTTAATTTCGATTCCTATTTGTTCTGCAGCACGGCATGTTGTTGAAGAAAAAAAAGACGTAAAAAGAGCAATGGAATTTCTCAAAGAATGTGACCTTTTAAAGATAGAAGACATTTTGCCATTTTTTCATGATTTTGTCATCATAGATGACTTTAAAGTAAGTTCATTTCATCGACTCATTTGTTTGAGGCATTTAATAATGTTCTCTTCAGCATTTTTTTTACAAAGATACCATCGTTAATTTTAACAATATTTGATAAATTGTTTCGGAATTTTTGAGATTAGGACTTATAATGTGTATTATTTGGACTACTAAGTAATAATCAGTTCTAAGTGACTTGTTTGTTTGTTGGGTTTTAACGACCTTTCAACCCTTATAAGGTCATCTCAGGTCAATAGTTCTAAGTGACAGTCTTCTGGAGATTGAAGGTTCAATCCTCAGTAACGGCAGTAATGGCGATACTAAGAATATAATTACGATTTACTTAAAACATAGCTGATGGAAGGAGAGCAAGGGATTAAATAAAGGGTTCTGTTCGAAATTCCATACAGATTCCTGAGTTCGACAAGATGCACCTAAAGAAGGTCTGAGATTACATCAGTAAAAACGTTGTGAGAATAACATCTAAGATGAGAACAGTAATCTGAATAATCCAAATAATCCAAATTTGATAAATTGTTAAGAATTATTTCTTAAAAAAAAAAAAAACTTAAAAAACCTAGCACAAGATATAAAGATTTAATACATAAAAAAGCCCAGGTATTAAAAGTGTCATCTATAAACCAGATGTAGATAGTGTATGATGGAGAGAACAAAATAAAAACCTTGCATTCTGAAGAGATTTATTAAAATGAAATGAAATAATGATTATTGTTGTTTTCAGTCATTTACATTATCGGTGTTAATTTTCTGATGTGTTTACTTGGAGTGATTTTCATGAACTCATTTTCCAATCGCTGTCACCATGGATGGGTAAATGGTAAAGAAATCACCATGGATGGGTAAATGGTAAAGAAATCACCATGGATGGGTAAATGGTAAAGAAATCACCATGGATGGGCAAATGGTGAAGAAATATCCATTGAAAAAGTTGCAATTTGGACATACTTGACTTTCAGTCAACAGCCAAAAGCCTAAAACATAAAAAGAGAAACTTAGATTCCCAAAATGGTAAACCTAATTGTACCAAAATAATCAATCAGAAGACAGAACACCAAGAATGAGCTAATTGCTAGAATCAAACAGGTGTTCAGGTGTCTCTCGACGGACACTGTAAAAGTTTTGCATGGAGGCTGTGGTGAAGGCTCAGAGCGACTTCTTTAAGTGAACTATATTTGACAAAGATCCTCTAAGAGATGCACTTTGAATTTTGAGAATACATCAATTATTGGCCAAAATGATGGTTTTTCTTTCCTTTTCAAAATGTATCAAATTTATCTGAAACACCCTGTATATTCTACTTTAGTAGCAACTCTGACAGGTTTTGGTAAACAATTTACTATAATTTCAGTCATCAGAGATCAAATTAGTGACTGAAGTCAGTGTGTTTTTTTTATTCAAGAAATTTTCAATAAGAACATTCAACAATGACTAAAAGAAACAATGACAGAAACAATAATTGGAGTTCTGCACGTTTTGGAATCGTGGATTGTGTAGTATCAGATAACGGTACTCAATTCACGTCCAGTGAATTCAAAATTGTTTTAATGACGAATGTGTTTTTTTAACGTCTGCGCCTTAAACAATGTTAATTAATCCACTTTGAAAAATCTTTCCATCTTATAAAACCAAAGGTTATTCTTCAATTTGGTGAATGAAAATTTTCATAAAAAATTTCCAAGTTTAAAACTTCAGTGAATAAAACTTTACAGAACTTTAATTTTAAAAAGTATGCTTTTTATACCATTGGATAGAGCAAGGTTTCTCTAATAATAATAAATAGGATTTGTATTGATCTTATTTAACATCACGAATGGCTTCTTAATAAAAGAGACAGATGTTTTCAGTTTTTTTCCATTTTCGAGTAAGTTAACTTTTTCGGTAATTAGAAAACAACATGTGTGTAAATGTACCTTATTGCTCCCCTTCCACATATATGAACATAAGCCCCCTTTCTCCCTTCTGTGATCATTATAATAGTAGTAAAAGCAGGATGTTCACTTTCTTTTCTGTCTCTCCCCCACTTTCTTTTTATTTTCTCTTTTGTTTTCTTCCTCTTTCTTTATTTTCTCTCTCTCTCTTTTTATTTTCTCTCTCTGTCCTCTCTTTCTTGTTTCTCTGTCTTCTCTTTCTTTCTTTTCTCTGTTCTCTCTCTTCCTTGTTTCTCTTTGTGTCCTCTCTCTTTCTTGTTTCTGTCCTCTCACTTTTTTCTGAATAAATATTTACTATTTCATGCTAACTTTCCATGTTTAAAAGAATTTTGTCTGACTTTTATTTTGAAAAATATTTCATTAAATGAGGTTCCTGTTCTATATTTGATGACCCGTAATTCTTCAGGTCTTAATGGATGACGTCATAAAGGATTTTCCCGGTATGTTCAACCAAGTGATGGAAGAATATGACATATCCCTCATATATTGCCTATAACAGAAGCGTATAACCAAATTAAAACTACATAAGATGAGTGACAGTAAAATCTTCCATTATAAATATATTTTATCTTTACACATTTGAAATTTAGCATTTTAAAAAAATTTTAATCTCTTTTTATTTTTTACATGCCAAAAGTTGGATCACTTTACAAAATCTTCCAATATTAAAAAGAAAACAACTTTTTTTTTAAATTCCTCATCCAAAAATTAGTCAAATATAAGTTTTAGGCTTATATCTTTAATTGGTAACTTTAAAAGTATACATTTGACCCACTTTTCTCATCAACTGCCAAATTGGGCTTGAAGTCATGTTTACATGTTAGAAATTATAGGTTTTTATGGATGTACTAATGAAAAAAAAATTTAGCTTAATCTGTATGATGTCATGAATCATAATACGTTTCAATATTGACTGTTAAAATAAAACTTATATGAATAGTCAGAGTTGCTCTTCTGTGTCGTTCCCGTGGCGGCATGTGATTTTCACCAAACGACTGGGTATATCTAAGAATTATTAATTTCATCTATATTACCTTTCTTTTAATGAACTATGGCATTATATTTATAAAGATATTTCATTTATTTGAAATTTTTATCTTCAGTTATACACTGCTTGTATTCAGTATCACACAAAATGCAATGTTTAACTAACTTTGAATGGCCATAACTCAGGTACTGATTAAGGTACCAAGATAAATTTGGTATTTTTTTTAATATCTTGCGGCACTATATATGCATACCTAAAAAGTTTTTTGGTATATTGAAAGAAAAAAATTCAGTTTGAGATACCTACTAAACACTATTTTTTGAATAACACATGGATGAAGATTACAAGGAAAACATGACTTTTCCATCAAATCTTTTTGTCTATATTTATTTTTGTTTTAGGAGGCAATTATTGCTTCTTTGGAAAAGTATAATGAACATATTGATTCACTCAAAGAAGAGATGGACTGTGCCACAAAAAGTGCTGAAGAAATCAGAAAAGAAATTCAAAGTTTTCGAAACAAGTGAGTCATCCATCTTTTTTCTTTAGTTTTTATTTGCAACAAATCCATGATAATTGATACAGTTTTTTAGAGTTTATTTTTTGATTAAATACTTTCATTAAATAAATCTAACTTTGAGCCAATGATTTAATTTATCCTAACTATCTACCTGTGAATATGTATGAGTGCGTTCACTGTACTGGCCGTGATCGTCCCACTTGTGCCGGTCTAAAATTGTTGTTCGATTCAGTCAGAGCTGCAACAAAGAACTCTCATCCCAAGTAGAATCACAACTCCAGTTTTAAAATAAGTAACAGGTTTATTTGTTGGAGGTTACAAATGATACTCGTGTTCTTAAGTTGAATAGCAAACTTGCAAAATGAAATCTTTGCTCGACCAAGTTGAAACATGAGTCCAATAAAGATAATCCTTTAGCTAAGAGCCCCAAAGGCTCACCTTGCTTGGAGAGGCACCTGACCCAACTGCCCGCCAGCCCTCAGAAAAAAAAAACTGCCTGTGTCATGCCCAAAGGGCCGGCTCTAACTGCTCCCTTTCCTCTCTCCTGGAATATTTTCACTCCTGACTGGAAATCTTAGATTCTGATGTTTCTCAGTGATCACCATTCGACCACCCAAGGACTGGCTACTTGAGATATCCATTAGAGATAATATCCAGCCAGTGTCCAATGAAGGAGGTTTATCTGGAGCCCATCTAAGAACATTACTTTTCTCAAGTAGGCCGGTCTCAATTTCTGTGTAGTTCAATTCACTTCCATTTTTTTTTTTGGCCGAGCATCTATCACCTGTAACGTCTGCCATTCGCATGCACCACCAAAACACGCAGCCTAGTGCATGTTTACAGTGGGAACTATAATTTTCCAGCTTTTTGAATCATTTAAAGAATAAATGATCACAAATTTTGTCAGATTTGGGACAAAAACAAATGAAGGCATGTTTACATACCAAATAATTTCACCATACAATCTTTTATTTGTGATGATTTAATGTAAAGCAAATAACAATGATGAAATGATTTTTTTTAAATTTTGGTTTAAACAAGATTTCCATGACTAAATACTTGATAATTACGAGTTTTTATGCCAAGAATTGAAGTCAGTTTTGGGAATGCCACTTTTAGATCAAAATCCATTGTTTCAATAAAAACTAAATATTCTGTTTATCTATGATTTATGCTGGTATTTTTTATAGTGTGGCCCACAACTCTTGAGGCAGTGACAGGATAATTAATACAGTTATACAATATCACCTAATAATATCTCTAAATCACTAACAATTTTCGTTATAGAATAAAGAAAGTTTTCATTATGTTATTGTGAACTTACAAAGAGCATTCACATGAAAAAGTTGAAATTGCTTAAAATATCTCAATAATGGCATAGAAAGAGCTTAATGATCTAAGAAAGAATCTTTTTAAATCTATGGCATACATAGAAAGAGCTTGATGATCTAAGAATCTTTTTAAATCTATGGCATACATAGAAAGAGCTTGATGATCTAAGAATCTTTTTAAATCTATGGCATACATAGAAAGAGCTTGATGATCTAAGAATCTTTTTAAATCTATGGCATACATACAAAGAGCTTGATGATCTAAGAATCTTTGTAAATCTATGGCATACATAGAAAGAGCTTGATGATCTAAGAAATAATCTTTTTAAATCTATGACATACATAGAAAAAGCTTGATGATCTAAGAATCTTTTTAAATCTATGGCATACATAGAAAGAGCTTGATGATCTAAGAATCTTTTTAAATCTATGGCATACATAGAAAGAGCTTGATGATCTAAGAATCTTTTTAAATCTATGGCATACATAGAAAGAGCTTGATGATCTAAGAAATAATCTTTTTAAATCTATGGCATACATAGAAAGAGCTTGATGATCTAAGAAAGAATCTTTTTAAATCTATGACATACATAGAAAGAGCTTGATGATTTAAGAAAGAATCTTTTTAAATCTATGGCATACATAGAAAGAGCTTGATGATCTAAGAATCTTTTTAAATCTATGGCATACATAGAAAGAGATTGATGATCTAAGAAAGAATCTTTTTAAATCTATGACATACATAGAAAGAGCTTGATGATCTAAGAATCTTTTTAAATCTATGGCATACATAGAAAGAGCTTGATGATCTAAGAAGGAATCTTTTTAAATCTATGACATACATAGAAAGAGATTGATGATCTAAGAATCTTTTTAAATCTATGACATACATAGAAAGAGATTGATGATCTAAGAATCTTTTTAAATCTATGGCATACATAGAAAGAGCTTGATGATCTAAGAAAGAATCTTTTTGAATCTGACTAAAAATAAGAAAGTTATGAGTATCTTTGTGCCCTGCACGGTTGGATATTTTTCCCTCTTTAAAATCGTATATGTTTTGTCACATTTTTTACACTACTTTATCAGTAAAAATGTTATATCTTTGTTAAAACACAGTTAAGCAATCAAATTTGCCATATAAGTGTTTTTTGTGCAAGGAACTAGACTATGCCACTGAAAATCTTCAGAAATTAATGGTTGTGTAAGCAATCTGCAGTAAATGCACATAAATATGCTGCAATACCTAAAAAATACTATGTATCCATTAAAAACTTAAATTTTAATGCATTTTATATACAAGAAACTGAACACTAATACTAGGACTGTTTAAAAATAAATATATTGCAAGATTTCTTTCATATTACTGTAGATTAACACTTTTCGCTACCCCCCCCCCTTGCATCCCCAAAATATGAGATTGTATCTTTTTTAAGCAATTTCTTGTGAAAACCTTGAAATACTTGACAGAAAGAAAAAAACAAAAACAATTATTTTAGAATTTAGACTGGGGATTAGTTTCACACATAAATTTAATATAAAATAATCCCCCATTTCCGGGCCATTCTAGCGTTTTAGGGCATTAACCAATATTTTTTCTATGGGAGATAAATCCTTTGTGTTTTTCTTTTTTTTTTTTAGACGATTGTATGGTTTTAAGGTTTTAGTTAGGTGGGGGCTTGTCACTCGGACGTAGGATTAGTGGTAGGATTAAGGAAGGATGTTTGCGATTTCAGGGTTAGTGGTAGGGTTAAGGGAGTTTTTGTTAGGAGGGGGGTGTCACTCGTACCTAGGGTTAAGGGAGTTTTTTTAGAAGGTGGAGGCTGTCACTCAGATTTAAGGTTAATGGTACAACACGTTCAATGGAAGGCACATTTAGAAGGTGAGCTTCTCACTAAAACCTAGATTTAGTAGTAGGGTAATTATTTTTTTATACTAACTTTTCAGCTCACAAAAATTTGGAGGACTAACTGCTCTAAAAGGCAAGAAGGGCTAGGAAATGAGGATCATTTTATGTTAAAAACCACATTTTAAGCAAAAAGTTTTTTCTTCTTTCTTTTTATTTTTCAAAATTAGCCCGTAAACTACGTTTATAAAACTGGCAATTTTTATAAACAACTGCTGCTGGCTGATAGCATTATCAGTGATAATAGTGTAGGCGAAACAGTCAAATTGTTGACTTCTGCTGAAATGGAAACAAAATTTTTTGGGATAGGGTAATTAAAAATTGCTACTACGAAAAAAGAAAACAACATACAATTATGATTTTAATGCATAAAATAGTAAAAAGATTGATTTACTTACGAGTTGGGGTACAAAAGGTTTTTATTTTTAAATGTACGATACTTGTCATGTTGAAGTCTTAAAAAATAAAACAACAAAAAAAGTAATGGGCAAGTTTATTTCATACCCCCAAAAATATTAAGATTAATAGGATATGGGTTGGTCGTTCAATTTCAAAGTATTGCAGGGTTAGTTAATAAAATTGAAATATAAGCCATTAGCAATACAAGATTAATTTATTATTATATTTTTTTTTACATCAATCCTATTAATTTCGGAATAAAATTCCATCATCAGGGGTGACCAGTATTGAGTCATTTTTTTTTTTTTAATCAAAAAACAAGAATAAACAAACTTATTTCTTTGTTACTTGATAAACGTCTTTGGTGCGATGTCTCCGCTGTTGTTGTTGGCGGTTATGATTCAAATTCCAGTGTCGAACGAATAGAGCGTTGGCTCGCTAGTCTTGATAAGATATAGGTTGGTCGTTCAATTTCAAAGTATTGCAGGGTTAGTTAATAAAATTGAAATATAAGCCATTAGCATTACAAGATTAATTAATTTATTTATTTTTTTTTACATTAATCCTATTTATTTCAGAATAAAATTCCATCATCAGGGGTGACCAGTATTGAGTCATTTTTTTTTTTTTCATCAAAAAACAAGAATAAACAAACTTATTTCTTTGTTACTTGATAAACGTCTTTGGTGCGATGTCTCCGCTGTTGTTGTTGTTGGCGGTTATGATTCAAATTCCGGGGTCGAACGAATAGAGCAATAGATGAAAAAAAAAAAATGACTCAATACTGGTCACCCCTGATGATGGAATTTTATTCCGAAATAAATAGGATTAATGTAAAAAAAAAAAAAATTAATTAATCTTGTATTGCTAATGGCTTATATTTCAATTTTATTAACTAACTTTGCAATACTTTGAAATTGAACGACCAACCCCTATCTTATCAAGACTAGCGAGCCAACGCTCTATTCGTTCGACAACAACAGCGGAGACATCGCACCAAAGACGTTTATCAAGTAACAAAGAAATAAGTTTGTTTATTCTTGTTTTTTGATTAAAAAAAAAAAAATGACTCAATACTGGTCACCCCTGATGATGGAATTTTATTCCGAAATTAATAGGATTGATGTAAAAAAAAAATAATAATAAATTAATCTTGTATTGCTAATGGCTTATATTTCAATTTTATTTATTAAGATTAATGTCTTTCCTGATTGGTTTCAAAATTTCATGACAAAATTCCTCATAGAGGAGTGGTAACAAACTTTTAAAAGAACAGGGAGTTTGTAAAAAAGTTACGAAAATGTCCGCTTTATGGGGTTAACATTTGCTCAAAACTCTTCAAATATATCATTTAGATTATCATTTATTAATGCATGTGAAAGGATATTGATTTCTGAACGAAATGGTGGTAATTTGAGGACTTAAAGTGCTTTGGTTTTTTTAAATATGACTATTTTAGTAGAACCCTCTTTAAATCTGTGCTTATCAAAAACGTTTTATGATCAGTGGGTATAGCTAATTAATATCATGTTTGTTTCAAGCTACCAAACAGGGAAAAAAAGAGCAGATAAAATAGTAGACATGTTGGGACTAAGCTGAATTAAAGAGTATAGAAAGCAAAAACAACATCTAATAATTTTGTTTTTGCAACGAGAATATCAATTAAACTGTATCATTAGATTGTAAATAGGATTAACCACTTGAAACCTAATTGTTTTGTTCTGCTTTAAAAATTGATTTTTTTTTGTTGTTCAATAATTTCACATTTATTCATGTGGTGTGAGAAGAAAATTAAAAAAAAACATATACAAATAAAATAAAAGGGAAATATTGTTTGTTTTTTTTCCTCTTCTAACCAAAATCACATAAATAAATGTGAAACTATTAAACCTTTTCATCAAAAAGACTTTAAAAATAAAGTTCAATAATTTGGGTTCTGGTTTATGGGAAGTTATTAGATATACACGAACATACTTATTTTAATCTTTTGTTGTTTTTGTCATTCCGTATATTTTTTAATTTTATGGTCAATATTGAAATGTCTTTTTTCTTCCCGCAGATTTGCTTTTGTTAAATCTCAGGACAAATGTTATATTTGTAAATTTCCTTTGATGACGCAAGCATTTTATGTGTTCCCTTGTGATCACAAATTCCACCGAGATTGTCTCATCTCAGAAGTAAGTGTGAAACTTAATTTTCTTCAAAATATTTTTATATTGGAAACTATTTCTCAAAGACTTAAATTAACATCGTCCATGATTTCTGTTGTAAGAAATCAGTTTAGAATTTTGTCAAGATTGCAGGAAATGGCTTTTAATCAAATGCCATGTGCTTTGAAATATTCAAAATCTTAATTATTTCATAAAATCATTTGAGGAAAACAATGGAACTTTTTTTTACTAAAATGATAAAATATTGGCCTTACACCCTACTTAGAGATTTGTATATTGAGGTGAAATGAAGAAGTTAGCAGTGGTTAAGGAGAGAGAATTATTTACACATGTGGAGACAACTTGACAAAAAGGATTAACGGATCTCAATTATAAAGATAAATGGCAATCCTTAGGTTTAACTACTTTACTAGAGAAAAGAATGAGGGTGACTTAATTGAGACCTTTAAAATAATGTGATTTCTAAACATGGAACACACTTTTTTAATACTCTTAATTTATTAAAAAGATTTCAAAAACCAAATTTACAATTATATTTATTTTTTCTAATAGATTAAAATATGCTTTTTGAACAAATTGTCTAATCAGGTAAAAAAAATAGATTTTAAGGATACATTGGATGAATTCAGAAATAATGATAAAAAAAAAATTTACAAACATTTTTGCTGTAGATCTGATGAAATATTCAGGAGAATTTTATTTCTGAGACTTCTGTGAGACTTTTTTTTCCTTTTAAAGTTGATATGAGATGTCCAAATAGGCATAATATTATATATAAAGTAAAGTGATTTTTCCCCTATTTTATTGATGAGTATATCTTTCTATCAAAAAGCTGAATATGCAAATCTGCTTCAGCATTGATTTAGGCCAATTCTTGATGCATGTTTTCTGAAAATATGCATTTATTTCATTCTCTTTGAATAATTTTTACATTTTATTCGGCTCAACATCTAAGATCGTCATCCATACAGGAAGTCGGAGGAATTTTCACTCTCAGATCATCTGGAAGTCTTATTCATAGAACACATATCTTCGGAGTACTAATATTAATTTCATATTTTTCGATCTTGCTATTGACTGTTAGCAAGTTTACATTTCCACCTAAATACATGACACTCCTGTCACTTACACTTTCTTTTTAGGGGTGTTTTGAGTGGCTATTCCGAAGACTTTCTTTTACATTCTTGATTGAATGAATAACCAATCAGCAAATTGGCATTCAGTGAACATAAAGTAGTTTTCGGAGTCAATACAATGATTATTCATTAAGTTGCTTACATTATTCATACTTTTCACTCTTCATTTCTTTCTATTAAACTTCTTATTTGTTTTCAAATTATATGATTTATTTAAAACAAGAAATTTTATTTCCGAATCATGCCGGATACATTAAGCTACTTATTTAACTTTCAAGTATATTGATACTCATTTTCATGGGCTTATTTATACTACAGTGAAACATACTATTCTAGGCATATCAGAATATCAGTTCAACAGTAGAAAGTGGTCTTTACACACCATGTTGAAGACGTTTGTCATGTCTAGCTTAACGAGCACGTCACCTTTCTTGCAAGAATTGAACACTGCTCTGATAGTGTGAGCCGCTGCCTCATATACAATTGGAACACTAGTTAAACTGGTTGGAATTCGAACAGAAGACATTTTGACACATCAAAACCAATTTTAGAAGCAAGTCTGCGGAATGTGTTGCCGAATGTGATCGGATGAATACTGCCGCATTATTTTCAAAGAGCGGTTAAGTTGACAGAGAAAAAAAGGCCTTGAGCAAATTTGGGTAAGTTATGTTGCAGAGACGGGTAATAACAGAAAAGTCGAAGTGAGGTGCTGTGATCAGATCAGAGACTTGATATCACAGCTGCTACTTGGTTGGAACGATTTGAGTGCAGTCATAATCTGTTCTTCAGAAACTTCTTGAGTGTCTGTCTCGGTGAAACTATGAGGTGGTGCCAGTGGGTGTTTGCAACGAAGAGCAACAATCACTTCTTTCGATGATTGGACAACTGACTCATCAGATGTTACGAATCTGACTGTGGCAGAAACATCGCCCTATAGAAGTTTGCCGTTGACTTCTTGTCTTAATCTTGATGTTGCTGATGTTTTGATTTGATGTTCTAGCATGTGTAACCACGGTTTTCTGGAAGAAGAATTTGGTGAGAGAACTGTTGCTGGCATAGTCAATTATTTTATGTTTGATTCTGCTGGTGAAAGATTTGTTCTGTGATTTGCGTTCTGTGGCAATAGCTGTGTCCAAGACATGTTGTTGTTGTTGGCTGGAGTAAAGGTGTCAGCTGCAGTTGTACGGGTGGCTTTATGAGTTTTAAGCAAAACTTTACGCAATCTACATTTCAATGAGAGGGACTTAAAAAACACTTGTGTGTCAAGGAGCACTGGAAAATCTCTGAAACTTTGCTCAAGTAGGGTAGATAAGCACAGTACTAAGTAGAGATTTCTTCTAATGTTGTAACATGACGCAACATAAGTGGAAAAAGAGGCTGCACTGATGACAATACCTGCCTAGTATCTGTTTATTAGTGGTTGCTAGCAAAAATAGTGAGCCATTTTGGGAGAATGAAAAAAATTTTTCCTAACCTTCGCTACATAATTATTAACAACAACAAAGAAAACATTAAATTACTTGCACCACTTTTTAAAAAAATAATAACAAGTAAGACATGTCTTTAAAAAACAAAAAAGAGAAACTATATCTTCTCTGATATGAGAATAACTTATTTTTACCGACTCTTAGATTCAATCAAATTCTTTTTACAAAAAAAATCGAATAAAAGAGTTGTTGAAACCTTTTTCAAATGAGTCATCTACACACAGTGAGTATAGTGTGCACTTAAACGGAATCGTCTGGAAGTGATTAGATGATAGCGACCAGTAAAATGTTAAATCATGCAAAAGTCTGTTTTAAGAATAGTTAACAATGGAGACACCAGTCGATATCAAATTGACAGCCGGCTTAAGAATTATAAATGTGCTAAATTGAAATAGAATCAAAGACATTTTTGAAATTTTTGTATTTTATGTATAACAAATTCTTTGAATGTTGAAATGACAAAATGTTATGTTCAGAAACCTTTGACAAAAAGTCAGTTTAAAATGATTGTTGTTTAATCGGATTCATATTTTTGTGTATTATTTTCTTCAAGGTTATTCCAAATCTTTCCCCTTCAAAAAGGAAAAGAGTTGAAGAATTACAAAAAAAGTTAAATGAACCGAGTGTACAAAACTTGATATTTGCTATGCACTTACAATCCTCAAGTGAAAAATTTAAGGTAAGTTCACAATTTTATTTGTCTATAATAGATATATATATATACACACACCCTCTTGCGCAAATTAGTTGGAACAAAGTGTTTTTTTCATTTCATTCAGCTTGTGGACCCTTCCTTGTGTTCTAAACTGATTAATAACTCTTACTTTACTTTTTCTAATTAGTCAAGCACATTTTTTGGCGTTTTTTTTTCTGTAAATTTTTACATTACGCTTGGGTTGAAATAATCTTTGATTACATCAGTATTTTATCTTCAACAAGGCTACTGTCCTGAAAACCAGTCAGTTGTCTAGCAGTCAGCAATCACTATGGATGCAACTCCTACACATCGTACAAAGATTGTGATATAAGATGAACACACCACAAAGACTTACAGAGGAATCGCAGATCTTGTTGGTGTCAGCTTATTTACCATCAGTCGTAAAACTGATTGATGAGTTCTAAATGGAAAAGAAGTTGCAGAAGGAAGTTCCTCTTCCTTCTGCAACTTCTTTTCCATAATTAGCAAAAGTGAAAAGACAAAAAGATTTTGAGGTGAAAGGGATTAATATACCTTGACTTGTGACAGTGCTCTCTCTCTCGGGCTCAGCTCGTTTTCTGATTTTCATTAATGATCTTCTCAATCATATTCTGAGATTATTTGTTGACATCTATGCAGACAACAAAACTGTCCAGGGTAGCACTTCGAAGAGCATTTGTGATCAGGATCTTGTTGATTCTCTCTGTCTTGATCTGGAGCACGTGGTGCAATGGAGAAAAAAGTGTCTTGTTACTTTTAACGTCTCTAAAGCCAATCACTAACGCTCACATCTTTGTTTTGCTCAAGTTAAAATGAACGGCTCTCTCCTTAAGAAAGCTCCTTGTTTTGATAAACAAATAGTTGGATCATTCTACCATCCCAGGAAGTACCTAACTCCTGATGCAATCATCTATCACCTATATAAGAGTCAGATATGTCTGAAGATGAAGTGCTGCTAACACATCTAAGGAGGTGTCGCTAAGAGATGTGATTTTTCTTGAAATCACCTTCAAAATCTAGTAGATGATCTCTTCTCTACATCTGCTTTCTCATAAAAGTGACGTTGCTGAAACTCGTCCTTTTCAGCTCTCAAACTTGTTAGGTTTTTCTTTGTAGTATGCACTGCACAGGTCACACAGATACACAATGTATATTAGTTGTTGATCACTGAAAATCTCTGTTTAAAAATAATTTAAAAAATGGAGGATGGACATAAAACAGTTCTTTAAAAATAGGAAGGGCCAAAATGACCCTCCCTACTCCCAGTCAGGGAAGGGTGGTGGTGGTAGGATGCACCAGTCCTGCATATAATGATATCATAGTTCAAAATATGTAAAAATTAGAGAAGAAAGTATTTCCAGTAATTTAAAAAATTGTTGATATAAATTAGTTAAGCAAAAGAGCAATTGTTTGTGTTAAAAATGAATTTTTTAATGATTCTTTAATGAAATTTCAGTCAATTTATTACAAATCAATCGTTAAAACTACACATGAAAATTATCTATTATATAAACGTCACCTGTCTGTATGGATGTATGTATGTATGTATGTTGGTCTTCTCCTCCGATACTACCCAACAAACACTCACACAGTTGACATCATTCCAACCAGCCAGCCTCCGGACGGGTTTTGTCTGAGAATTGGAGAGAAAAAAATTAACCCTTTCGGGGTCAAGGGAGCATTTTTCTCCAATGGGGGTGGCTATTTCCTCAATTTTTCAACGTTATTAAGTACTAATTTGAGAAGAAACCAATGCTATCATGTATAAATCGAGAAATAATGCAAGTCACGATAAACCGGAAATGAGGGGAGTACCGGGAAGACATTCACTCACACTACAACCTTTTTTAATTAATAGCCGTTAATGTTCCTTCCCCCTACCTTCCTCCCTATGCCCCTCTGTTATCATGATACACTCATCCCATGCATTACCCCTCCTTTTTTGAGAAGTGTAGAGGTAGGGTAGTATCGGTTCCGTTGTCATGATGCACTCATCCCATGCATTACCTCCTCCTTTTTTGAGAAGTGTAGAGGTAGGGTAGTATCGGTTCCGTTGTCATGATACATTCCTCCCATGCATTACCTCCTCCTTTTCTGTTAATTAGTAGTAATTTAGAAATTATCTAATGTTTTTATGTAATAACTTTATAAAAGTGCTGACTCACTGAACATGTCCCATAATTCCTTGCCGTATGTACCTGGTCTTGCTCTAAATTCTGTCCAGTTGTATCAGATCATCCTATAACTTCTGTCCGGATGCATCAATAACATCATAGGAAGGCTATGTTAAGAGTGTGTAGTTGAACAAGGGTTGCACAATCACATCCGCACCAGTAAGAGTGATTTCAGTAGTGCTTAGGAGGCTTTCTTGATTTTCTAAATAATCAGGGTTGTCCCGGAGAACAGTGCTCAATGTCCTAGATAGAGCTACTGTAGTGATAGGTTTGGATAATATTTTAAAAGCAATTTTTTTTTTGAACTCAAAATATTTCTCAGGGTTGGGGGACAGTGAAAAAAAAGTTGGGGGGGGGGGGGCTGGAGAGATTGAGGGGTCGGGGAAAATTTTAGGGGTCCAGACAAACTGGCCAAATTTTTATCTTTTTTTTTTTTTTTAACTTAAGATATCTCTCAGGTTTGGGGGAGAGTGAAAAACAAGTTGAGAGGGGATGTTGGAGAGATTGAGGGGTCGGAGAAAATTTTAGGGGTCAGGCCGAACTTTTTAGGGGTCGGGCCAAATTTTTTTCTTTTCTTTTTGAACAAAAAATATTTTTCAGGGTTGGAGGAGAGTAAAAAAAAATTGGTGGGTGGTGCCACATGCGATATTAGGGGTCGGGCCAAACTTTTTAGGGGGTAGGGCCAATTTTTTTTTTGTCGTAGGGTTGGGGAGGTTAAAACAAATTTTGGGGGCGGTGGTTGTGGAGAGGAAAAAATTGGGGGTGGGGCGGGGAAATTTATTCTTGGGAGGGGTTGCAAATTTTTTTTTTTTGTTTACTTAAAATATTTCTGAGGGTTGGGGAGAGTAAAAAATTGTTGGGGGTGAAGAGTGAAAAATTTTGGGGGTTCGAGGAAATCTTTTTGGTATGATAAGGCCAAATTTTTTTTTTTTTTTTTTTTTTTTGAACCTAAAATCTTTCTTAGGGTTGGGGGAGAGTAAAATCTTTTTTAGGGAGTGGGGCTGAAGGGTAAACATTTTTGGGGTTGTCGGTGTTTTTTTTAACTTTAAATATTTCGTAGGTAAGTATATAGTATGCACACCGGGGCAGCAATAGATATGAATATAGTATGCGCACCAGGGTGGCGATAGGTATATATATAGTATGTGCATCGGGGTGGCAATATGTACGTGTATAGTAGTGCATAGAGGTGGCGATAGGTACTATATAGCATGTGCACAGGGATGGCAGTAAGTATGTATATAGAATGCGCACCAGGGCGGTGATAGGTACGTATTTAGCACGCACACCGGAGCGGCGATAGGTACATATTTAGCATTCGCATCAGGCCGGCGATAGGGACGTATTTAGCATTTGCACCAGGGCGGCGATAGGTACGTATGTAGCATTCGCAACGGGGCGGTGATAGGTACGTATGCAGCATTCGCACTGGGGCGGCGATAGGTACGTATGTAGCATTTGTACCGGGGCAGCGAAAGGTACTTATGTAGTATGCATACCGGGGCGGCAATAGGTACTTATATAGTATCTGCTCCGGTGCGGCGATAGGTACGTATATTGTATGTGCACCGGGGTGGTGATAGATATGTATATAGTATGAACACCGGGGCGGAGATAAGTACCTATATAGAAGGCGCAGATAGATTTGGTACTTTTTATAGAAATATGTCATACTATTGCCTTGGGCAACGTAGGAGAAATGGTGGGGAAGAAGCAGCTTTCGCAAAAGACAAAATTAGAAAGTAGCAGTTAAATGGGGCGACTAGGGAAGAGAAAGATAAAGAGACAGCTATAGAGAGAGGGAGAGAAATAGAAGTTTGAATATAAAGATGTTACACACGCGATTTTTCTTCAATTATATGTCTTTATGACCTCGAGCAACGCCGGGTAGCCCCACTAGTCTAACATAAGTGTTAAACAGGCTGTCATCACCTGTGATACCAAATATCATTCAATTAAAAATTGATACACCACTACTTTTATTATGTGTAATTGTAGAAGGTTGATTGTTAAAAGGTCAATGCTCATTTAATTGAAGCAGCAATTGCTATAGGCAAACACATGTATTTTGACCATACATTTTCAATCAAACTTACTATCCAATTGATTTTCAGAAACGTCAATTTTCTATTCACATATGTTTTTCAATACCCAATAGGACAACTTGAAAGTTGTTGAACTTTGCTTATACAGAAGGTTCGAATAATATTTTCATCTTAACTAGAAAAAATATTGTTTATGAAGGAGCTATAAAGTAATTTATGCTTAAACCTAATATGTGTTGATAAGTTTAATTCAAAATTGATTGTCTAATAAATGAAATGAATAACATTGATGGCCTATCATTTTGCAGACATCTGTAAAGATAATATTTGATGGCACAAAAATTACAGATAATGTCTTTTTATTCAAACGTTTTTGAGGATGAAAATAAATATATTGTTTTCTAATTCTATTCATTAAAGTCTACTTCAGCTTCAATAATGACTTTTATATGAAGTATAAATTGCCTCCATGCTAAGATCAGGTGGTGTTTGTTCATATTGGACATTATTCTAACTATGAAGACTTCTGGGGATTATTTACTGTTTTTATTTACCTCCTTAGATGTGTCAGATAAGGTTTTGAAAAGCCAGCGCACTAAAAGTGCCTGAGCAGCCCAGTTGGCATTTCCTAGTAGAGAGTCTCAGGCGATTAGCATTAACTAACCCCTTTTCAAAGAGAGAAGGTAAAATGTGGGAGGGTGGACCTCCTAGGACTGAACAGAACCGACAGCAACAAAGCTACTGTTGGCAATATCTTTAAGCTCAATGGTAAATAGCAGCACTCTGGTGTGATGGCCTCATGTGTTGAAGTTTGATGTGTTCTTAATTCAAAGGATGTATCAAAAACGAGTTTATAATGAATAAATAATATTTATCTATAAGCATATATAGTGCACATGTTTTTTAAAAAATGTTAGTTTCAATTTCTGCCAATGTAAATGTCAGGGAAGCAAATTAATTATGGGAATAAATTTTCATAACACATTACAATTCTTAAATAAGACAAAACTTTCTACAGAAATATTGAATGTTTGTGAATAATTTATAACAGGATTTTTAATCTGCTTTTATGCCCCCCAAAAGTGTTACTTTCTTAAATTAAAATTTCTTTATTTTCAAATGAAATACAAGACATTAAGAAATGTTTACTTTACAAAAATATATCTGAGAAAGGCATATATATGTTAAATTGTATTAATGGATATGTTATCTTAAACTATTATCAATGTTTTTATTCTTTAAGATGCTTAATAAGAAAATGAAATTCTATTGTATATTACAAATATTAGGCCCATCACTAGTTAATAAAGAGTTTTTCCCCGCTTATTTCATGTTTGTTGAATAAAGCTGTTTTAAAACTTGTCTACTGACTCGGTGTTAATAATTGAATATAACAATAATAAGATGATGTGTTTTATCTGATTGTTAGCCATAAATTCTGCAAACTTTAACCTAGTCAGGTAAACTATGTTCTGCGAATATGTAGCACAACTTCATAATGGTAGCATTTGATATTGATGTGTTCGTAACCATTGGAGTATCCACCATTATCAGAAACATTCTTCCTTCGTAAGGTGCTGCATAATCCAAATGGGTACAAGTTTCTGTGTGAATTCTAAGAAGTGCAGCAGTTTGCAATGTATTGGCATACTGCACAACTTTGAATACACCTTTCGATGTTCTTATCCATCCTCGACCATCAAACATGGTGTCAGATCAGTTCTTTCATCTGATAAATATCCTTCTCAGCGAGATACTTGCACCTATTTGATTCCTGATGTTTACTGCGACAATAATAAGCATCTCCTTTTTTGTGGATGCAGTCTTCTGCCTTATGCCCCCACCTCAGATAATATATTTTTGATTTCAATAAATATTTAATTAAATATTTATTGAAATTAGTAAATAAAAATAAATATTTAATAAATAGTAAATAAAAAATAATTCACTGTTTAAATTATGCTGTAGCGAGAAAAATCCACACACAGGGACATACGAGAAGTGGGCACAAAACTGTATTAAACTAGAGTCATGGTTAAATAAACTCTTTTTTTTGTAGTTCATTATTCATAAGAAAAAGTTTCTATTTTTTACAGCCAACTAAATCTAAAAAGTCTCCCAAACCAATTTGGGTACGTATTGGTTTCTCACACATGAAGCGGTCAACCAAGCTTTGCAAAAGCTGTATTTGTTATAGTATATAACAAAGACATTTTTGCAAAGCTCGATTGTCAATAATAATTGTTCTTAAATAAGAGAAATTTTTTTGTTTTTAAATTTAAGTAATTCATTAGTCTCTTTAATTCTACTAATGTTATACAGTAACAAAATGAGCATTCAGTCATTTTTGTTTTACTAATGAAAACATTTAATATCTTAATAAAAATTAACATTTTTAATAATATATTAAAGTCTCAAATAATTTAACTAAAAAAATATGTAACTAACAACTTAATTTGACTTTTAACATTTCATAGAGATGAAAACTTTGAGATTTTACAAATAATGTTCAAAATTTTTTCCCCTCATTAAAAAATGTTGATATTTCAAAACTATGTTGATTTGTTTTTGTGTATTTAAAATCTACATAGTGTTGATCATTTTATTAAAAAAGTACAAAAATGTTATCAGGCAAAAATATAAGACTGTAAAAAGAAGAATAAGTTCTTTGTTGGTTTGTATTTTATGAAATTGCAAAATCAAAACCTTGCAAAAAAAGTATTTAAAATTATACATGTTTACAGATATTACAGTGGGTCAATAAGTGCATATCACGATGCCTGGTGTCTTGCATTAATAGCAAATTCTAACATGTGATTTTGATAAATATTTATTTATTATTATTAAAGAAAAAAAAGTCTTTAAACCGCGTGCAAAAAGATACCCCCTCTCCGTCAAATTCCATCCTCAAATAGGTGGCCGTCTTGTGCGGTCATTCGTAGGATAGGTACATAAAGCAAGACCCCGATATTCTTCCATGCCATCAACACAAAGATAAGCACTTTTTTTTCTCTCTTTTTTGGCCACTCACATATCACTTTTTTCTAAATTCTAATGTGTATGATTTAAATGTGCTTAATTCTTGATATCTATCTATCTATATATACTGTTTTATTGCCTATCTATTGATTTCATACTCGAGTAATTCCTGAACTCACCCTCTGGCCTGAAGTTATCGCTTTTATTTGTACTTACTTGTGAGAGGGAAACTTATCTTCAACTTTCTGTTCCCTCTGGAGTATACAGTAAACTTATTCTATCTATACATATATACGTATGTAAGTTTTTGTTTTTTTTACCTGTAGGAGCCTGGAAGTACCCGACTAGTACACACGGGCGCAGGCTATTTCTCCTCTCGGTGTGTTGGACCCGTAAGACCTTGTCAGGTCATCCATCTAAGAGAAGGAAATCTCTGATAATAAAACCTTGCTACTAACTACTTATGTCGTGGCAGCAAACTGTTGGGGAGGGAGGCCCTGATCGACAACCTTCCAAGAGCTGGAATCTCGAACAAAATATCCGGTTTGCAAACCTACAATTTCTTAAGGAGTAGATATGTCATTGAAGCATTCCTTACATTTATCGCACAAAATGAATTGAACGAACAACAACCGAGTAACAGGCAACAAAAAGGGTTTATTTAACAGAGGGTTGGAACTGTGTCCCAGTGAAGAAAAGTCCCCAGTCGGACGCCAATCACTGGAACGTTTCAGGACCATATGCAAAGGGGAAGCCCAAGGACTGGAGGAGGGGCGTATAATTCCCAGCTGCAGCATATGGTTAAATTCCGCCCTTGCCGCTTTTAGTCTTTCAGCAGGTAAACAACGAGGGTGTGAGAACACAGGAGCTCCTGTGGTCTCAATATAATGTTTTGTTGAGTGAGTGGGTTTGTTCACAACAAAATTTAGGTTAGTCAACTCCGGGTAGGAGTGTAGAAGTGTCTGGTATGGGTTATCGGTAGCGGCAATGAAAAATACCGGGCTGATAGATGGGGTGTTTGTTTTCAAACCACAGACAGAAAGTTCCGTATTAGCATCTATCAACCGATGTCTGTGCATGTCCACTAAAAGATTAAAGTGGTGCAGAAAGTCCGAGCCCAGAATGGGGTAAAGTAAATCCGCTACCATAAAGACCCAAGTAAAGTCTCTGCATAATTCCAAGTCCAAAGAACGAGAAATTTGACCGTACGTGGGAATTGGAGAATGATTTACGGCTTGTAGTGAAATGGGCGACACTGGTGGTTTCTCTTTGAGAAGTTTCAGTGGCCAAATACTGCAAGCGGTTCCCGTGTCAACCAAGCAACGTGCCTGGGAAATGGAGTCCAAAAGAAAAAGTGCACGATAGTGTAGCTTCTGTGAAGACTGTCTCGTGCTCAGGTCTCCAGCTATTAGTTTCCCTGGTTCAAAAATGAACAGGGGCTCTTGCATTTATGCGCTTGTGCGCCAAATCGACTGTGGTAAAAGCACAGTCCTGGCTTGTTTGAGTGGCGGCGGCGGCGCGGGGATGGTGAACGACTCTGATACTGTCGTCTGGGCGATTGTGACCTCATACTCAATCTTCTGATTCTGGTGAGCCGCTCTATCACTTCAAGTACAGCCACAGACGTGGCTAGTTGGCTTGGATCTCTAGCGGTGGCAGAGAACACCGAGACTTCAGCCTGCAACTGAGGGTCAGAAGCGGTGGTAGTTCTTTGAGTGAAATCCATCACTTTATCCGCCGACGAAGCTATAACGTCCACGGAGTCAGTCTCCTACTTTTAAAAAAATTTTTACTAAATATTCAACAGACCAAAAAATCAATTCGAAAAGTGGGGGGAAAAACTTTATTACAAAAAGCACTTGAGGGGAAAAAAATAAGGAACAAAACAAAAGGGGAAAAAGAATAAATAAATAATTGTAGCAAAGAGAAAATGTGTGAGTGTATTTTTTTGTGTATTGGAGAAAAAAAATAATGTGTGTACTTACGTCTTTTTGAGCCTTTAAAAAAAATAATCGAAAAAAAGTTTTCTTTTTTCTTTTCTTTTTTTGTGTTAGAAGGCGAAAAGAGTTCTCTGCTTTCAAAATAAAATGTTGAGATAGTCTTGTTGGCTTTTTTTTTATGTGTAGGGGAGAAAAAGTTTCTTCTTTTCGTTAATTGACTTGAAGTCGAGTGTTGAAAACCTCCCTTGGCGAGAGAAAAAAGAAAATGCTGGTTGTCGAATAGCACGTGGCGTCTCAAAGTCTGGTAGACGAACTTGACAGAAAAAACTTTGACGTTGGAAAAAAAAATTTTTTTTTTTCTTCGATACTTTCGAATATAAACGTATTTTTAAACGTTTTTCTGTCAGGAATTCCTTCTGTGAAAGAAAAAAAAAATATTTTGAGGAAGAAGTTTGTCACTTTTTTTTTTTTATAGTGGCACGTGTTTTTAAGTGCGAAAGGAAAAAGGAATGCGTTTCAATAGTTTTCCTTTGTTTCTTCTTTTCTTATTGCGTTAAAAAGAAATGTCTTAAATTTTGTCTTCCTTAGTTTCGAAAGAAAAACAAAATGTATTTTGGAAGTTGTCGAGTTCGAAAACGTGTTTTCTTTCTTTCATTTTTCTTTTCTTCTTTCAAACGGCAGAGTTTTCTTGGTCGTCGCTGGAGTTGTCTTCTGTTTAAAACCTTGTTGCTGTTTTAAATGCGGTTTTTGTACTTTGTTGTTCAACTCAATTTCGTGCCAGTTTTGTTTTTCACAAGGTCTGTGTTGAATCACGTCGGGGTCACCATTTGTAATTGAAGGGGGGTGTTGGTCCCTTCCTTACAGTTATCGCACGAAATGAATTGAACGAACAACAACCGAGTAACAGGCAACAAAAAGGGTTGGAACTGTGTCCTAGTGAAGAAAAGAGGCTGCCGGGTCGTCAGCAAATATATTCCAAGTGGAGATAGCTGCTGCTGGAACGATGCAGGGGAAAGGCAGGAGAGAGATGTTTCTTCGTTGCTGGCCGATTTCTCTCTGCTGAATTCTTCAACTGACCAGGTGGTAGAAAATAGTCCATGAGGGGACAGTTGATATCAATACGCCCTGCAAGCCGATTGGTCAGTGTATGACCAATTTGCTCACAGGGGATTAGAAGAAATAGATCCTATTTCAGTCTGCTACAGATAGGCTCTGCCTATCGCCGGCTTTTGCACTCCTTCTCTGTCTATTAGAAAGGCGCAGAGGTACCAGCGCTGGGACGCCTCAAAACACTCAGTGCCTGGCTTTGTTTCCTTACTAGGACAATGAACGCTGTTTCTCTTTCTCTCTATCTTATCTGACTGCTATTTCCGACTGACAGGACAGGAGTCCAAACTCTTAGGTAGCGCTAAGAAAGGCTGCTCCATCATCAGTTGTATAATACCATGGGTAGCTGTACGTGCCATGTTGCGCATGGAAAAGGACCCTACAGTTATCCCCGGTGGGCTTTCCCGAGGCCACAAACCCCATGGACCAGGTCGCGACTAATGGACTGGTTGTGTAGTCTTATTGGCACCTAACAAGCACCCACTGTTCCCACCCCACTCTATAACAAAACAAATATGTCATTACAAAAAAATCAAATCAAACCTAAACCAACCACTCAACAAAAAACACATTCGCCTCTGCCCTTAAGGGACTTAGATCCAACATCAACGACGTAGAAACCTTTCTCCTGACAAGCACTCACCTTGCCCACCCACTCTATCTCAAACAAACATGTCAAACCTAAACCAGACACCCAACAAAAAACACCTTCGCCTCCGCCCTTGAGGCTCGCATTCACAAATATCCGGGGACTTAAAACCAACATCAACGACATAGAAACCTTTCTCCTGCAAACTCCTCGTATATCCTAGCACTAAGTGAAACAAACCTTCAATCCTCAATCTCCTCTCACCACTTTGACATGACTGACTACCTCCCACTCTACCGTAAAGACTCTGACAAACATATGCATGGGCTAGGAGTTTATGTTCGGAACACCCTCCCTCTGACTAGAGAACATAGGTTAGAATCAGATGACCAAGACTATATGTGCTTTAGATTGACTTTACATCACAGCGTTAGTTACTTATATTTCTTATACCATTCCCCTTCGACCTAGGACTGTACCCTGCTAAACTCTGTCTCTGAAAGCATAGATAGAGCACTCTCACTTTACTCGAATGCCCAGATACATGTATTTGGGGATTTTAATGCACACCACCGCGACTGGTTAGGATTCTCCAGCCTTACTGACGCAGCCAGTAACTCTACGTATAATTTCTCCTTAGCTCACTACCTCTCTCAGACTGTCGATTTCCCGACCCGCATCCCCGATCGAGTAGACCAGCAAGCCTCACTTCTAGACCTGTTCTTGACCTCAATGTGTGTGATGAAAGCTCATAGCCTACTCAAAAATGCTAATCACATTGTGCTAATGATTTTTATCACCCTAAAAAGTCGTCCAAAAGCTGATGAGCCGTTGCTCAAAACAACGAGATTTTGAGTCCATCAGAGATCACATCAGTGATGCCCCATGGAAGGAAACTTTCTACTCCCTGCTGTCAAAATGAATTAACTGAATGGGTCAAAGCAGGCATTGAAGCCTATGTCCCCATGCAAAAATTCTCCAGCAAGCCCCACTTTCCTCAATGGTTCACCTCGTAATGTGCAGCTGCCATTGCTGAGAGGCAGCAAGCATTCCGTAAATTCAGCCACCATAAGTCAGCTGCTAATAGAAAGAAATTTATAGAGTCAAGAAATAATTGTAAAGCCTGTGATAGGTGAAGCAAAGAGAAGTTATACAGAGATAACCAAAAAACGCATTCAGTCACAGAAACTAGGTACTCGCGATTTCTGGAAAATCTACAATAGTGTGTTGAACAATGGTGAATCAACGATTCTCCCACTATCAAATCACAATGATGTCATTTGCATGGCAACTGATAAGGCTGAACTATTTGCCCAGCGTTTGGCCTCAAACTCCACTTTGGACTACGAAAACCACCCTCTCCCTAAATTCCTACTGCGGACCGAAGCCACACTTGATAACCTGGTCATCACCCCATCCCAGGTCAGACACATCATAAAAAACCTTAACACCTTCAAAGTTTGTGGGCCTGATCTTATACCTGTAATAGTAATAAAGAAATGCTCTGCTGAACTGGCCCCTGTCCTCTCTAAACTCTACAACAAATGCCTAGCTGAATCTTGCTTCCCCAATAGCTGGAAAATTGCTTCTGTGGTACAAGAATTCTGGGGATAGAACTGATCCTCAGAACTACCGCCTAATCAGTCTACTCCCGATCTTTTCTAAAATCTTTGAATCCTTAATCAATCTAGCGATAGTCCAGCACTTAGTTAATGCTAAACTTCTTTCTGACCGCCAGTATGGATTTAGACAAGCACCATCTACTGCGGATATCCTAACGGTTATCTCTGAACACATATATCATACACTGGACAAGGCAGGTGAAGCTAGGGCGGTAGCGCTTGATATATCCAAGGCCTTTGACAAGATATGGCATGAAGGACTTCTCCTAAAACTGCACTCATATGGTATTACTGGACAAATATTTAATATAATTAGATCCTTCCTAACCAAAATAAAGATCCAGGTTGTCCTCGATGACTGTTCATCTAAGCAACATGACATAAATGCTGGTGTACCCCAGGGATCTATCTTTGGACCTTTATTGTTCCTGATCTTCATAAGCGATCTCCCTGATGACATTGAATCTGAGATTGGTATATTTGCTGATGACACCACGCATCATGTGGGCAAAACAGACGCGATCATATCCGAAGCAATGACTGAATCCGTGGATTGTGGTCATAAATGGTTGGTAACTTTTAATGCCGCAAAGACAAAGCTCCTTTCCTTCAATAACTACAAGAAACCTCTTCAACCACCAATTGTCATGGCAAATAACACCCTACCTGAGAGTTCATCATTCAAACTCCTCGGCCTAACATTTACAGGTAACATAAATTGGAACAAATACATTGAAGACGTTGCTAAGGCTGCTGCAAAGAAGGTGGGCTCCCTCTACCGTGCTAGTAAACTCCTCACACCTAACATTATCCTGTATCTCTACAAAGCCACCATCCGCTCATGCATGGAGTATTGTTGCCACATCTAGGCTGGTGCATCATCCACTAGACAAGGTCCAAAAAAGTGTCGCCAACTTAATAGGTCCCTCACTATCAACCAAGCTCCAGCCTCTGTCTCATCGCCGCAATGTTGCATCCTTGTGCTTATTTTACAAATACTTAAATGAATTGTGCTCAGATGAACTGGCCTCTCGATGTAAATACACTTAACCAACTCGACAATCTGCTAAATCCCATCCATTCACTGTGGAGGTCCCCAGATGCTCCAATAGCTTCTTTCCTCGTGCTGCCAGCCTCTGGAACTCCCTCCCTGCTCCCTGTTTCCCCGACTGTACAGACATGCAACGGTTTAAAACTAATGTAAACAGACATCTTGCTACACTGCTCCCAACTTAGGATAACACCCTAATTCTCAGTAACCCCTTATGTCTACAGTGGCGGACAGCCGTGTTTGGGGTGAAATATGTTAAAAATAATTTTTTTTAAATAATTTACCGTTTAAATTACACTGTAGCGAGAAAAGGCCAAACACACAGAGACATATGAGAAGTGAGCACTCAGCTTTATTAAACTAGAGATGATCAACTGAGTTTATGGTTAAATTATTATTATTTATAAAAAAAATTCTATTTTTTTACAGCCAACTAAATCTAAAACCGAGAGACAGATCAACCGAGTGACCAACTTGTTTGTTTAGGGTTCATCCAGACTTAATGCCAACCTTTCCAATACATTGTTTCTCCTATATTTTTATTTCTTTTAAAAGCTATGAAATAAAGAGAAAGAGATGGAAATATTTTAGAAATACCTTAGCATATCGGGGTGGAGGTGATGTTTCTAAAGATTCTATTTTTCCAAAATTCTTTAAAGCATTTTAACTTTATTAAATTCATATTCCATTCATTTCAAAACTTTTTAAATTCAAGTTTTTCAACAAATCAATATATGAATCGATCACTTATTAAATTGCTGAAAAAAAATTACATTAATTATTAACTGAATTTTAATATTTTTTTATGCATGTGATCAATATTCAACATTGACAAAAGAAACAGGGATTATTTTAAAATAATCTTTCAAATCTTTTATCCATTTAGATTTATTCATGTAATTTGTGTGACAGATTTTTAAAGGTTCTTTCGTTTCAGTTTTTTTTAATTTTCCTTCCTATGAGTTTTATTTTTATGAGGATAAAATTTTATACACCGATATAGCTATTTTAAATGTTTTTTTTTATTCAGACAAAAAAGTTATCTATCTATAAATGGCAACACCTATCTTAAATATGTGACGATTTGGGAAGACCAAGTGCTATACAATCAAAGTTAGGCTTAATCCCCGGCTGCACCTAATCTGAACAAGAGTGTGTAGTGAGGCAAGTGTTGTTCAATCCCCAGCTGCACATCTTTTGAACAAGTCTGTAGTAAAGCAAGGGTTGTTCAATCCGAACCACACCTCTTCTGAACAAGAATGGGTGCTTGTTTGTAATTGTCCAAAACCCATTTTTCTCAACATTTTTTACTGACCAATTTTTATTCTTTTTTCACTAGAGAATTTCGTATTTTTTGAAAAAAATTTCAAATATTTTAAATTTTAAGAGGGGGGATCAGTTTAACGTAAACTGATCACCCACTTTTTGACCATGTTGCATGTTGTTGTTTATTCACCCATTTTTATTCACCTTTTTTACGGACAATTTTTTTTCTTTTTACAATTACCTATCATGCTGCTAGAGAATTCCGGGTTGTTTGGAAATTTTTGATGGTCAGAAAGTGGGGGATTAGTTTACGTTAAATTTATATAGGAAACTGATCCCCCTCCTAAAATCAAAAATATTGGAAAAAAATTCTAAAAAACATGGAATTCTCTAGCGACATGATAGATTTGCCCAGTAATACCATATGAGCATATTTTTTTAGGAGAAGCCCTTTATGACATATCTTGTCAAAGGCCTTGGATATATCAAGCGCTACCGCCCTAGCTTCACCTCCCTTGTCCGGTGTATGATATATGACGGTCAGAAAGAAGTTGTACACAGAGATTTTTTTTTAATTTGTGTTGGTCAAAAAGTGGGGGATCAGTTTACATTAAATTAATATAGGAAACTAATCCCTCCTTTTAAAATCTAAAATATTTGAAATATTTTTCCAAAAAACATGGAATTCTCTAACAACCTGCTAGTAATTGTACACCAAAAAAATAATAAAAATTGGTCAGTAAAAAAGTTGGGAAAAACGTGTTGTGGACAATTACAAACAAGCGCCCAAGAATGTGTAGTTAGGCAAGGGTTGCTCAATTGCCAGCCGCGCCTCTTCTGAACAAGAGTCTGTAGTGAGAAGTCAGAATTGGAGGTTTAGAAGGAGTCATTTTTTTCATTCAATTTTGAAACAAAATTTTCTACATTCATTTTAATATCAATTTTTCATTCATTTTTTTTTCAATCATGTTTTCATTCAGTTGTATTTCAGTTTTTCATACGTTTTTCATTCATTTTTTTAATTTATTTTTTATTCACTGATTTTCATTCAGTTTTCCATTCATCTTTTCATTCATTATTTTTCATTTATTACTTGTTCATTTTTTTAACATTCAATTTTCATTCATTTTTTCATTCAATTTTTTTCATTCATTTTATTTATTCACTTTTTTTAACTATTTTTTCATTCAATTTTTGTTTATCCATTTTTCATTCATTTTTTCATCCATTTTTCATTGTTTTTTTTCATTCATTATTTTTATTCAATTCATTAATTTTTTTTCATTCATTCATTCATTTATTTTTTCATTCATTTTTATCCCTCAATTTTTTACATTGTTTTTTTAATTCACTTATTTTCATTTACTTCATTCATTCATTTTACATTAAGTTTTTTTTTTCATTCATTTTTTCCATTTATATGAATATCCTGGATAGAGCAGGTATTATCCCAAAAGTGTTCATAACAGTGCTCAATATCCTAAATAGAGTAGGTGTGTTTAAATACAGTGTTGCCTGGGATAAAGAACTTCTGTCTTTTTTTATAATGCTGTATACAGCATTACTCCGGGAGCCATAATCCAAGTGCTTAAGATCCTTTATTTTCATATTATTGTGAAATGGGGGTGGGTACAATAAATTAGTAATTTATTGAGACCATTTGTTCTACTCGGCATTGTCCGGGATCCAAAATTGTAAGATTACAGTATTACTTTTGGTAGTAAATCTCTTCAGACTCTTGAATTCATCAACATCATGTATCTTCTTAATATGTTGAAATAGAGGGGAGGGGCAAAGAAATTAGGAATTGACCATGTGTTCTTCTCGGCATTGTTTGGTATCAATAATTGTAATATTTCAGTATTACTTTTGGTAACTGGTATATATTAACTCTCATCGGCCTATTGACTTCATCGACATAACATATCTTCTTAATATGTTGAAATAGGTGGGGTGAAGAAATAAAGAATTGACATTGACTGACACCATTTGTTCTACTTGGTGTTGTCCAGGATCAAAAATTGTATGATTACAGTATTATTTTTGGTAAGAGATATATATTAAATGTTTTCGGACTATTGTCTTTATCAACATCATTTATCTTCATAGTATTGTGAAATAGGGGGAGGACAATAAATTAGGAAATTGATCGGGACTATTTGTTCTACTCTGCGTTGTCCGGGATCCATTATTATTATCAACATTATTTCTCTTCATACTTGAATTTTAACGGTACTTTTGACATTTCTATGAAGGCCCCCTTACTAATATTAAACAGTATTATATTTACAGAAACTTTTGTTCTACTTGACGTTGACCAGGAGCGAATAAATTGTCATTATCAACATCAGTTCTCTTTATACTTTGATTTAAACCATACTTTTGGCAGTGCTGTGAAGGCCTCCTTACTCAGAAACTTTTATTTTACTTGGAGTTGTCCGGGAGCAATAAATGTAAATTACAGTATTACATTTAAATCTCTTTGAACTATTTTCATTATAAACATCATTTCTCTTCATATTATTGTGAAATCGAGTGGTGGTGGTGGGGGGCAGATTTACCCGGCATCAAGAATTTCATTGTGTTGTGTTCTACTCGGCATTGTCCAGGAGTAATAACATTTCAAAGGGATAGCTCTGGTAAATGAATTACATTATTATTTTTTTGAACAAATTAAACCAGGAGAGAGGAGAGAGAAGGAAAAATGGGGGAGAAAATAGATGGCTAGAGAAAGGGAAAGAGATAGAAGTTTTAATATAAAGATGTTACACATGCTATTTAACTTCTTCTATTTTGTTTTTTATGGCACCGGGCAATGCCGGGTAGCCTTGCTCATAATATATAATAATAATGACAATTTTTGACTCAATGTGTCTGTGGCAGAGAACTCTAGTAAACAGTGAACAGGGTTCAAATTGCAGTCAATCTCTTGTATTGCTTAAATGAGAAATCAATTTTAAACAGTTCCATTTTTTTTCTAACACAAATAATTTCAAATATATATACCCACAAGGTTGGATAACACCACATTAGTGTAATAATAGATATACTGGTGTTGACCGGGTTGGGGGATAACACCACAAGCAACAGTATAGTAGTAACTTTTATGGCTACATTTATTTTGAAAAAGTGGATTCTATCCCCCTTGCTCCTCTCACTAATAAATCAAATATAACTCCTTACACTCCCTTTTATATCTACTATGTTCCAAATTTCATTAAGGAGTAATTTTTATGGGTACATTTATTTTCAATATGATGGGGGTTCTGCCTCCTTTGCTCTTCTAAAAAAGAAATCAGACATAACTCATTGCACTCCATATAACGTCTTCTATCTATGTTCCAAATGTCATAAAAATCTGTTCAGTAGTTTTTAAATCCTTAGATACATTATTTTGGGGGGAAGGGGGGGGGGTTGTTCCCCTTAAAAATAAATTTGAAAATTCTGCCTTGATTTCTTAATCCTCGATGTCTCTGCATTTACAAATCCTCCCATCCTTCACTGACGGCTTGGTTTGAGCAAACTGAAATTCAGAAAGGATCTAATTATTTAGTTTTTTTCTGAATTTGATCCTATTTAAAGATTTCATAGGAAAAAAATCATTTTTAATAAATCTTTTAATTTAAAAATTTTCATGTTTCAACTTTTCTCTTTTACTCATAATTTTTACATTTATTTATTTACATATACTCATATTCCTTATTCTTGGAGCAACTTCTTTCTGTGAATTATTTTCAATTTTCCTTTGATTTTTGCTACTAAATAAGAGAACTAAAATTTGTCTTTCAGGGAGAATTAGAAGAAATCATTGGTGCTGAGTGTATTTATTGTGGTGAAATGATGATCAAGTAAGTCTGATTTTGAATAATTTCTTCTTTGTGTCTTTGGCTAAAACAAAAATGCTTAATAAATTCATATTAAGAAGATCATTTATTTACTGATTACCAAACTAAGAGATTGTCAGGATCTACAACAAAGCCAAAGGAAATACTACAACTCGAAAAATTTGAAGGACCTGTTTAAAGACACAAATCCAACCAAAATCTTAGACTTCATCAAAGAAGTTGGACTGTTTGAAAAATTTATGATTAAATTTTTTATTTCAATTTTCCATATTAAAATACATAAACATTTTTAAAAATGATATTAAAATACATAAACATTAAAAAACTAATGTTTTGGCATTAAATGACCCATAAGAGTAAAACCAAAACAAACAAAACCAAACTAAAAAATTATGCTAGGTTTGATTTTCTCTACTTGAAGTGAATTTCTGTTAATTAAGTTGTGTAATGAAATGAAAAACATAATAGATTTTTAGTTGTTTAAACTTATGTTTAAAGGATACCTTTTCTCTGATCCGAGTTTCTCAAAAGGATTAAATGCAGTACAGTTTTAATAGTTTTATTTCTGCAATTCAGCAATGATTTTGTTCAATCAAACAAAAAGTGGCGATTAAATATGTTGCTTTACAAATTTCATTGTTATTTCTTTTCTATTGTAGATTAATTGATAAGCCTTTCATAGCACCTGAGGAAATGGACCAAGCCGCAAGTGGTTGGTTGTGATTTACATCCTTCCTCTGGAATTTCTTTGATATGTGGAAACTTGGAAACATCACATTATGGAAGGAGGAAAAAATACAACCAATACCAAAGTTATTTGCCCTTGCTGATGAAATGGGGTGGGTGGGGGGCTTAGGTGATGTGCATAAAAACAATTTACTGTGGTCTTATAAAGTTTAGTACAATAAAATAAGCTTTTTATTTTATAACAGAAAAAGTGAGCATTGCTTCAATTTGGATAAACGATTTTCTTAATTTATTCAACTTAAACAAGTTTATTAAAGAAACAAAAAGTAACAATTCCATTCTTGTATCCGATTGAAAATGATTTAAGATTGTGTACATTGGGAATAAGAACTCCATTTGATTACCACAGAACCTTGTTCAACCACTTCTCCTCATTGACCTGAAATTGCGTTATAAGAAATTAGTTTTTAAAAAATTGACTTTTCTACTTAATGATTCTTACGTTGATTTACATAAGGAGAAAAACATTTTTTGTTTTTTAATTGCTTGCCAAGTCCAATTTTCCTAATCATTTTATACAAAATCATAAGCCAATTCCTTTTCTGTTGCTGACAATCTTGTGCACAGGTTTTACCTACAAAAAGCAACATATACTTTACAATAAAAACAACATATACTTTAAGTGTCATGTGTTTTCTTTACCTGAAAAATCTTGGCTCAGGATCACAATTATGGGGAGGGGGGGGGGGATAATGTTTGTTTCTCTTGGGTTCTTTTTGTTTGGTTTTAAGTTTCTTCCTGTAACTTTAAAAGAATTTACAGCAATAAATGTTTCCAGTGTTGAATTTGTAAATCTGCCTAAATAAAACTGATTTTCTCACAGTTTGTAAATCTCTCATTTCCAATGAGCATTAATTATTTGCACGATATTTAATCTTTCGTCTCCTACAAATAAATGAAGATTATGTTCTTATATAATATTACAGGATATCTATAGAGCTATGCACCAGTCTTAACATTTAATTAGACTAAATATCTAATACAATATTCATTTAAATTGTTGGTTTAGGAAGGATGTAAACATGATTGGCCAAAAGTCAACAATTGATAATAGCAATATTATCAAGAGACAATACTAAAACTTTGGGTTCATATTAACATTATTAGCATCAATAGTGAATCCAAATAAAGCAGAGGAATCTAAGATTGGTAAGAGGAATCCAAATACAAAAAAATGCTATCCAGTTATTAAATGTTAAAACTCGTGCAAAAAATATTTATGTTTAAAATAGATGTTTTCTGGGAAGTTAGCTTTTCGATTTTGATGAGTGAAATAAGAAATAGCAAGAAAGCTTTGGATTAAAAAGTTTATTTGAAACAAAAACATTTCCTTTTTATTCTGAGAAAAATCATCGAGCATTTTCATTTTGTCAATTTCAACTGTTGACAATAGCAAAATTATGGCCAGTGCCACAACCGACATCAAGAATGTGACAAAAGTCTGGTATCGAACAGTGAACAGGAATTAATTGATTGACTTCATTTCCATTGCCACACATTCCATGTTCATTCCAACCCCAACATATCAATTTACCGCCATCTGGAAAGAAGAACAATAAAAGCTGAATTACACAGCTTTTCATGTTTCAAACAACTTTATTGGTATAGCAGATTTTAGTAACATTGGACTGGCATCAGTAATAAAAAAAATAGCTTTTTAAAATAATTTTTTTAAAAGTAATGTAATATTTCTAATAAAACGCATGAAACCTTCATACAGTACTCTTGAAAGTCGTTTATGCAGTACTCCTGGGAGTATGGCAGGGTCATGATGGTTTGTTTCTTCTAACCTAAAATCGTTAAAGTAAACTATGTCGCCAACTTGGATTTTGACATTATGATGACGACAAACAACAGACACATTGTTTTTTTTTATAAATGTATTAACCCAACGCAAACAATCACTCACTGGCCAGGTTGTGGGTTCATACGTTTCTTAGACCTTTATCATTTTCTTATTCAGGTGACCTTGTCTGAAATTGCCATATGTAAGTCCTTTGTGTTAGGCCAACAGACCATTTTTAAAATCGCTTTCCTGTCTCTTTCCCACCCTCCTAACTTTCTCAGTTTTACCATTTCTTTTCAAATATATTGAAATAAAAGTTGATAAAGAATTAATGATATTTTCAGAATTCAACTTAATTTATATATGTAAATTTTTTTTTTTTTTGCTGCGGGGGCTCTGAAATATCTGGCATAGTATACGAGTGCAGGATTAGCCATCTTGGTGTGATGGACCCATAGATCTCGTTAGATCATCCATCTAGAAGAAAAACTCTGATATAAAACTTGTGACACCGAATGACTGGGGGAGAAAGGCCTCCTTCCGAGAGCTGGAGACTCAAACAAAATATCCGGATTACAAACCTAACATTGCTTAAAGAGTAGATAGGCTCTGCCTATCACCCGCCTTTGCACTCCTTTTTTATTTTTATTTAACTAATAGTTAAGCACAGACGTACCATAACAGATGCCTCAAAGACATACAGTTTACTGACTAGGACAATGAATGCCATCTCTCTTTCTCTCTATCCGAACAACTTGTCACTATGTCTCACATGACTAGTCTGGGCCGCTCTTGTTTCAGCAGGTTGAAAGTATAGGTTTAACAATTTGTCTGGCTACTGTTCCGACTGGTAGTACAGGAACCTTAACTTTTAGAACTACCTATCAACAGTTGTATAATATCAGGGTAACTGTAGTGCAATGTCGCACATCTTCGGTGGGTTTTTCTCGAGACCACAATCCCATGGATCAAGACTAATAGTCTATTTTTGTAAGCTTACAAACAAACATCCACTTTGCCCACCTCCCACTCTATCAAATAACTAGAAATGACAATACAAAGAGAAAGCAACAAATTCAAACCAGACGCCCACCAAAAACACAAGATATTCATCTCCTCCCTTGAGGTTTGCATTCACAAACATCTGAAGGCTTAGAACTAACATCGATGATGTAGAATTCTTTCTCCTAGTAAACTCCCCGGATATCCTAGCACTAAGTTAAACCAACCTACACTCCTCAAATCATTTTGACATGACTGGATACCTTCCACTCTACTGTAACTCGGACAAACATATGCACAGATTTGGAGTTTATATTTGGAATACTAGTTGACTAGTGAACATAGTCTAGAATCAGATGATAAAGCCTACATGTGCTTTAGATTAACCTTACAACACAGCGTTAGTTACTTATATTTCATATACTGTTTTCCTTCGACCTAGGACTATACCCTGCTCAACTTTGTCTCTGCGAGCATAGATGCAGCACTCTCACTAGATCTTAGCGCCTAAATACATGTATTTGGGGATTTTAATGTCCACCACTGTGATTGGCTTGGATTCTCGAGCTATACAGATGCAGCTGGTAACTGCATGTATCCTTGGACCTTTATTGTTCCTGATTTTCATAAACGACCTCCCTGATGAAATTGTGTCCAAGGTGGGTATATTTGCTGATGACACCACGCTCTACTTTCGACATGTAGGAAAAATGGACACGTGCATATCCAAGGCAATAACTGAAAATTACATCCAGTCTCTAGTGGAATGAGATCATAAATGGATGGTAATGTTTAATGTTACTATGACAAAGCTCTTTTCCTTCAATAACTACAAGAAACCTTTTCAACCACCCTACCCGAGAGTCAAAACTCCTTGGCCTAACTATTTATCTGTAAATTACAGATAACATGAATTGGAACAAATACATAGAAGACATTGCCAAGGCTGCTGCAAGGAAATTGAGCTCCCTCTACCATGCTAGAAGACTTCTCACACTTGTCAGTATCCTATATCTCTACAAGACCACTATCTGCCCATGCTTGAAGTATTGTTATCACATCTTGGTTGGTGCACCATCCACTAGTCTCTCCCTCTTAGACAAGGTCAAAAAAGAGTCTCTAATCTAATAGGTCCCTTACTATCAACCAAACTCTAGCTCCTGTCCCATCGCCGCAATGTCGCTTCCTTGTGCCTGTTTTACAAGTACTTCAATGGAATGTGCTCCGATGAACTTGCTGCTCTGGTGTCCCCTCGATGTAAATACAGTCAACCAACCCGACAATCAGTTAAATCCTATCCATTCACTGTGAAGGTCCCCAGATCCCAGAGAGCTTTCTACTCTATTAGCTTCTTTCCTCGAGTTTCCAGCCTTTGGAACTCCCTACCTGGTCCCCGTTTCCCCAACTGTACCGACATGCAGAAATTTAAATGTAATGTAAACATCACGTTGCCCAACTCCTCACTTAGGATGCTCCTTATAATTCTGATCTCTAATTCACAGTAGCCCCTAACGTCTCAGTGGCAATGTGACCCCTTGTCTGGGGTGAATTAAAGTAAAAAAAACAAAACAAAAAAAAACAATATATCCATTAAACCTCACCTACATGAGAATCCTTCCAGCAGTGGACAGAGAGGATGGTAAAAGCCATTAGACTCGAGTGGGGGGGGGGGGGGGAATGGGACCATGTTGTTTGGAATTGAAATAAATTGGTTTTGACACTAGTCCCGTTACTTTTGACACACATTGTATGACAATTTATTCATGTTGTTTTTAACCTGTCTATTCGATCAGTTTAGTTTCTGATCTACTGGCATAATACTAATAATTGTATTACTCACCTACAATAGCAACATTGTGCTCAGCTCCACAAAAGACTTTATACACTGACTGATTGAAAACGTCAATAATCTGGGGCTTTTCATCATAATTCCTTCTGTCACCATTTTGATGGACACGTCGTCCAAGCTGACCGTAATCACAACGCCCCCAGCTGATTAGCTGACATTTTTCTAAACAAAAAGAAAAAGAATATATCAGTAATTTTATTAACTCCAAAAAACATTTGATTTCATTATAAAAATTAATTATTAATACTGATACAATTTAGATTGTTAAGCATTTCTATTTTTATAAGGAGTGCAGAAAGTTAATCTTGAAACACCATCAAATACATCTCAGAAACAAACAAGCAACAATCCAAATGTGCTCCCACCTGAAGCCACATGGTTCATAAAAGGATCAAAATCAAATGTAAATTAATATTATATATAAAAATTATGAAAAAAAAAGTAAAATTATGGTAAAAATTATTTTTTCCATATTTTTATATTTAAAATCCATTTTTTCTGGTTGATAAAAATTGGAAAGGAAATTTGCATTTGCTGTCAGGTTTTTCATTTTGAAATTTTCCAGTTTTAATTTTTCTTTTTGGTTTTTACTGCATGTGTACAGCATTTCAGCTTATCCAAATCACTTTTTGAAATGCAGTGTTCATGATATTAAGATGTCATGAACACTTGTTCATTCCTCAAAACTATCTTATGCATTTCATATAGGATAAACATTTATAACTAAAATTTCTTATCCAATTGCAAGAAATAAACATCTGTTACTTCAAAATAATTTGCACCAAAAAACAGGTACCGGATATTATTTTTTATAACATAGTTCATCCCAAACAAGGCAGGCCACCACTGTAGACGTAAGGGGCTACTGAGAAAAAGGGTGAAATTTTTTTTTTTACAGACTGGAGGTCATTTTCTAAGGATTCAGCCATTGTCGCAGATATGTGCGTGTCAGTTTTGCCCACATGACGAAAGTAGAGTGTGGTGTCATCAGCAAATATTCCTATCTCAGACTCAATGACATCAGGGAGGTCATTTATGAAAATCAGGAACAGTAGAGGTCCAAGGATGGATCCCTGGGGTACACCAGCATTTATGTTATGTTGCTTAGATGAACGGCCATCGAGGACAACCTGGATCTTTCTTTTTGTTAGGAAGGATCTAATTATATTAAATATTTGTTCAGTAATACCATATGAGTGCAGTTTTAGGAGAAGCCCTTCATGCCAGACCTTGTCAAAGGCCTTGGATATATCAAGCGCTACCGCCCTAGTTTTACCTGCCTTGTCCAGTGTATGATATATGTGTTCAGATATGACTGTTAGGATATTTGCGGTAGATCGTGCTTGTTTAAATCCGTATTGATGATCAGAAAGAAGTTTAGCATTAACTAGGTGCCGGACTATCACTAAATTGATTAATGATTCAAAGATTTTAGCAAAGATTGTGAGTAGACTGATTGGGCGGTAGTTCTGAAGATCAGTTCTATCTCCAGAATTCTTAAAGACTGGTAGCACAGAGGTAATTTTCCAACTATTAGGGAAACAAGATTCAGCAAGGCATTTGTTGTAGAGTTTTAAGAGGACAGGCGCCAGCTCAGCAGAGCATGTCTTTATTACTATTGGTGGTATTAATGGAACATTTATAGAGAATAATTAGCAGTATTATTGAAGCTATGTTTTGTTTTACAGCATATTTGTCTCTTCTCTCTTCTATAACCAGAAGAGTTGGCGAAAAGAAATGAGTCAAAAGCATAAAAAAAAAACACACCCACATCTACCAAACTAACTTACCGGTGAGCGCAAGGAGATGTGACCATCCTGAATGAATCTCTTTGATAAAATCACTGGTCAACAATTGAAAGTTACTTGCCGGAATTTCAGTTGGTAATGGCACAGTTTTCGATTCAGTCTTTGTACTTTGGCCATATTTATTGCAGCCCCAAATATAGATACTTCCTGAAGCTAAGCAGAAGAAAACAAATAAATACAAACAATTTAAAGGAATAAGAATTTTTTTCCCCAAGTTTTGAAATGTTTGGTCACTGCTTTAAAACTAAATTATTATATAAAATGTATCTGATTTTGATTTTTTATAAAAATTGACTTTTGTTTTGCATCATTATTTTGAGAATGACAGAAAGAAAAAAAGCCACTTATGCGCAACTAATTATTAATTTTAATTAAATTAGATTTTAATCAGTGTAAAACAAATCTAACATTTTTGTTTTATTAAAACAAATCTAAAATTTTTGTTTTATTAAAAAAAAATCAATTCAAATCAAATCCTATTGAATTCCCTCGTTTAAGCAAATATCAAAGTTGAAGAATGTAAGTAAAGAGGTTACCTGTGAGGCTGCCACTGTGGAAAGATCCAGCAATTACTTGTACTGTATCTTTTAAAGGTGACACTGAAAAAGACAAAAATAACAAAATGCAAAAACTATCTATCTTAAAGTTAATGTGAAGCCACTCTATTAGTATTTCTTGTCTATTTCTACTGATTTTTGTTAATAGATTTGCAATAGAAAAATGTGCAGGAAAAATACAATTTTCATATTTTGAAATTCGGAACTTGATTGATTCACTTCATCTCTATTGCTGTCTTCATTAAAACCGCAAGACATCATTTTTGGCTTGTGCTGCACTTTTGCTGCTCCCATCTCCTATGTCTGCACCACCAATAGAGCTAACGCTAGTCTTATGACCTGGTAAGCATCACTCATTTGAACGTTTATTTGAGATAAATATTCTCAGATTAATTAAACAAATTTGAAAGTTGGTACTAGGGATCACTCACTTTTCTGACTGACATTGGTTTATTTTGAACAAATGTAATGCTTGATAGAACTTGTGCATCAAAGAAAAAAAAACACCTAACAAAGGAACTCAATGATATTTTAGCAAAATCTTTTATAGATTCTTTAACTTACATTTCACTGGCTTTTCTGATTTGGTCAAATATTTCCCAGAGTCTAAAAACCCGAGTTGTCCTCTTCTTCCTCCACCCCATGTAAAAACTTCATTGTTCTCTGAAATGAAATTAGAATTACATGAATCTCTTCAAATAAGATATTATGCATCAAATTTTATCCATGAAAAGAAAAATATAATCTTTAAAATGTCAGTTAAATGAAATGTGGACATTCAACAAAAAGGGCCACCAAAATATTGAATAATTTAAAATTCATTAAACATTTTTATTTTGCATTTCAAATTAATTGACAATAAATATATAATTATATACACACATACAAACTTGAATGCGAATCCCAGAACAGGTTAATTATGTTGGAACCCGCTTAAGATTTTGGACCTCCAAATATCGCTTTGTGGGGTGTGTGTGTGTGGGGGGGGGATTGTGTGAAAATCGAACTTTGAGTACTGAAGTTTAAGGACTTAGGAAGTATTTATTTTTACTGTGTGTTAAAATGATCAAAGTTTGTTCCAATGTTGAAAATCAACATCATTTTGTGTCATTTTACTACAGTTTTTTAAATCTCATTCTAATTAGAGGGAAAAAGAAATGGGGGTATTGTGTTAAAAGCAAAAAGATACACATTATAGCCTACATATGTAGGGGATTATTCCTAGCAAATATCAAGTTTGCTTTCTCACTTCAAAGTAGTCAACAAATGATGGCTCTCCTATTAGTACATATATAACTCACCTGTTAAAATGATGCAGTGTCTTATACCAGCAGCCACTTGTCTTACTGGCCAAGGAATATGTTTCTCAGTGTTAGGTTCAATCTCTCCTATGAAAACTTCAACCTATAACATTTAACAAAGACAAATTATTGTAAAAAATGACTGTATAATATATGCAAATCAATTTATTGTGGTCCTTGCAAGCATTGAGTACACAAGAAGTGCAGTGGAATTACAGGTAGGTTGAGAGATGATAACCAGTTTGTGTGCAAGAAGTGTCAGACAATCGAGATGGATGAGAACTCAAATGTGAAGAAAGTATATTTGGATGGAAAGTTTTGTTACTTTGATGATATCATTGAAGCACAGGAAGGAGCTGATGCTGATGCTGATGTTGTTTAAGTTGTCTCTGAGTTATCTCCCTTTGAGTCATCTCCTTTATATAGTCATTGAGAGTGACTTCCCTTAGTTGTTGTTGGAAGACAAGATGGCGACGTGCAGTCAAGGGTTTCCAGTTGGAAAGAAGAAGTGACACAGATCAACAGATGTGATTGCAAGAGTTAGGAGTGGGTAGAGTAAGTTGAGGGAACTTTTGCCATTACTGTTGACCAAGGGAAGTGTCTATCAGTCATGTGTACACAATGTGATGATGTATAGAAGTGAAACTTGGGAAGTGAGGGTTGAGGACACATATCCTCATGGATAAAAACGATATGATGGATGTGTAATGTGAGTGTTAAAGACAGGCTTAGATCTGATGACCTCAGAGAAAAATTAAATCTGGACAGTATAGGGAGATGTGTGCAGAACAGGAGACTTTGTTGGTATGGTCATGTTGAAAGAATGGATGGGAATTCTTGTGTAGAACAGTTGAGGTAACAGTCAGTTGGCAGGAAAAGGCCCAAGAAAACATAGAAGGAAGTGACAAGGATGGGTATGAGAGAAAGAGGGATAAATAAAAACCTGGCCCGAGATAAGTTAGTTTAGAAATCAATTTCTAGAAGCCGTCCAACACATGCCAGCATGTGAAAGGGACGTTAAACCAATCATGATGACTGAGAAATTGGTCTGTTTACAATTTAAAAAACAAAACAGCTGTAACTTATTCAAAAGCAATTTTCCATTCTTCCCTTGACATAAATTTAATTACAAGATGAAAATTGATTGCAAGGAAAGTTTTTTGCTGCATCCGAAAAAGAATCTTTGGTGCGTCTGTATCAGTTTTGACTTTTTTGGAAGTTCTAGTGCCGATATCAATGCAGTAAAATTCTGCTCGGATTCAAAAAGATTTAAACATTAGCATTCTTTTTGACAGGAAATGGCTGAGGGGGGGGGGGAATCTTATTTCAACATTAAAAAGAAAAGAAAAATTGTTCCAAGGATTCAATTAGATTACCCCACATCTAGATATTAATTCGGTAGCGTGTGTGTTCGTGTGTCACGCTTACATCAAAAGTTCTGCACATGCGTGCCACACCTAGATTTGGAAAAGCATTCAAGTCATCTAATTTTCGTAATATTTTCAAGTATTTTCCTTTGCTGCAACGGTTAGCGATGTAGGATTTTGATGTCGGCCCAATTGGTTTATAGTTCGATCCCAACCAACCTCTAAGATTTTTTTTCTACATCGAAGGGGGGGGGGGTAGGGAGGGGACGACCAGGAGGACACATATTAATACGATAGCGGGTGTGTTATTTTGTGTGTCACGCTTACATCAAAAGCAACGTCTTTCCGAATCTTTGTATGCTACTCATGAATTTGAGCCAAATTTTATTTAATCTAAAGCATTTACAAAGTAATGTATAAGGTTAGGAACAAGATAATTAGTATTGAAAACATCATTTTGTGTAATTTACATGGGTCCCACTAGTTCTGTATTATTTTTAAAAAGAAGATAGAACAGCAATTAAGTAAAAAAAATCTTTTAAATAAAAGAATCCATTCAGTTTTGTGTTTCCACTGTCAATCCCCATTTCTGTTTAAAGCCACTTTTCTTGACTATCTCTTTTTGGTAGTTCTTGTGCAGTTTTAATATGAAGGTGGATCAATAGATCAATACATTTTGAGGTAAATATTTCTTTTTATTGTATAGATAATTATATATAGAAAATATTTTCTTGAAATTTACAAGAGGCTGTTTTTGAAGTGTTATTTATTCAAATAATTCAATTCTAGCTTAAATGAAAACAAAATCTGCCTCTTTAGAAAAATGTTTCATTACTTATTTCTGATTATTTTTTTTCAATTTTAACTTATTTTTATTGCAAAGTTCAAGTCATTTTTATGCTGAAATAATCAAGATAGACTAAACACAGGATTTAAACCTTTATCTTCAATCCTTAGTAAAAAAAATTACACCCAATGTTAATCCAAGAAACAAAAATGATATACATTGCAAATTAGTTTGATAGGATAACTCATGATTGAAATCCACAATGTAGAAACTAATAAATATCCATACAATGGCTGCTGCAAAAATAGCAATGATTCTAACAGAGTCCTCATCAAATAATGAAGGCTTTTCCCCAAAAGTTTCATTGTTTCAGGATCAAATCATCCTTATAAATAAACTTGGGCGCCTTTAACAGTATATAATAGCAATAACTTTTATTTTTGTTTTGTCACAGAAAAGGCCCACCAAAAAAAGGCTTTACTCGATATTGAAGATTGTTGATATAATTTTAATCTGTTCATCCACAACCTTCAAACTGATCTGCATATGTGTAAAAATGCAGTAGGCTGCATCTTTTTAGTGATGCATATGAATGGCAGACGTTGGAAGTGTTAGATGCCCGGCCAAAGGAAAGAGAAGGGGAACACTATGACCAGTGAAAAAGACTGGAGTCTAGGATTTCCGGTCAGGGACAAAGGACCCCAAGGGATGGGGGGGGGGGGGGGGCACTGAAAGTTGGGGTTTGCTGGTGAGGAGTTTAAGCCGGGTGCCCTTCAAGGCATTGGGGCTCTTAGCCAAAGGACTGTGTGGGACATATTTTATTTTGCCAGCATAGAGAGGTCTCATTTTGCAAGTCTGCCATTCAACTTGGGAACACAAGTATCTTTTATAAGATCAAACAAATAAATTTGTTACTTGTTGATAAACTGGACTCATGGTTGTTACTTGGCATGAGAATTCTTTGTTGCAGCACTGAAACGAGATCGAACAACAATCTTTTGACCGGCACAATGTGTGGGACGATTACGCATACATAAAAGTTCACATGTGAACACTGTGGTTTAAATGAATAGAAAATAAAACTCTTTGTACTCTGTGATAGAAAATTGCCAGCATAGCATTCTTGAGTATGGCAAACTACGATGATATTTTCTTTTTTTATTGCAGTTCTCTCAATCTGTCTCTGATACTTTTTAACTTTCTTTCACTCCTTTGTTTGAAGCGACAGTGAGTGTTCTATCTTCCACTCCTTACTCGCCCTTCTTTGCTTTAACTCTGGCACAAGACTTTAGCCGACATTGACCAAACACAAAACACTCCTGTGTCTGGTTATCTGTTTCTATCCACAATTCTTTACTTTTCTCTTGGTTCAGTTTCATCGACTAGGCCAATCACGCAGCCGCCTCTACTTGTACAGCTTCTTTATTCATTATATTCAAATGGAAAACAACTTTTTGCTGACAAAAGATGTAAAGAAAATTAATGAATAATTCTGTTGCATTTCCCTACTTTTTTTAGTTTCTCATTTTCCTTTCACGAATAATTGAATTTGTGATCAAATTAGGGTGAACCTGGAATAAATTTTAAATAAGACATATTTTGGCCAATGAAAAACATGAGCTAGGCAAAAGGAGAATCAAGCGTAACAATAGAAATCTATGAAACATTCATGATTAATTTAACGACCACAATCCTTTTGCCCAAATCTAAAATGCATTGCTACACATATCATGACAACTGATCGATATTTAACGGTGATGATGCAAAAAATGTAGACAGGGCCATCCATAAACAATTTACTGATGTGTAGAAAAAAACAAAAATAAAAAGGTCTAGTCAAGATCGCACATTAGAAGTGTTCCATCCTAGAATAAAAATTATTGTTTGAACATCCGCTCCAAAATTAACTTAAATTCTACTGTCGATCTATATGTATTTCAAGTTACTTAAAAATGAAGCATTGTGTGTTTGTTGTTAATTGTTGTTGGAACTTGTAAACACTAACGGTTCTTGTCTGTCAGGTGTATAAATAATCAAAATACTACTACTGCAACAATAGTTGAAAAACGTTTGACGTGTGTTAAATGTGCTCGTTTCTTGCCAGAGTGACTAAAGACTGAATTACTTTAATCAGGTTTTTTAAAAAAATGACACATTCTAATTTTTTGCCAAGCCACAGATCACAGTAGTTGGCTTTTTCGCATCTTTCAAATACGAATCAAAGTTTTGGTTTATTTTTTTTATACACATGTGCATGTCAAAATGACACGTACATGCAAAATGTCAATGCATTTGGCACTTGACATCAAACAAAATATAGAATTTTTGTCATTTTTAAAAAGTACACCTCGTTGTACGTATATTTTTTTTTTCATTAAAAGCTATGAAGAAAGGATTTACATATATTAATCTATATAAAAGAAGCTTTGATGAAATATGTCTTATTTCGAATTTATTCAAGTTTTACCCATTTTTCAGTTTAATTTGACGACAAGAGAAATTTAGAAAATAATATTTTTCAAAATAAAATTGTCAACTTACAGGATTAGATGATTTTGGAATGCAACTGACTCCCAATTGACCAAAACTATTGGAACCCCAGGTAAAAACATAGCCATCATCTGTAAATGGAAGGAGGATATTCTTTTGAAATAATTAAAATTGAGACAAAATAAGATGGAAGGGAATGTCTCATTACAACTTTACTCTTGGTTGTTTTTTTTTGTTCTTAATATTAAAGTAGCAGAACTGGGGAAATTCCATGGATAATTAAAGAAAATAAGGCAAAAGTATTTATATTTATATATATTTAACAACAAAAAAGAGGTGAAAAAAACAAATAATTTTTACATTGACCTGCATAATTTTTCAGTTTTTAAATTTTTGGTAAGTGTATTTTTTTTAAAAATATTTGTTTTGTAGCCTCGAAGGCTTGTAATAATAAAATGGACGACCATGTCAGGCCAAAAACTGTGATATATTACAACTCATTTTGAAATAAAGAACTTTAAAACGGTTTCAGTAAGTTAAAAATATACAGATCGGTCGAAAATTAATTTTTAATGCGTTTGGTGACAGTTTTTAGTTGTATTTTTATTTAGATTTTTCAGTCAAAATAAGTTGCAGTATATTGGCGCTTTTAGCATAGTGTGGTTACAAAACAAAATATGAAAAAGAATACACTTGCAAAAAGTTTGAAAACTGAAAAACTATGCAGGTTTATAGAAAATTAAATTGTCTTGCGTTTGGTAAAAGCTATTTGTTGTATTTCTTTTCACCCCTCTTTGCATTGTTAACTACACTACAATTTTGCCCCCCAAAAGTTATCTACTTTGTGATATGGATTATTGCCTCATCCAATTCAGATACACACCATTCTTTGTCAAGTAAAGCTTACGTTATTCCTTTGTTCGTCTATTTATTACAATTTATTCAAGTCTGATTAAATACAGTGCACAAGGGTTCGATGTCGACCCTAAAAGAGCCCAAGCAACTGACCATTTCATTTCGACCTTTGTAAAGTTTGTAGACACTGTTAGAGCAGAGCACAAATAGACAAGACGAGGCCTACATGGTTATTTCAAACTCTCCTTCCTATGAGGAAGCTATAAACTTGTTGCATGTAATCTCCATCAAGCTGAAAAATAAGATTTTCACCCGGCACGTACTTGCCACTCGAAAAACAGGAAGCTGATGAGTCATTTGAAAACTACATGAAAACTGAATTAAGCAAAGGCTGTGAAGGTTGTTTTAAAGCAAAGAATGCAGAGGTAGTCCGGGATGACGAACATATTATAGACACTTTTATAAATGACCTTTGAAATACTCAAGTGAGGCGAAGACTCTTCAAAAACAAAATTATATTCTTAAGAACTGCTTACAAGATAGCTGACATTTTAGAAGTCGGACAGTTCTAAGATGGCATGCTACTGTCACATTTGGGGAGGTGCTGCTCAGAGCACTCTTTCTTTTTTTGATAGAGTACAATATCAACTGTCTTCTACAGCGCTTTACCCCCAGATGAGATGCTGATTGTCTTTCTTTACACTATTGTTATTTCCATGTAAGATGCTTCAGTCTCTGGCTCCTCCTTACTCATTCACAGCAAAAAAATCGTCCTTCTACCACAACTGCAAAGAACTTTCCTTTCTTTCTCTGTTTGCCTAACATCAAATGGAATTTCAGTATTGATATAGAATCGGACCCAATTTCCACCAACTTTGCATCGGCATCTTCAAGCAGTTTACATAAGCCGCCGAAAAAAGCCAACGTGAAGACTGACAGGCGATAAGGATGCTGCTGCTTTTAAATACATTTTTAAATACTTAGAAAACTAAAACTAACCAACTGGTCACAGATTTTTTAAAATTTTTATTAATTCGTTTCATATAACATGAACAAAAATAGCTAAACAACTATTAATAATCAATTTTTTTTTCAAGAAAAGTTTTTTATTTTTAGATAACATGAACACAACATATCTAATCAAATGTTAATAATAACCTTTTTGTTCCATGAAATAAAACCCAGAAAACTGGTAAAAAGTCTATTTTTTTATATACACAGAATGAAACAGCTAAACAAGTGTTTTTTGAGAAAAGTTTAAATAATATTCAGGGCCGGCGGGACAGTTATAAAAGTGGGGGGTTCTCCTAAAAAGTGGGGGGGGGGTCCGGTTAAACACATGCATATCAACTTAATTATTGATGACCGTAAAGTGGGGGGGGGGGCCAATCAAAAAGTGAGGGGGCTTTTAATCCTGGATATGATGATATAGCACTGGTCTGCTCACAAGATGTACTCTATGACCTGATGGTAACAACTTAGATAAAATGAAAGATTGAATAATAATAATGAATCAACTCATGAGGAATGTTTGAATGTTTCCTTTATTCTTCATCTCAACAATTGAGAATAATCAGCCAACTGGAAAAGTTGATGAAAAAATGCAATCATTATAAAACATTTCTTTCAACAAGGTCGACTTTAATGTTATGTAAAGCAATTTTTTTCATGTTGAAAATGAATTATTGATGAGCAATTTGCAATAATGAAAAAATTAATAATAAAGAAAAAGATTTATATTTGGTTAAACTTTATTAATAACCTCCATTCATGTATTGAAATCACAGACATGGAAAATAAAACGAAATAAATCCTTACACACTAACAAATGATGAAATCTAAAAAATACCTCAATAAATTGAAAATTAAAATTATCTTTATGTCTGCAGGTAAGTTATAATCTATTGAAAACATCTCATAAAAACTAAATGCGCTTTCATCAGACACATGCCTACTTATTGCTATCATGTTCAGGTAGCATTTTTTTTTTTTCATATCATTAACTTTATTCTATGCTTCATTAGTTTGTTCTGCATTTGATCATCAGTTACAATCGAATTAATTGGCATAAAGAATATTCAATATTTTTAATTGATGAATAAATCAAGGTTTCATCATGACAACACAATATAAAGAAGGATGATAATTCTGAGACGAGCCATAAAAATGAAATATAATCATTGAGCATCAAAGCAATGGACAGAATGTATTCATGAGAAGATTAGCAATTTTATATTTGCTCAACTGTATGTATGTGTATACTATTAGACTTACTTGCTTTTATTTATCTACCTCCCACAAGGTAAGATGTGACACAAGGTCGGGAAAGTGGGATTAGATAAGCCAGCGCTCAAGAGGTGAGCACTCTGGCCATTTAAAAATTGCCTGGGCAGCCCCGTCGGCATTCCCGGTAGGGGCGCCTCAGACAGTAAGCAATAAACTTACTCCTCCCCAAGGAGGGGAGGCAAAGCCTGGGAGGGTGCACCTCCTAGAACTGCACAGGACCAGCAACCCCCAATAGACCGGCGTCAATCCAGACCCAAAGGCCCGGACGATACCGGTTTATTAGGTGGGGTAAAAAACCCTTATTCTCAATTCCAATGTTTATATTGACTAGCAAAACAGCCGGGCATATGTAAAAACCCCTGGCTGAACCTGCTGTTTCCCATATTTTAGCAAAAATTCATTGAAATATTTATCCTACTTAAAATAAATTGAATATCAAAAAAAGTTCAATTTATAAATTAAATTCATATTTCTCTTTTGATTTATTATATTTATATTTATTTGATTCTCAAAAGATGCAAATGTCACATTATTTTGTTTTGAATTTCTTTGAAATTCATTTAAAAAATTTTTTTTAACTTAGTTCACCCCAAACAAGGCAAGTTGCCACTGAGAATTAGGATGAAAGTTTTGGGGTCATCCTAAATTGGGAGCTGTGCAGAGAAATGCTTGTTCGCATTAGTTTTAAACTTCTGCATGTCGGTACAGTCAGGGAAACAGGGAACAGGAAGGGAGTTCCAAAGGCCGGCAGTTCAAGGAAAGAAGCTATTGGAGTCGAAGGCTTTCCGGCATCTGGGGACCTCCACAGTGAATGGATGGGATTTAGCTGATTGTCAGGTTGGTCGACTGTATTTACGTTAGGGGGGCACCAGAGTAGCAAGTTCATCGGAGCTCATTCCATTGAAGTACTTGTAAAACAAGCACAAGGATGCAACATTGTGGCGATGGATAGTGAGGGACCTATTCGATTAGCGACTCTTTTTTAGACCTTGTCTAAGAGGGAGAGATTGGTGGATGGTGCACCAGCCCAGATGTTACAACAATACCCATGCATGGGTGGATGGTGGCTTTGTAGAAATATAGGATACTGTCAGGTGTGAGAAGTTTTCTAACTTGGTAGAGGGAGCTCACTTCTATGTATTTGTTCCAATTCATGTTACCTGTAAATGTTAGGCCGAGGAGTCTGAACATCTTAGGTAGGGTATTATTTGCCATGGCAATCGGTGGTTGAAGAGTTTTCTTGTAGTTGTTGAAGGAAAGGAGCTTTGGCTTAGCAGCATTAAATGTTACCATCCATTTATGACTCCATTCCACTACAGACTGGAGGTCACTTTCTAAGGATTCAGCCATTGCCCAAGATATGTATGCGTCAGTTTTACCCACATGACGAGAGTAGAGCGTGGACCAAATATACCCATCTCAGATACAATTTCATCAGGGAGGTCATTTATGAAAATCAGGAACAATAAAGGTCCATGGATGGATCCCTGGGGTACACCTGCATTTATGTCATGTTGTTTGAATGAATGACCATCAGGGACAACCTGGATATTTTATTTTTGGATAGGAAGGATCTAATTATATTAAATATTTGTCCAGTAATACCATATGAATTAATTTTTATAAGAAACCCTTTATGCCAGATCTTGTCAAAGGCTTTGGATATATCACGTGTTACCGCCCTAGCTTAACCTGCCTTGTCCAGTGTAGGGTATATGCGTTTAGAGATGACTGTTAGGATATCCGCAGTAGACCGTGCTTGCCTTAATCCATACTGATGGTCAGAAAGAAGTTTAGCATTAACGAGGTGACAGACTATCGCTAAATTGATTGAGGATTCAAAGAGTGAGAGTAGACTGATGGGTGATAATTCTGAGGGTCAGTTCTATCTCCAAAATTCTTAAGACTGGTACCACAGAGGCAATTTTCCAGCTATCAGGGAAGATTCGGCAAGACATTTGTTATAGAGTTTGGAGAGGACAGGTGCCAGTTCAGTAGAGCATTTCTTTATTACTATTAGTGGTATAAGATCAGGCTTTGGATGTGTCAAGGTTTTTTATGTCTCGGACATGAGATGGGGTGATGGTCAGGTCATCAAGTGTGGCTTCAGTCCACAATGGGAAATTTGGGAGGGAGTAGTTTGCTGAGTCCAAAGTGGAGTTTAAGGCAAACGCTGGGCAAGTAGTTCAGCCTTATCAGTTGCCGTGCAAACGAAATCACTGTAGTTTGATAGCAGGGGAATTGTTAATTACCCATTGTTCACCACACTAGTAAATATTTTCTGTGACTGAATGCGTTTTCTAGTCATCTTTGCTCCATCTATTACAGTCTTACAATGATGATTTCTTGACACTATAAGTTTCTGTCTATTGTAGTTAACTTATGAGGGTTGAACTATCAGAGTGCTTGCTGCTTCTGAGCAATAGCAGCTGCACAGTTCGAGGTGAACCATTGTGGAGAGTGGGGCTTGCTGTAGAATTTTCGCATGGGGACATGTGCCTGCTTTAACCCATTCAGTTAACTCATTTGCGCACTGATCAGCAGGGAGTGAGAAGGTTGTGACCTCTGATGGATTCCCAATCAGCCCGCTTGTAGTATCTTGTTATTTTGAGCAACGGCTCATCATCTTCTAGATTAGATTCTAGAGTGATACCAATCATTACCACAAGGTGATCAGCGTTCCCTAGCGGGCTATAGGCATTCGTCGCACAAGCCTCAGGCAGTGAGGTCAAGAACAGGTCGAGAAGTGAGGCTTGCTGGTCTAAACGATCAGGGAGGCGGTCAGGAAAGTGACAGTCTGTGAGAGGGAGTGCGCTTTGGAGAAACTATATGTGGAGTTACCAGCTGCATCTGTATAGCTTGAGAATCCAAGCCAGTTGCGGTGATGTACATTGAAATCCCCAAATACATTTATTTGGGCACTCGAGTCAAGTGAGAGTGCTGTATCTATGCTTTCAGAGACAGAGTTAAGCAGGGTACAGTCTTGGGTCGACGGAAAATGGTATGAGAAATATAACTAATGCTGTGCTGTAAGGTTAATCCAAAGCATATGTACGCTTGATCATCTGATTCTAGCCTATGTTCTCTAGTCAAGGGTGTTCCGAACATTAGCTCCTAGTCCGTGCATATGTTTGTCAGAGTCTTTACTGTAGAGTGGGAGGTATTCACTCATGTCAAAATGGTGTGAAAAGATTGAAGAGTGTAGGTTTGTTTCACTTAGTGCTAGGATATCCGGGGAGTTTCTACGTCATTGATGTTGGTTCTAAGCCCCCAGGATATTCGTGAATGCTAGCCTCAAAGGTGGAGGCGAAGATGATTTTTGGTGGGTGTCTGGTTTAGGTTTGTTTCTTTTTCTTTGTATTGTCCTTTTGGTTTTAGATAGAGTGGGGAGGGCAAAGTGGGTGCTTGTTTTGTGCCAATAAGCTTACACATCCAGACCATTTGTCGAGACTTGATCCGTGGGGGTTGTGGCCTTGGGAAAGCCTACCGGAGGTAACTGTAGAGTCCCTTTCCATGCACGACATGGCATGTACAGTTACTCACAATATTATACAACTGTTGATGGAGCAGTTGCTCGTAGCGCTACCTAAATCAGAAAAAGGAGCGAGATAAGCTGTCTAACCTGTATCCTCCTGTTGGAAAAAGAGCCACCCAGACTTAGTAACAAAAAACTTTCCCCATAGTTGCTCAGATGGGGTTCATTGTCCTAGTCAGGAAACAAGGCTAATAGACAAAGAAGGAGTACAAAGGCCGAGCAATAACAAAATCCCATCTACTCCTTAAGCAATTTTAGATTTGCAATAAGGATATTTTGTTCAAGACTCCAGCTCTAGGAAGGTTGTCGATCAGGGCTAAGAAGGCCTCACCCCCCCCACCGTTTGCTGCCAAGACGTAAGTAGTCAGTAGCACAGTTTTTTATATCAGAGTTATCTTTTTCCTAGATGGATGACATGACAAGGTCTATGGGTCCATCACAACGAGAGGGGTAATCTTGTGCCCATGTACTAGTCATGTATATCAGAGCCCTCGTGAGTATTAAGAAAAGAAAAAAAAATTTCAATATATATATATATATATATATATATATATATATGTATGTAAAAATAAAAATGGAATAAAGAATAAGCGAATCAACAACTAGCAAAAATAAACTCAAAAACACATATTGAATAGTTCTACCAAAATATTTCGACTGTTAAAATACAGTCATCCTCAATCGGTAGCAGAACTTTAATTAAAAACAGAAAAGTTTTCAAATTTATACAAAGAACACAATTTGAAAAAAAAAAAAAATAGTCACGTGTAATAAACAGTAGAAAGGGAGAAAGAAAAAAAGAAATGTTAAGAAAGAAAAAGAAGAAGAAGAAGAAGAAAGAAAGAAAAAAATCGACAGCAAGCTATAAACGCCGATTGGAAACGCTGTAAGTTAGTACAGTGGTAATTTAAAATGGATCAAACTATCGAAATATTTTGGTAGAACTATTCAATATGTGTTTTTGAGTTTATTTTTGCTAGTTGTTGATTCGCTTATCCTTTATTCCATTTTTATTTTTACATTTTGTCTGAAACATTGTTTCTGTTATTCCTCATATATATATATATATATATATATATATATATATATATATGTATGTATGTAGATAGAATAAGTTTACATGTCATTTCATTTTAAATACTGGGTTTTCTTTAAGTACTGGCGATTTCATTTTGTTTTTTATTCCTTAGAGACAATTTATGCGAGAAAAAAAGAATAAAATAAAATAATGGATAGAGATGAAATTCCATGAAGAAAAGAAACGTTTTAAAGATGGAAAAAGAAAACAAACTTACTCACGAAATTCAGACACATGCTACCTTACAGAGAGAGATTTAATTCTAAGTACTGGTTTTCACACCACAGGTCAAGTGAATTGGGATCAGGCAAGCGTGTGGGGGGGGGTAGCAAGGCAAGGTTTTAGTTAATTTGACAATTCTTTTTTACTACTATTTAACTGAGAGACAATTTATGCAAAAAAAAAGAATAAAATAAAATAATGGATAAAGGTGAAATTCCATGGAGAGAAAAAACGTTTTAAAGAGAAAAAAGAAAACAAACTTACTCACGAGATTCAGACATAATTTGGTTTCAGTTAATTGTTTTATTCCTACTACAATGGACTCTAGTTTCTCCAAATGACTCTGAGGGTCAGTTGTAATGACAGCATTAGCTTCCTGGTAACCCCCCCCCCCCATTGGTCCTTATAAGGATCTTTTAACTGCTACAACATTGATTACTATAATGGACAAACAAACCTTTTCTTTTATATACACAGATTACATGCACAATACTTTCATTAGGTTGTTCAGCTTAAAGTGTAAAATGACCTTTCAATAAAATGTCATGTTTATGATGTGGGTTCTATTTTCACAAAAAAATGCATTTCTGTGTAACTATTATATTTAACTAGCCCAGACGAACATGACAGTTTGTTCTTAAGAAATGGTGTCATCTTATAAGGAGTTCTTATTAAATACTGTTATAGATGTTTGATGATTATATATATATATATATATATATATATATATATCTAATATATAAAATTAAGTCTGTTGAGTTTTTTTAAGTTAGACCTAAATAGAAATGCATCTGACAAATCAATATTTAATTCTGACTAGCCAGTTATTTAAGTAAATTTTTTCTGTGTTCCTTACATAAAAAGGAAATTCCAATTGATTTTCTATTCTATCTGACCTGATACTTCTTTCACTAATTGACACTTACAGAGATTCACTAGTAATTTACATTGGATCTATGTTTATTAGCCAATGAAATCACTGCATTTATCACAAATATGCAAAATTGCAAATAGCTTCAAAGATAGAATAGCTGCTTATGCACTTATTAATAAATTTTGCTTCATTTCCATTAAGACTTCGTCCTACGGTCATTTCCTCATTCTTTATCTTAATTAGATGTCTTTCTTTTGAAAGCTCTTTATACTCTGACAGTTGGCAAATTCTCAATAGTTACTATATTGTGATTTCAGGTTGAAAACCACCATGCTATCGGACATTTTATTTGTTTCTCTCTCTGTCCTTCTAGGAGAGAGAGATGGAGGGGAAGAAAAATAGGGGAAAAGATAGAAAAAATGAAAGTAATAACTCTCAGGCAATACCGGGTAGGTACAGCTAATATATATATATATATATTGTGACGCCGGATGTGACGTCACGGGCGGGACTACAAATAGACCCGAGGAATTAGGTTCGGGGACTCATTTCGTAGACAGCAAACCTGGCGACGAGGTAAAAAAAAAAAACCCAAAAAAACCGAAACTGAACAACAACTGAAATTTAATTTCTCGAAGCAAACAGCGACGAGTAATCAAAACAACAACTGAAATTTAATTTCTCGAAGCAAACAGCGACGAGTAATCGAAACAACAACTGAAATTTAATTTCTCGAAGCAAACAACGACGAGTAACCGAAACTAAACAACTGAAAAAAAACAAACCCCGAAACTAAACAACAACAACAACAACTAATATTTAATTTCGTAACCGAAACTGAACAACAACTGAAATTTAACTTCTCTAAGCAAAACAGCGACGAGTAACTGGAACTGAACAAACAACTGAAATTTAATTTCTCGAAGCAAACAGCGACGAGTAATCGAAACAACAACTGAAATTTAATTTCTCGAAACAAACAGCGACGAGCAACCGAAACTAAACAACTGAAAAAAAAAAAAAAAAAAAAAAAAAACAACTCCGAAACTGAACAACAACAACTGAAATATAATTTCTCGAAGAAAACTAAACAAAACCCCTCCGAAGAGAAAATAAATAAATATGTCTCTTTCAATGCCAACAATAGAACCCCTAGACTGGGAGGACTCTAACCAGGAGCAAGCATGGAGGGAATGGAGTGAACACCTTGAGGACGCATTTACGGCGTTCGAAATAAGGGATGACAATCGACAGCGTTCACTTTTACAATTTTATGGGGGACGGAAACTAAAAGAAATCATCAGGACTTTAACCCCGGAGGTACCACAAGACCGATTAGAGCCAACGTACAAAACAATGAAGATAGCTTTGGACGAATACTTCATCCAGAAAACCAATAAGGTTTTCGAACGTCATAAATTCCGAATGCTTATGCAAGATAACGGGGAGTCTACACACGACTACGTCACCCGTTTGCGGATACAAGGGGCAAAATGTAATTTTAACGAATACAGTCTAGACAAGGCTATAGTAGACCAACTAATAGAGAAATGCACCTCCAACAAATTACGTCGAGCGTATTTAAAAGAAACGGATTTGACCGTAGAGGAAGCACTTCGGAGAGCATTCATATTCGAATCCACTGAAACACAGGCCGAGCATATTGAAGGGAACGGGAAAGGGCATTCGGATATCCACCAAGTTAAAACCAGCTACAAACGGCAACAACTTAACAGTGATCATAGACATCTCCCCTCCACAGACAAAAACAGCCCTTTAAGACCTGTCACAAGATGCTACGGCTGTAACAGTTCAGACCATATACATGGTCAAACAAAATGCCCAGCATTTGAAAAAAAATGTAACTACTGTGGATTAAAGAACCACTTCGAGAAAACGTGCTTAAGGAAAAAGAGCGATAGAAAAAAAGAATCAAACCTATCAGGCGAAAACAAACGTGTCCAACCAGTATCAACGAAACTGGAATCAGACAACCAGACATGGGTCTTCCAAATAGATCACATTAGTGCGGCAGGAAGCGAAGTCGTCCACATTGACGACGTACCCGTCACAATATTAATAGACTCTGGAGCAGATATCAATCTCATTGACGGCAAAACTTTTTCGGGAATCCTTAATTTACGACCGAATTTGACATTAAAACAAACCAATTGTAGACCAAAAGCCTATGGGAACACACCGATACCTCTAAAAGGGGAATTTTTTGCTACGCTAACAAAGGGGCCCAGGAGAATAGCCCACAAGATATTTGTTACTAAGGCATATCAAGGGGGTAACATATTGAGCAAACGGGCCAGCATTGAACTAGGGTTCATTACCACCCCACAAGTGAAATCACTCCATACAAACAGTATCCCACAATTAACAAAGGACATTCTCAAACAACATCTACCCTCATTAGAAGGGTTAGGAAGAATGAGAAATTTTCGACTCAAAATCAAAATTGACAATAACATTACGCCAGTAGCCCAACCACCACGACGAACACCATTTCACATCCAAGAAGCGGTGGAGAAAAAAATCAAGGAAATGTTAGAAAATGATATCATTGAACGAGTGGAAGGACCAACTCCGTGGGTCTCACCATTAGTAGCGGTACCAAAGCCAACCGATGAAATATCAAAAAACAGTATCACCAGAAGAAGAGATTGCCGAAGGGTTTATCAACGCCATCGTAGCAAACAGCACGCCTAAATCAATCACGTTATCAGAGATAATGGAAGAATCTCAACGGGACTTAACTCTCAAAGCAGTGGAAAAGGCGATACAACAAGGCGACTGGAGTAAAGAGTCAACCCAACCCTACAAACATGTGAAGAATGAGCTGACAGCCAAACGGGGTATAATTACGCGAGGATCCAGAATCATTATACCAAAAAACTTGCAGAAGCGAATCCTGAAGTTGGCACATGACACACACTTGGGTATAGTGAAAACAAAAGCGCTGCTTAGGACTAAGGTATGGTGGCCTAATATAGACAAGGACATAGAGACCACTATAAGCCGATGTATCCCGTGTACAACCCAAGACCCGAAGAGTAACCATCGTCCAGTACATATGGCCGAGATGAAAGGTCCATGGGAAGTCCTCCACGTCGACATATGTGGACCTTTCCCTAGCGGGGATTATGTTATTGGGATGGTTGATGCAGGCTCAAGATGGCCGGAAGCATTCATTACGAAAACCACGAGAGCCAGTACAGTTGTATCAACGATCCAAAACTGCTTTTATACACACGGCATCCCCACCATCATTGTTTCAGATAACGGACCCCAATTCATATCATCCGATTTTAAGCAATTCTGTGAACAATGGGGTATCCAACATCGGAAGATAACACCTTATCATCCCCAAGCTAATGGGGAAATTGAGCGGTTCTTTGGAACTATGTTGAAAGCGATTAGAGCAATGAACACTGAAGGAAGGGACTGGAGGAAACATCTAGGAGAATTCCTGATGTATTATCGAAACAGCCCTCATGCCATGACGGGGGAAACACCTGCCTCTCTTCTCTTGGGTCGGGAGGTGAACATCAACCTGCCAGGACTACAAAAAAGACCTGAAAGCCAGGCCTGGAGAGCAGCTCGGCAAAAAGACAAGAAAGAGAAATACAAATTAAAGGATCGCACAGATCAGAAAAATAAAGCCAAACCATCTTACATAGAAACAGGAGATAGTGTACTCCTAAAACAAAGTAGATATAATAAGCTAACCCCAGCTTATCATCCAACACCATGGACAGTAGGAGAGCGCAAGGGGGAATCCGCGATTATAAGGCAAGGGGATAAACGGGTGCTAAGACACACGTCACAACTAAAAAGAATCCCCCAAAACACGACCCGTCAACAAGGGGAGGATGATGAGTTCCCTTTCAGTGATGAGTTAAGGAAACTGGAAGAAGAGGAACAGACCCAAAGAAGCGACGAAGAAATGGACCTCCCGATCGCACTCAGACGAGCAAGACGACACATAAGAAAACCCCGGAGATATGCAAGCAGCAGTTCAGGGGACGAGGGAAGCGATCCGAATACAGAGGAGGAGGTAGATGTGACGCCGGATGTGACGTCACGGGCGGGACTACAAATAGACCCGAGGAATTAGGTTCGGGGACTCATTTCGTAGACAGCAAATATATATATATATATATATATATATATATATTAGTACTTCATGTATCCACATAAAATATTATAAGGAGATATAATTTTTTATGTGTCAGTTTTCAGTATTTACTTCAACAGTGCTCGATACGTAAGTAGAGCTAAGTAGTAAGCAATGAAAATATATATGGCAATCAAGCTACACAGAGGCTCCCGTGTTTCATCCCCGGGGGGAATCGTCAGGCTAAATGCCTTTAGCCTGACGATTCCCCCCGGGGATGAAACACTGGAGCCTCTGTGTAGCTTGATTGCCATATATATTTTCATTGCTTACTATATATATATATATATATATATATATATATATATATAATGTGAGAGAGAGAGAGAGAGAGAGAAGAGAGAGAGATGTGCACACACCCATGGATAATGAATATTGTTAACATCTAACAATTCTTCAAGTGCAAATCATACGCAGCCAATCATATACCTTAGCAACGAATAATGTGGAAGGAGAAAAGAAGAATTACTGCAACCTACCTGTGAGGGCCATTGAAAAATCCCAGCCACATGCCGCATGTACAATTCGATGAGAACTAAAGAAAATTTTTGTGAAATTCAGCTTCACTTTTGTCTCCCCACAACTTTCACCATTGGAATTAGAACCAGAGGAATAAATTTGGCCACTTTCTGAGAAGAAAGAAACAAATAACACACAGACACGATAAATTAGTATATAAAGTATTAAATCAAGGTTACATAATTCTGTGATTTAATGACAATTTCGGAACAAAATATGTATTTCTAGAGAAGTCAACAGCATTCACAGAGAATCCAGCCTGTTATAACTGACTCCCTTTTCATCAGAAAGGCGACAAATCCAAAGTATTTCATGAAATTCAGACAAAAATCCTCAGAGGAATGGTAGATGGGCATTCAAAGATCATTAGAAATTAAATCAGGAACAAGAATTCAATAAAAGACAGTCAAAGCAAAATGTTACTCAGAAAAAGTATAAGGATTTAACAAAAGTTTTAAAATTATATATATATATATATATATATATATATTTTCCAAGGAAAAAACTAGTACGGTGGCTAAATGTCCGATTTATATTCGTTTGCCTTTGTTAGGTACAGTAAGTGAGAAGTTCGCCAAACAAATCAGCTCAGCGGTGGAAAATTGTTATTTTTCATCTAATGTGCGGGTTGTGTTCTGTACAAAACCTCTGTTACCATCCTCTCGAAAAGACGTCCTGGCCCCCCACCATAAAAATAACGTGATTTATCATTTTAAATGTAATTGCAGTGCCAATTACGTGGGCCGGACGACGTTGAGTACAGCAACACATCCCTAGTAAAATTAGGAATGGAACATTCCGGTCACGGGACGTTCTAAGAAATACATATGGTTCTTCGATAACTGACCATCTGATAAATAACCCGTCGTGTGCAACGAACTTCAGCACAGATTCATTTTCCATCTTAAGCTGTGCTCACTCATCTTATCATTTGAAAATCTTGGAGACTATCCACGTACGCCTCAAGAGGCCCTCCCTCTGCAAACAGAAGGAGTGTCTCTTGGGGTTGAGTGTGATTAGTCTCTAAGACACAACCTCCATTCCATATAACATCACGCTTATCTCCTATATAAAGGGCACTTGTCTGTATGTCTGTTTGTTTGTCTGTCTGTCTGTTTGTATGTCCAGATACTCCTCCGAGAGGACCCAACAAACAGTCACACGGTTGACATCATTATAACCGGCCAGCCCCGGGACGTATAATATCTCAGAACCGGAAAAAAAAATGGACTCTTCGAGGGTCGACTGAGCACTTTTCTCCAATGGGGGGGTGCCTTTTTCCTCGATTTTCAACGTTGTTTAGTACTAATTTGAGAAAAAAAACAATGACATCATGTAGAATTTGAGAAATAATGCACCGTCATGATTTTAACAGGAAATGACGTCAGAGGAAATCCCTAACGGCTCTTTTTTGAACATGAGTTTATAGTGAAGCAAGTGTTGCTTAATCACAAACGGCACTTTTTTTGAACACGAGTCCATAGTGAAGCATGGGTTGCTTACTTACTAACGGCACTTTTTTGAACATGAGTCCATAGTGATGCAAGGGTTGCTTAACTCCTAACGGCACTTTTTGATACATGCGTTTATAGTGACGCAAGTGTTGTTTAATCAATAACGGCACTTTTTTAACATGAGTTCATAGTGAAGCAAGGGTTGCTTAATCCTAACCACATTTTTTCTGTTGACATGATAACATCCTCCTAGGTATTACCTCCTCATTTTTGAGAGGTGTGAAGTTAGTGTAGTATCAGTAAAATTAAAGTAATAAATAATTATGCTCCCCCACTGTTTTCACTAATATTTGTATGCTCCCCTATTGTTTTCACTAATATTTCTATACATATTGTATACATATTGAAAACTTGGGGTGGGTGTGGGGGGTGTCGGCATTCGCCGGTGTGAGCGCCTCAGGAGAAATTTGGGGAAGAGGAGGGGGGGTATCGGCATTCGGCGGTGGGGCGCCTCAGGCGAAATTCGGGGAGGTGTGTCGGCATTCGCCAGTATGAGCGCCTCAGGCCGAATTTGGGGGAGTGTCGGCATTCGCCGGTGTGAGCGACTCAGGCCGAATTTGGTGGAGTGTCGGCATTCGCCGGTGGTGCGCCTCAGGCCAAATTTGGAGATGGGGGATTGTCGGCATAATGCAAAGTCACGATTTTAGCAGGAAATGACGTCAGAGGAAATCCCTAACGGCACTTTTTTGAACATGAGTTTATTGTGAAGCACGGGTTGCCTTATCCCAACGAAACATAAGTTTTTTATTGAAGCAACTGTTGCTTAATCCCTAACGGCATTTTTTTGAACATGAGTCCATAGTGAAGCAAGGGTTGCTTAATTCCTAACGGCACTTTTTTGAACATGAATCCACAGTGAAGCCAGGGTTGCTTAATCAATAACGGCACTTTTTTGAACACTAGTTTGTAGTGAAGCCAGGGTTGCTTAATCCTAACTGCATTTCTTCTGTTGACATGATACCATCCTCCCAGGTATAACCTCCTTCTTTTTGAGAGGTGTGAAGTTAGTGTAGTATCAGTAAAATTAAAGTAATAAATAATTATGCTCCACCATTGTTTTCACTAATATTTGTATACATATTAAATAACGTCTCAATAAGTAAAGTAAGAAGAAAAATAATTATGCTCCACCACTGTTTTCACTAATATTTGTATACATATTAAATAACGTCTCAATAAGTAAAGTAAGAAGAAAAATAATTATGCTCCACCATTGTTTTCACTAATATTTGTATACATATGATATAACGTCTAAATAAGTAAAGTAAGAAGAAAAATAATTATGCTCCACCACTGTTTTCACTAAAATGTGTATACATATTAAATAACGTCTCAATATGTAAAGTAAGAAGAAATATAATTATGCTCCGCCATTGTTTTCACTAATATTTGAATACATGTTAAATAACGTCTCAATAAGTAAAGTAAAAAGAGAAATAATTATGCTCCGCCATTGTTTTCACTAATATTTGTATACATGTTAAATAACATTTTTTTGTTTTGAACTCTAAATATTTCTTAGGGTTGGGGGAGAGTTAAAAATTAGGGGGCTGGAGAGATTGAGGACTCGGGGAAAATTTTAGGGGTCAGGCCGAACTTTTTAGGGGTCAGGCCAAATTTTTTTGTTTTTTTTTGTTTGGAAGTCAAAATATTTCTTAGGGTTGGGGAGAATGAAAAAATAAGGGGCTAGAGATATTGAAGGGTCGGGGAAAATTTTAGGGGTCAGGCCGAACTTTTTAGGGGTCAGGCCAAATTTTTTTGTTATTTTTGTTTTGAACTCAACATATTTCTCAGGGTTGGGGTTGAGTGAAAAATTAGGGGGCTGGAGAGATTGAGGGGTCGGGGAAAATTTTAGGGGTCAGGCCGACATTTTTAGGGGTCACGCCAAATTTTTTTGTTTTTTTTTTGTTTTGAAGTCAAAATATTTCTCATGGTTGGGGGAGAGTGAAAAATTAGGGGGCTGGAGAGATTTAGGGGTCGGGGAAAATTTTAGGGGTCAGGACGAACTTTTTAGGGGTCAGGCCAAATTTTTTTCTTTTTTTTGGTTTTGAACTGAAAATATTTCTCAGGGTTGGGGGAGAGTGAAAAATTAGGGGGCTGGAGAGATTTAGGGGTCGGGGAAAATTTTAGGGGTCAGGACGAACTTTTTAGGGGTCAGGCCAAATTTTTTTGTTTTTTTTTTATTTTGAACTCAAAATATTTCTCAGGGTTGGGGGAGAGTGAAAAATTAGGGGGCTGGAGAGATTTAGGGGGCGGGGAAAATTTAAGGGGTCAGGCCAAATTTTTTTTTTTTTTTTTTTTGAACTTAAAATATTTCTCAGGGTTGTGGGACACTGACAAAAAAAGTTGGGGGGATGCTGGAGAGATTAGGGGGTCGGGGAAATTTTAGGGGTCAGGCCAAATTTTTAGGGGTCAGGCCAAATTTTTTTGTTTTTTTTTTGTTTTGAAGTCAAAATATATCTCATGGTTGGAAGAGAGTGAAAAATTAGGGGGCTGGAGAGATTTAGGGGTCGGGGAAAATTTTAGGGGTCAGGACGAACTTTTTAGGGGTCAGGCCAAATTTTTTTGTTTTTTTTTGTTTTGAAGTCAAAATATTTCTCATGGTTGGGGAAGAGTGAAAAATTAAGGGGCTGGAGAGATTTAGGGGTCGGGGAACATTTTAGGGGTCAGGACGAACTTTTTAGGGGTCAGGCAAATTTTTTTGTTTTTTTTTGTTTTGAAGTCAAAATATTTCTCATGGTTGGGGGAGAGTTAAAAATTAGGGGGCTGGAGAGATTTAGGGGTCGGGGAAAATTTTAGGGGTCAGGACGAACTTTTTAGGGGTCAGCCAAATTTTTTTGTTTTTTTTTTGTTTTGAAGTCAAAATATATCTCATGGTTGGGGTAGAGTGAAAAATTAGGGAGCTGGAGAGATTTAGGGGTATGGGAAAATTTTAGGGGTCAGGAGAACTGTTTAGGGGTCAGGCCAAATTTTTTTGTTTTTTTTTGGTTTTGAAATCAAAATATTTCTCAGGGTTGGGGGAGAGTGAAAAATTAGGGGGCTAGAGAGATTTAGGGGTCGGGGAAAATTTTAGGGGTCAGCCGGAACTTTTTAGGGGTCAGGCCAAATTTTTAGGGGTCAGGCCAAATTTTTTTGTTTTTTTTTGTTTTGAAGTCAAAATATATCTCAGGGTTGGGGGAGATTGAAAAATTAGGGGGCTGGAGAGATTTAGGGGTCGGGGAAAATTTTAGGGGTCAGGACGCACTTTTTAGGGGTCAGGCCAAATTTTTTTGTTTTTTTTTTGTTTTGAAGTCAAAATATTTCTCATGGTTGGAAGAGAGTGAAAAATTACGGGGCTGGAGAGATTTAGGGGTCGGGGAAAATTTTAGGGGTCAGGACGAACTTTTTAGGGGTCAGGCCAAATTTTTTTGTTTTTTTTTGTTTTGAAGTCAAAATGTTTCTCATGGTTGGGGGAGAGTGAAAAATTAGGGGGCTGGAGAGATTTAGGGGTCGGGGAAAATTTTAGGGGTCAGGACGAACTTTTTAGGGGTCAGGCAAATTTTTTTGTTTTTTTTTGTTTTGAAGTCAAAATATTTCTCATGGTTGGGGGAGAGTGAAAAATTAGGGGGCTAGAGAGATTTAGGGGTCGGGGAAAATTTTAGGGGTCAGCCGGAACTTTTTAGGGGTCAGGCTAAATTTTTTTGTTTTTTTTTGTTTTGAAGTCAAAATATATCTTATGGTTGGGGGAGAGTGAAAAATAAGGGAGCTGGAGAGATTTAGGGGTATGGGAAAATTTTAGGGGTCAGGAGAACTGTTTAGGGGTCAGGCCAAATTTTTTTGTTTTTTTTTGTTTTGAAGTCAAAATATTTCTCAGGGTTGGGGGAGAGTGAAAAATTAGGGGGCTAGAGAGATTTAGGGGTCGGGGAAAATTTTAGGGGTCAGCCGGAACTTTTTAGGGGTCAGGCCAAATTTTTAGGGGTCAGGCCAAATTTTTTTGTTTTTTTTTTGTTTTGAAGTCAAAATATTTCTCATGGTTGGAAGAGAGTGAAAAATTACGGGGCTGGAGAGATTTAGGGGTCGGGGAAAATTTTAGGGGTCAGGACGAACTTTTTAGGGGTCAGGCCAAATTTTTTTGTTTGTTTTTGTTTTGAACTCAAAATATTTCTCAGGGTTGGGGGAGAGTCAAAAATTAGGGGGCTAGAGAGATTTAGGGGTCGGGGAAAATTTTAGGGGTCAGCCGGAACTTTTTAGGGGTCAGACCAAATTTTTTTGTTTTTTTTTGTTTTGAAGTCAAAATATTTCTCATGGTTGGGGGAGAGTGAAAAATTAGGGAGCTGGAGAGATTTAGGGGTGTGGGAAAATTTTAGGGGTCAGGCCAAATTTTTTAGGGGCCTGCCCAAATTTAGGGGCAGCGATATGTACGTATTTAGCTTCCACACCGGGGCGGCGTAGGTACTTATTTAGCATTCAGCGGAGGTGATAGGTACTTATATAGCATGTGCACATGGGCGGTAATAAGTAAGTATATAGTATGCACACCGGGGCAGTGATAGGTATGTATTTAGCATGCGCACTGAGGCAGCGATCGGTTCATATATAGCACGCGCACCGGGGCGGCGATAGGTACGTATATAGCACGCGCACAGGGGCGGCGAAAGGTACATATTTAAAATTCACACCGGGCGGCGAAAGGTACATATTTAAAATTCACACCGGGGCGGCGATAGGTACGTATTTAGCATTCACACGGGGGCGGCGATAGGTATGTATTTAGCATTCACACCGGGGCAGCGATAGGTATGTATTTAGCATTCGCACCAGGGTGGCAATATGTACGTATTTAGCTTCCGCACCGGGGCAGCGATAGGTACGTATTTAGAATTCACACCGGGGCGGCGATAGGTACGTATTTAGAATTCACACCGGGGCGGCGATAGGTATGTATTTAGCATTCGCACCGGGGCGGCGATATGTACGTATTTAGCTTCCACACCAGGGCGGCGATAGGTACGTATTCAGAATTCAGGGGTGGCGATAGCTACGTATATAGCATGTACACATGGGCAGCAATAAGTACGTACATAGCATGCGCTCTGCGGCGGCGATCAGTACATATATAGCACGCGCACCTGGGCGGCGAAAGGTATGTATTTCGCATTCGCACTGTGGTGGTGATAGGTACGTATTTAGCATTCGCACCAGGGCGGTAATAGGTACGTATTTAGCATTCGCACCAGGGCGGCTATAGGTACGTATTTAGCATTCGCACTGGGCCGGCGATAGGTACGTATTTAGCATTGACATTAAAGCGGCAATATGTACATATTAATTATTCGCACTAGGGCAGCGATAGGTACTTATGTAGCATGCACACCGGGGCGCAATTGGTATGTATTTAGCATTCACACCGGGGCAACGATAGGTACTATTTAGCATTCGCAACGGGGCGGCTATAGGTACGTATTTAGCATTGGCACTGGGCCGGCGATAGGTACGTATTTAGCATTCACACCAAAGCGGCAATATGTACATATTAATTATTCGCACTAGGGCAGCGATAAGTACTTATGTAGCATGCACACCGGGGCGCAATTGGTATGTCTTTAGTATTTGCACTAGGGCAGCGATAGGTACTTATGTAGCATGCACACCGGGGCGCAATAGGTATGTATTTAGCATTCACACCGGGGCAACGATAGGTACTATTTAGCATTCGCAACGGGGCGGCGATAGGTACTTAAATAGTATCTGCACCGGGGCGGCGATAGGTACGTATATAGTATGTGCACTGGGGCGGCGATAGGTACGTATATAGTATGCGCACCGGGGTGATGATAGATACATATATAGTATGAACACCGGGGTGGAGATAAGTACCTATATAGAAGGCGCAGATAGAGGTGTTACTTTTTATAGAAATATGTCATACTATTACCCTGGGCAATAGGAGAAATGGTGGGGAAGAAACAGCTGTTGCAAAAGGCAAAATTAGCAAGTAGCGGCGAAATGGGGCGACCAGGGAAGAGAAAGGTAGCAGATAAAGAGACGGCTATAGAGAGAGGGGGCGGACATAGAAGTTTGAATATAAAGATGTTACACACACGATCTTTCTTCAAATATATGTTTTTATGACCCCGAGCAACGCCGGGTAGCCCCGCTAGTCTCCTCTATAAAGGCCAGTTGTCTGTATGTCTGTCTGTCTGTTTGTATGGCCAGCTTCTCCTCAAAAACTACGCGGCGACATGTCAAAAAGTTGATATCTTCAGCACCGTACAACACCTGGGATCATAATATCTCAAAATTACAACAAAAAAACATGTTACTGGGGGTCAACGGGGCCAGTCTTCGGCAGCGGGTCTGGTTTTTTCACACTTTTCTAATGTTATTCAGTAGTAATTTGGAAATCAGCCAATGTAATTATGTAATAATAATTTTGTTTTCAACCAACTTATTCTTGTGCACGTGACGTCACAGTAATAGGTATATGACGTCATCGTTATAGGTTTTGAATCTTTTTTTCTCTTCAAAATTTATTTTACTTCAACATATTTTTATACATAACATATAAAAGTGTATTCTGATGTAAAATTCACAGAGTAAGATGATGCGAGTATTCCCGAATCTATAAACCCACGTCTTAGGGGTCCATGCGGCATATTTCATCGGGGGGGGGGGGGGGGGCTTTTCAGTTATTTTTCATTATATATATATTTTAGAAATATGCAAAGTCACGCTTTTAACAGGAAATGACGTCAGAGGAAAATAGTGTAGGGAAGAAAATCCCTCACACTACAACCCTGCTTTCCCTCTCACTCCCACCCTTTCTACCTTCCCTTCCTCCCTACGCCCATTCTGTTGTTATGATACCACCCTCCTAGGCATTACCTCCTCCTTGTTGAGAGTTGTGGAGATAGTGCGGCAGTGTGACTGCTTCAGGTCAAATTAGTGTGAGGCCAAGTGTCGGCATTCGCCGGTGGAGCGCCTCAGGCCAAATTTGGAGATGGGGGATTGTCGGCATAATGCAAAGTCACGATTTTAACAGGAAATGACGTCAGAGGAAATCCCTAACGGCACTTTTTTGAACATGAGTTTATAGTGAAGCAAGTGTTGCTTAATCCTAACCGCATTTCTTCTTTTGACATGATACCATCCTCCCAGGTGTTACCTCCTTCTTTTTTAGAGGTGTGAAGTTAGTGTAGTATAATTAAAATTAAAGTAATAAATAATTATGCTCCACCATTGTTTTCACCAATATTTGTATACATATTAAATAACGTCTAAATAAGTAAAGTAAGAAGAGAAAAATTATGCTCCGCCATTGTTTTCACTTATATTTGTATACATATTAAATAACGTCTCAATAAGTAAAGTAAGAAGAGAAATAATTATGCTCCACCACTGTTTTCACTAATATTTGTATACATATTAAATAACGTCTCAATAAGTAAAGTAAGAAGAGAAATAATTAGGCTCCACCACTGTTTTCACTAATATTTGTATACATATTAAATAACGTCTCAATAAGTAAAGTAAGAAGAGAAATAATTATGCTCCGCCATTGTTTTCACTAATATCTGTATACATATAAAATAACGTCTCAATAAGTAACGTAAGAAGAGAAATAATTAGGCTCCACCACTGTTTTCACTAATATTTGTATACATATTAAATAACGTCTCAATAAGTAAAGTAAGAAGAGAAATAATTATGCTCCGCCATTGTTTTCACTAATATCTGTATACATAATAAATAACGTCTCAATAAGTAAAGTAAGAAGAGAAATAATTATGCTCCGCCATTGTTTTCACTAATATTTGTATACATATTAAATAACGTCTCAATAAGTAAAGTAAGAAGAGAAATAATTATGCTCCGCCATTGTTTTCACTAATATTTGTATACATGTTAAATAACGTGTCAATAAGTAAAGTAAGAAGAGCAAAATTATGCTCCGCCATTGTTTTCACTAATATTTGTATACATGTTAAATAACGTGTCAATAAGTAAAGAAAGAAGAGAAATAATTATGCTCCACCATTGTTTTCACTTATATTTGTATACATGTTAAATAACGTGTCAATAAGTAAAGTAAGAAGAGAAAAATTATGCTCCACCATTGTTTTCACTAATATTTGTATACATGTTAAATAACGTGTCAATAAGTAAAGTAAGCAGAGAAATAATTATGCTCCACCACTGTTTTCACTAATATTTGTATACATGTTAAATAACGTCTCAATAAGTAAGAAGAGAAATAATTATGCTCCGTCATTGTTTACACTAATATTTGTATACATGTTAAATAACGTGTCAATAAGTAAAGTAAGAAGAGTAATAATTATGCTCCGCCATTGTTTTCACTAATATGTGTATACATGTTAAATAACGTGTCAATCAGTAAAGTAAGAAGAGAAATAATTATGCTCCGCCATTGTTTTCACTAATATTTGTATACATGTTAAATAACGTCTCAATAAGTAAAGAAGAGAAATAATTATGCTCCGCCATTGTTTTCACTAATATTTGTATACATGTTAAATAACTTGTCATTAAGTAAAGTAAGAAGAGAAATAATTATGCTCCGCCATTGTTTTCACTAATATTTGTATACATATAAAAGAACGTTTCAATAAGTAAAGTAAGAAGAGAAATAATTATGCTCCGCCATTGTTTTCACTAATATTTGTATACATGTAAAATAACGTCTCAATAAGTAAAGTAAGAAGAGAAATAATTATGCTCCGCCATTGTTTTCACTAATATTTGTATACATGTTAAATAACGTGTCAATAAGTAAAGTAAGAAGAGAAATAATTATGCTCCGCCATTGTTTTCACTAATATTTGTATACATGTTAAATAACGTCTCAATAAGTAAAGAAAGAAGAGAAATAATTATGCTCCGCCATTGTTTTCACTAATATTTGTATACATGTTAAATAACGTGTCAATAAGTAAAGTAAGAAGAGAAATAATTATGCTCCGCCATTGTTTTCACTAATATTTGTATACATATTAAATAACTTCTCAATCAGTAAATTTAAAGGGAGAAATAATTATGCTCCGCCATTGTTTTCACTAATATTTGTATACATATTAAATAACGTCTCAATCAGTAAAATTAAAGGTATTAATAATTATGCTCCACCATTGTTTTCACTAATATTTGTATACATATTAAATAACGTCTCAATAAGTAAAGTAAAAAGAGAAATAATTATGCTCCACCATTGTTTTCACTAATATTTGTATACATATTAAAAAACAACTCAATAAATAAAGTAAGAATAGAAATAATTATGCTCCGCCACTGTTTTCACTAATATTTGTATACATGTTAAATAACATTTTTTTTGAACTCAAAATATTTCGCAGGGTTGGGAGAAGGTGAAAAATTAGTTGGGAGTAGGGGGCTGGAGACATTGAGGGTTCGGAGAAAATTTTAGGGGTCAATCCGCACTTTTTAGGTGTCAGTCAAAAATTGTTCTTTTTTATTTTGTTTTTTACTCAAAATATTTCTCAGGGTTATGTGAGAGTGAAAAATTAGTTGGGATGAGGGGCTGGACAGATTTAGGGGTCGGGGAAAATTTTAGGGGTCAGGACGAACTTTTTAGGGGTCAGGCCAAATTTTTTTGTTTTTTTTTGTTTTGAAGTCAAAATATTTCTCATGGTTGGGGGAGAGTGAAAAATTAGGGGGCTGCAGAGATTTATGGGTCGGGGAAAATTTTAGGGGTCAGGACGAACTTTTTAGTGGTCAGGCTAAATTTTTTTCTTTGTTTTGGTTTTGAAGTCAAAATATTTCTCATGGTTGGGGGAGAGTGAAAAATTAAAGGGCTGGAGAGATTTAGAGGTCGGGGAAAATTTTAGGGGTCAGGACGAACTTTTTAGGGGTCAGGCCAAATTTTTTTATTTTTTTTGGTTTTGCACTCAACATATTTCTCAGGGTTGGGGGAGAGTGAAAAATTAGGGGGCTGGAGAGATTTAGGGGTCGGGGAAAATTTTAGGGGTCAGGACGAACTTTTTAGGGGTCAGGCCAAATGTTTTTCTTTGTTTTGGTTTTGAACTCAAAATATTTCTCAGGGTTGGGGGAGAGTGAAAAATTAGGGGGCTGGAGAGATTTAGGGGTCGGGGAAAATTTTAGGGGTCAGGACGAACTTTTTAAGGGTCAGGCCAAATTTTTTTTTGTTTTGAAGTCAAAATATTTCTCAGGGTTGGGGGAGAGTGAAAAATTAGGGGGCTGGAGAGATTCAGGGGTCGGGGAAAATTTTACGGGTCAGGACGAACTTTTTAGGGGTCAGGCCAATTTTTTTTTTTTTTTTTGGTTTTGAACTCAAAATATTTCTCATGGTTGGGGGAGAGTGAAAAATTAGGGGGCTGGAGAGATTTAGGGGTCGGGGAAAATTTTAGGGGTCAGGACGAACTTTTTAGGGGTCAGGCCAAATTCTTTTGTTTTTTTTTGTTTTGAAGTTTAAATATTTCTCATGGTTGGGGGAGAGTGAAAAATAAGGGGGCTGGAGAGATTTAGGGGTCGGGGAAAATTTTAGGGGTCAGGACGAACTTTTTAGGGGTCAGGCCAAATTTTTTTCTTTTTTTTGGTTTTGAACTCAAAATATTTCTCAGGGTTGGGGGAGAGTGAAAAATTAGGGGGCTGGAGAGATTTAGGGGCCGGGGAAAATTTTAGGGGTCAGGACGAACTTTTTAGGGGTCAGGCCAAATTTTTTTCTTTTTTTGGGTTTGGAATTGAAAATATTACTCATGGTTGGGGGAGAGTGAAAAATTAGGGGGCTGGAGAGATTTAGGGGTCGGGGAAAATTTTAGGGGTCAGGACGAACTTTTTAGGGGTCAGGCCAAATGTTTTTCTTTGTTTTGGTTTTGAACTCAAAATATTTCTCAGGGTTGGGGGAGAGTGAAAAATTAGGGGGCTGGAGAGATTTAGGGGTCGGGGAAAATTTTAGGGGTCAGGACGAACTTTTTAAGGGTCAGGCCAAATTTTTTTTTGTTTTGAAGTCAAAATATTTCTCAGGGTTGGGGGAGAGTGAAAAATTAGGGGGCTGGAGAGATTCAGGGGTCGGGGAAAATTTTACGGGTCAGGACGAACTTTTTAGGGGTCAGGCCAATTTTTTTTTTTTTTTTTGGTTTTGAACTCAAAATATTTCTCATGGTTGGGGGAGAGTGAAAAATTAGGGGGCTGGAGAGATTTAGGGGTCGGGGAAAATTTTAGGGGTCAGGACGAACTTTTTAGGGGTCAGGCCAAATTCTTTTGGTTTTTTTTGTTTTGAAGTTTAAATATTTCTCATGGTTGGGGGAGAGTGAAAAATAAGGGGGCTGGAGAGATTTAGGGGTCGGGGAAAATTTTAGGGGTCAGGACGAACTTTTTAGGGGTCAGGCCAAATTTTTTTCTTTTTTTTGGTTTTGAACTCAAAATATTTCTCAGGGTTGGGGGAGAGTGAAAAATTAGGGGGCTGGAGAGATTTAGGGGCCGGGGAAAATTTTAGGGGTCAGGACGAACTTTTTAGGGGTCAGGCCAAATTTTTTTCTTTTTTTTGGTTTTGAACTCAAAATATTTCTCATGGTTGGGGAAGAGTGAAAAATTAGGGGGCTGGAGAGATTGACGGGTCGGGGAAAATTTTAGGGGTCAGGACGAACTTTTGAGGGGTCAGGCCAAATTTTTTTGTTTTTTTTTTTGTTTTGAAGTCAAAATATTTCTCATGGTTGGGGGAGAGTGAAAAATTAGGGGGCTGGAGAGATTTAGGGGCCGGGGAAAATTTTAGGGGTCAGGACGAACTTTTTAGGGGTCAGGCCAAATTTTTTTCTTTTTTTTGGTTTTGAACTGAAAATATTTCTCATGGTTGGGGAAGAGTGAAAAATTAGGGGGCTGGAGAGATTGATGGGTCGGGGAAAATTTTAGGGGTCAGGACGAACTTTTGAGGGGTCAGGCCAAATTTTTTTGTTTTTTTTTTAGTTTTGAAGTCAAAATATTTCTCATGGTTGGGGGAGAGTGAAAAATTAGGGGGCTGGAGAGATTGACGGGTCGGGGAAAATTTTAGGGGTCAGGACGAACTTTTTAGGGGTCAAGCCAATTTTTAAAATTTTTTTTGGTTTTGAACTCAAAATATTTCTCAGGGTTGGGGGAGAGTGAAAAATTAGGGGGCTGGAGAGATTTAGGGGCCGGGGAAAATTTTAGGGGTCAGGACGAACTTTTTAGGGGTCAGGCCAAATTTTTTTCTTTTTTTTGGTTTTGAACTGAAAATATTTCTCATGGTTGGGGGAGAGTGAAAAATTAGGGGGCTGGAGAGATTTAGGGGCCGGGGAAAATTTTAGGGGTCAGGACGAACTTTTTAGGGGTCAGGCCAAATTTTTTTCTTTTTTTTGGTTTTGAACTGAAAATATTTCTCATGGTTGGGGAAGAGTGAAAAATTAGGGGGCTGGAGAGATTGATGGGTCGGGGAAAATTTTAGGGGTCAGGACGAACTTTTGAGGGGTCAGGCCAAATTTTTTTGTTTTTTTTTTTGTTTTGAAGTCAAAATATTTCTCATGGTTGGGGGAGAGTGAAAAATTAGGGGGCTGGAGATATTGACGGGTCGGGGAAAATTTTAGGGGTCAGGACGAACTTTTTAGGGGTCAGGCCAATTTTTTAAATTTTTTTTGGTTTTGAACTCAAAATATTTCTCAGGGTTGGGGGAGAGTGAAAAATTAGGGGGCTGGAGAGATTTAGGGGCCGGGGAAAATTTTAGGGGTCAGGACGAACTTTTTAGGGGTCAGGCCAAATTTTTTTCTTTTTTTTGGTTTTGAACTGAAAATATTTCTCATGGTTGGGGGAGAGTGAAAAATTAGGGGGCTGAAGAGATTGACGGGTCGGGGAAAATTTTAGGGGTCAGGACAAACTTTTTAGGGGTCAGGCCAAATTTTTTTGTTTTTTTTTTGTTTTGAAGTCAAAATATTTCTCATGGTTGGGGGAGAGTGAAAAATTAGGGGGCTGGAGAGATTTAGGGGCCGGGGAAAATTTTAGGGGTCAGGACGAACTTTTTAGGGGTCAGGCCAAATTTTTTTCTTTTTTTTGGTTTTGAACTCAAAATATTTCTCATGGTTGGGGAAGAGTGAAAAATTAGGGGGCTGGAGAGATTGATGGGTCGGGGAAAATTTTAGGGGTCAGGACGAACTTTTGAGGGGTCAGGCCAAATTTTTTTGTTTTTTTTTTAGTTTTGAAGTCAAAATATTTCTCATGGTTGGGGGAGAGTGAAAAATTAGGGGGCTGGAGAGATTGACGGGTCGGGGAAAATTTTAGGGGTCAGGACGAACTTTTTAGGGGTCAAGCCAATTTTTAAAATTTTTTTTGGTTTTGAACTCAAAATATTTCTCAGGGTTGGGGGAGAGTGAAAAATTAGGGGGCTGGAGAGATTTAGGGGCCGGGGAAAATTTTAGGGGTCAGGACGAACTTTTTAGGGGTCAGGCCAAATTTTTTTCTTTTTTTTGGTTTTGAACTGAAAATATTTCTCATGGTTGGGGGAGAGTGAAAAATTAGGGGGCTGGAGAGATTTAGGGGCCGGGGAAAATTTTAGGGGTCAGGACGAACTTTTTAGGGGTCAGGCCAAATTTTTTTCTTTTTTTTGGTTTTGAACTGAAAATATTTCTCATGGTTGGGGAAGAGTGAAAAATTAGGGGGCTGGAGAGATTGATGGGTCGGGGAAAATTTTAGGGGTCAGGACGAACTTTTGAGGGGTCAGGCCAAATTTTTTTGTTTTTTTTTTTGTTTTGAAGTCAAAATATTTCTCATGGTTGGGGGAGAGTGAAAAATTAGGGGGCTGGAGATATTGACGGGTCGGGGAAAATTTTAGGGGTCAGGACGAACTTTTTAGGGGTCAGGCCAATTTTTTAAATTTTTTTTGGTTTTGAACTCAAAATATTTCTCAGGGTTGGGGGAGAGTGAAAAATTAGGGGGCTGGAGAGATTTAGGGGCCGGGGAAAATTTTAGGGGTCAGGACGAACTTTTTAGGGGTCAGGCCAAATTTTTTTCTTTTTTTTGGTTTTGAACTGAAAATATTTCTCATGGTTGGGGGAGAGTGAAAAATTAGGGGGCTGAAGAGATTGACGGGTCGGGGAAAATTTTAGGGGTCAGGACAAACTTTTTAGGGGTCAGGCCAAATTTTTTTGTTTTTTTTTTGTTTTGAAGTCAAAATATTTCTCATGGTTGGGGGAGAGTGAAAAATTAGGGGGCTGGAGAGATTTAGGGGTCGGGGAAAATTTTAGGGGTCAGGACGAACTTTTTAGGGGTCAGGCCAAATTTTTTTGTTTTTTTTTGTTTTGAAGTCAAAATATTTCTCATGGTTGGGGGAGAGTGAAAAATTAGGGGGCTGGAGAGATTTAGGGGTCGGGGAAAATTTTAGGGGTCAGGACGAACTTTTTAGGGGTCAGGCCAAATTTTTCTGTTTTTGTTTGTTTTGAAGTCAAAATATTTCTCATGGTTGGGGGAGAGTGAAAAATTAGGGGGCTGGAGAGATTTAGGGGTCGGGGAAAATTTTAGGGGTCAGGACGAACTTTTTAGGGGTCAGGCCAAATTTTTCTGTTTTTGTTTGTTTTGAAGTCAAAATATTTCTCATGGTTGGGGGAGAGTGAAAAATTAGGGGGCTGGAGAGATTTAGGGGACGGGGAAAATTTTAGGGGTCAGGACGAACTTTTTAGGGGTCAGGCCAAATTTTTTTATTTTTTTTGGTTTTGAACTGAAAATATTTCTCATGGTTGGGGGAGAGTGAAAAATTAGGGGGCTGGAGAGATTTAGGGGTCGGGGAAAATTTAAGGGGTCAGGACGAACTTTTTAGGGGTCAAGCCAAATTTTTTTCTTTTTTTTGGTTTTGAACACAAAATATTTCTCATGGTTGTGGGAGAGTGAAAAATTAGGAGGCTGGAGAGATTATGGGGTCGGGGAAAATTTTAGGCGTCAGGCCAAATTTTTTAGGGGTCCGCCCAAATTTAGGGGCCGCGATATGTACGTATTAAGCTTCCACACCGGGGCTGCTATAGGTACTTAATTAGCATTCAGCGGTGGTGATAGGTACTTATATAGCATGTGCACATGGGCGGTAATAAGTACGTATATAGTATGCGCACCGGGGCAGTGATAGGTATGTATTTAGCATGCGCACTGAGGCAGCGATCGGTTCATATATAGCAAGCGCACCGGGGCGGGGATAGGTACATATTTAAAATTTACACCGGGGCGGCGAAAGGTACATATTTAAAAATCACACCGGGGTGGCGATAGGTACGTATTTAGCATTCACACCGGGGCGGCGATAGGTATGTATTTAGCATTCACACCGCGGCAGCGATAGGTATGTATTTAGCATTCGCACCGGGGTGGCGATATTTACGTATTTAGCTTCCGCACCGGGGCGGCGATAGGTACGTATTTAGAATTCACACCGGGGCGGCGATAGGTACGTATTTAGAATTCACACCGGGGCGGCGATAGGTATGTATTTAGCATTCGCACCGGGGCGGCGATATGTACGTATTTAGCTTCCACACCAGGGCGGCGATAGGTACGTATTCAGAATTCAGGGGTGCGATAGCTACGTATATAGCATGTACACATGGGCAGCAATAAGTACGTACATAGCATGCGCTCTGCGGCGGCGATCAGTACATATATAGCACGCGCACCGAGGCGGCGAAAGGTATGTATTTTGCATTCGCACTGTGGTGGTGATAGGTACGTATTTAGCATTCGCACCGGGGCGGCTATAGGTACGTATTTAGCATTCGCACCAGGGCGGCTATAGGTACGTATTTAGCATTCGCACTGGGCCGGCGATAGGTACGTATTTAGCATTCACACCAAAGCGGCAATATGTACATATTAATTATTCGCACTAGGGCAGCGATAGGTACTTATGTAGCATGCACACCGGGGCGCAATTGGTATGTCTTTAGTATTCGCACTAGGGCAGCGATAGGTACTTATGTAGCATGCACACCGGGGCGCAATAGGTATGTATTTAGCATTCACACCGGGGCAACGATATGTACTATTTAGCATTCGCAACGGGGCGGCGATAGGTACTTAAATAGTATCTGCACCGGGGCGGCGATAGGTACGTATATAGTATGTGCACTGGGGCGGCGATAGGTACGTATATAGTATGCGCACCTGGGTGATGATAGATACGTATATAGTATGAACACCGGGGTGGAGATAAGTACCTATATAGAAGGCGCAGATAGAGGTGTTACTTTTTATAGAAATATGTCATACTATTACCCTGGGCAATAAGAGAAATGGTTGGGAAGAAACAGCTTTTGCAAAAGGCAAAATTAGAAAGTAGCGGCGAAATGGGGCGACCAGGGAAGAGAAAGGTAGCAGATAAAGAGACGGCTATAGAGAGAGGGGGCGGACATAGAAGTTTGAATATAAAGATGTTACACACACGATCTTTCTTCAAATATATGTTTTTATGACCCCGAGCAACGCCGGGTAGCCCCGCTAGTTTTATTCTAAATTCGAACATTTTTTCCCTTTATAACATAACACTAATTTCATTTTTAATATAAAAGGTTTTAATTCTATCCTACCCATATTTAAAATCCCACGATATCAGACTAATCAAGTGTGGCGAAACTAGTCGACTGGCAATTTTTTTTTTTTTTTTTTTCATCCTCTAAATCTTTTAATTATGAAAAATTCAACACGTCTTCCCTTCATTATTGCACTAATAAAGTTTTGTACCCCCCCCAAAAAATAATGAAATATATATATATATATATATATATATATATATATATATATATATGAGTTACATATATATGCGACCTTCCCAGTTGTGTCGCACTACAACTATTAAACTGATGAAATTTTATTATTTTGTAGAGTGTAGGGGTTAGGGAAAGGTTGATGGTTGGGATTTTAGGATTGGTGGGCGATAAGTGTTAGGTGTAGTTTCTTGTTAAGTATCTTTAAAATTAGGTGGTCTAGTTTTAATTACTTTGAATTTCTCTGTGGAGCCATAAAGTTCTAGTCAATGCAAATTTTTTTCTAGGTTGGGCATACACGAATAACTAATTTTAAATATATCCTATTGAATATATTTGGGAATAAGTTATTATGTGGAAAATGTTTATGGATTAGTCCTTGGAAGATTCATGTTTTATTATATATATATAGCTAAATTTATTGAAGACCTGTTCATTTGAGGAATACAGAATAAGGGTAGTTAGAGTTCGGATGTATAATGGCACAATATTATTTTTAATCTATAGTTCGTAAGTCTTAGAGTTCAGGTTAAATGTTACATCTAGGAAGTTAACAGCAGATGGGTGTACGTCCATGTATATGTAGTTATCCATTTATTATTTCCACTTCATCTTATTTCAATTTATATTTACTTCTTTATTCACTTATTTTGCGGGCTTATATGTCTAAGTGTGCTTGTATTTGATATATTTTGAATAAACATATATATATATATATATATATATATATATATATATATATATATATATATATAATATTTGTTATTGTTTATTGTTACATAATACGACTAGTCAAATTAGGATTTTAGAAGTTACTTTTTTAAATCAATTGTACCACAAGCAAGTAAACATGTTTTTCATATTTTTTGTCACCGAGACAGTTTGTGAACAAAAGGAAAAGAAAGATTTCCTAAGGAGAGCAAAGATGCATGCAATTTCCTGTAAACTTCCATCTCATTGTCTATTTCCGCTCAAACAGGACGTAGGTCATGCCCTCGGCTAAAAGTACTGTTAACCTGTCACCTTGATTCGATCACCAGATAAACGCTTACGTAATCCACCCACACACTGGGTCATGTGATAGACACCATATAAACTCTAAGAATAAAGAGCAAAGATGGAGAGTGTGTTGATGAAGAAGAAGAGAAGAAGATGAATATTATTGTTTGGGCTAGGGGAGAAAGGATTTCAAGTGTTAGAAATGCTCACCGTAGACAACTTGTGTTATTTTGGAATATTTCACTGCCACCGAGAAGTGAATTCAATTTACAAAAATTGAATTCAAACCAACCAGTTCAATGGGATTACAACCCAATTCCCTGACCAAGGATTGTGTAGTGCCAAACCCCTTTATCCAGAACTTAAACACCCTTGTGCCTGATACTCATCAAACTTACTTTCTTTTACATATTGACCTTTATACAGAAAGAAACTCACTTTCTACACAATTGAACCTTATTGTAGATTACCTCTTGAACCACAAATCGACATACTGTCAGTCAAACCCCATTTTCTCTCATAAACTGTTTTCATATGTTTGAATGCAATCTTTGCTCATCAGATAAAAATAGTATTTAGATTCCTTTCCCCATATTATTTGTTTGTTTTTTCATATATTTCTCTCCTGTATGCTTATGTAAATAAATAATTGTACTTAAACTTTAACTTTGTCGTTTTGTGTTATTTCTCACCTGTTTGTTTGCTGCTTTTTTTTAATACCTAGTGTCTTGAACTTGAAAATCCTCTTCCCCTGTGTTCTTTTATTATTTATATCAGAACCCTAGGATCTCAAGCCACTTCTGGATTTTATCTTTTTTTTTATTATGATTGTCGCGTGTAAGCTTTCGTAGTTTCAACGAAGATGGAGCATGACCGTATGTATTTATTTGTGTGGCCCATTTGGCATAATGGTTAGAGTATTGGCTAACGGGCTGGGAAACCAGGGTTCAATCTTCAGTCGAGTTACACCAAAGACTAAAAAAAAATAGTACTTGATGCCCTTTTCCAAAGCACTCAGCATTATAAAGGTGAGGATCAAGAGTAAGTGGAGCAATCCAGGGAAAGAAGTGGTACCTAACTCTACATCTCGGTGTTATGAAAAGGGAGCCTTTGGGTCTCCCTCAAATATGGTCGATTCATTTATTTTTTATACTATGCATGAGTATGTTTATTTGTTTGTTTTATTTTACAGCATATCAACCTCAGTGGGTCATTTAATGCTGACAAAGTTTTATAATAAATTGCACAATTTCCAATTTACTTTGTAGAGTAAGATAAGTAGTTAAACAGTGCTAAAGTTTCATATATTTGGAATCCCATTGTTCAGTTATTAATACTTTTAAATACATTTAGGAAATGTATTATTTTAGGTGGTTTGATTTTGTTCACTTGGTAATATTTTGTTCAAACTATTTCAAAGTCTACACATTGTAGCAATATGATTTATTGTAAAACTATCTTGGTATGTACTGCACATTAGGGCTTCTTCACCCTCTAGTAAATAGCGATGGCCGATGTTGGTGTTGCCTATGTGAAGTTGGGTCATCATTATCTGTCCTCTTCTATTATTGCATGTTCCATTCTTCAATGGTGGATTTAATGTTCAGCAATTTGTTCTCAGTCAGCATATACCATTTGTTTTAACATTTATTTATCTTTCTATTGACACCAGTTCTATAATCGATGTGTGGAATTTGTGTATTTGTTATCCTGTCTTTCATTGCTCACTAGCAAGTCGGCCTTGTCATTTTCATGCATGCCAAAGATTATTTCGTTTTTGTTTTTACAGATAATGAATTTTATTCAGTGCTTTGATGGTTAAGGGGTCATTATTTTGTTAATGCAGAAAGTGCAGATAAGGAGTCTGTGTAAATGATGTAAGAGGTTGTGGCTATTCTACCAAGTAGCAGAATAATAGCAATTGTTTCAATACTATAAATCGAGGTTATGTTTGGAATTCTTTTCCGTTGTTTATTACCTTGCAGAATGGTAGCACATCCAACTTTATTTTTGTTATTGCTCCATTTGTAGGAAGATGGTTTGGGAGGTTATTTTTAATATTGAGCATTTCAGCTTGGTAGACGATTGGGTTTGTTTTGAATTTAGGGTATAGTGCAAGGTCTAGTATTATTTTAGGTTGGCTGATCATCCAGGCAGATGTAATTGATAAAATTAATCTGTGAATTTTTATTCATGTCTATTTGGTTCTCTAGTATCATCGCTTTTATACATAGACTGAATGGTTTGATAGATTTTTCTCTTTGTCAGGAAATTTCAGTGTACTGTGGTTGGAAAGTATCATTGTAAGCTGGGTTTAGAGGGCACAAAGAAAGTTTTAGGTAGTATTGGAGAGCGAGTTTTTCACGTCTTAGTGGTGGTTGATTTGCTTCTACATATAAGCTTTCAACAGAAGTGTTATATGTTTCAAGGGAAAGTCTAACTCTTTGGTGGTGTATGGTATCTAATCCCTTCAAGTATGAGTTCCTGGCTGCTCCCTATATGAAGCAGCCATAGTGATCCCCTTGTGATCTGACTAAAGAGCAATACTAACGTTTCTTTATCTACTCCCCACCACTTGATATGGGGAATAAAAGTGAATTCATCATCAAAAATGACTCCAACTGCAACTTCCATGTCAAGTTTTATTACTGGATCAAGGTGGAATTTGTGCTGCTTGCAAAAATGGACGCATTTTGTTTTTTGTTTGGAAAATTTTAGTCTGTTCTCAGCGGTCTATTTGTTCAAGGCATATTTGGAGCTGTCTTTATGTATCTTGATCTATAGCAAATCAGAAAGTCATCCACATATAAGGCACAATCTGTTTTGCTGTTAATATTTTTTTATGATGTCATTTATTTTTATGTTAAATAGTGTGATAGATGGGGCATTCCCATTTCTTCATCTTTTTCATCTGATAATATATCATCCATTTGGACTCTAAATGTTTCATTCTTGAAGGAAGTTATTTACTTTCTAATCCAAGTCTTTTAAAAATCTGTTATTATGCCATATTTTTACTTGTGTCATACGCCTTTTCGAAATCAAAAATACTACCATTAGGTTCTCTTTTTTAATAGAAGCCTCTCTGATAAATGTTTTTAGTTGAATTAGATGATCTATCGGGCTTCTTTGGCTTCTAAATTCCGATTGATACTTGCTAATCAGTTCGGTGCTTTTCAGATATCATATCAATCTAGTGTTGATCATTCTCTCTAGTGTTTTGCAGATGCAACTGATAAATGTTTGTATTGGTGTTTTTGTTCTGGATTTTTTACTTTTTTTTAAAATTTTGTTTTAATTGTTTGAAACTTTTTAGTTTAGTTTTTGAAGGAAGAATTTTACGAGAGACTGCTTGTATTTAGATCGATTTCACCGTGTGGAATATTATTTTTAATGATTACCAATGATCAACTATAGGTCCTATCAGTGTACTGTTTAATATAGTTAAATGATTAATAATTTCTAGCTGTATTGTTGTCTATATGACAGCAGTAACTGGCCCTTGTTCCTCTAATATTCCATTGGATTATTTCATTGTCCATCCGTATTTTGATCTTAGTCTTGTAGTCTGCAGGACTTATTTTAAGTCTTACTGTTTGTGAAATTTTTTCAATCTCCATTTCTTTGAGTTCTTTGTTTGGTGTAGTTATCGGAGTGTTTGTGTAGTGGTTTTAATCGGGTTTTGTTTTCTAATAGGATTATCATTAGATGTTTTATTCTCATTTGTGCCTTGTTCAATAGTCTTCTTTTTTTTTTAAATTGTTTGGTAGTTTTAAAGTTTTTTCTATCGTTATTTTTGTATTGTTATGTGTGCTAGTATCTAATTGCTTTGTTTTTTGTGGAAATGCTTGGTTTAGTCAAAGGTTTTGGTGTTTATTAGTTTGAGTGTTATTTTCTTGAGTTGAGTTCTGTACTATGCTGACATGTTTTGGTTCCTATATAGGTTTCCACAATTTTTCTTGTTTCGAGGAAGGTTACATTTTTGGTATGTTTTATGTACATGATTTCTTTTTCTCTGTTGAAGATATCGCAGGTTTTGGAATAAGTGGCGTGTTCTTTGCGCATTCAAGTTTATTGCACTTGTTCTATATAAAACATAATTTGGGTTACATTCCCCACACATCCTGCACACTTGGTGCCTCCTACAAATGTCTTTATCATGCTCAAATTTGTGGCATTTTAAGCACCATAAGAGAGTTGGTATATAATTTCCTACCTTTTCTAAAGTGTATCTAATTCAAACTTCTTTAAGTATTGTCAGTCTCTCAAATCTCGATTAGTTTCTATGGTTTCATCATTTCTTCTTCTTTTTCTTATAATAATAATAATAATAATAATAATAATAATAATAATAATAATAATAATAATAATAATAATCATCTTCGATTTTACATCTGTTTTACATGCTGGCATGTGTTGGACGATTTTACAAAATTGACTTCCAAACTAACCTATCTCTGCCCATTTCTTTATTTATCCCTCTTTCCCTCAGATCCATTTGTATCACTTCCTCCTGTGAACTGAATGTGCTACCTCAACTGTTCTACATCTACTAACCCAAGAATTCTCATCCATTCTTTCAACATGGCCATACAATCGAAGTCTACTCTTCTGCACACATCTCCCTATACTGTCTGGATTTAATTTTCCTCTGAGGTCATCAGAACTAAGCCTATCTTTAAGACTCACATTACACATCCATCTTATCATTCTCATATCATTTCTCTTCATGCAATGCATGTCCTCAACACTCACTACCCAGGTTTCGCTTTCACGCATCATCACACTGTGTACACATGCCTGATAGACAGTGGTAACACTCTGGTAGAAGTTCCCTGAATTTACTCCATCCACTCCTAATTCTTGTAATCAAACTAGCACCTGCTCCACCTAGTGCTCTAATGGTAACAAAACTTCTGGACAACCTCAATAGCTTCGCCAACCAGATATACTTTCACCACATCTGAGTTTTCATACATCTCCATTCTTGCACACAAATTGGTTATTCTCTCTCAACCTATCAGTAATTCCACTGCACTTCTTATATACCCAATACTTACAGGTACCACAAAAAATTGAATTGCACAAACTAAGAAGGCGAATTTTCCTCTTTTTGAGAGCTTTCCAACACTACAACCACTGATCATCACTTTGGTCTTGGTAATTGACATCCTCTAATAAAGCAGAAAAACAGAAACAACTCAGAATTTCACTTAAACACAAAAGCTCAAAACTGGGGTCATAAAAATCGGCTCCCACGAGCAGTCTCACAAAAAGGCGCCAAAAAAGCCAAATATCTTGATCACGTGATAGTGTGTGCAAATACTTCTGTATGACCAACATAAAAAGCATCACACACTGCCAAACTTCCTCTTTCTCTCCTTCGATGCTTAACAGAGAGAACATGTCCAGCCACTCCTTGCCTTTGGGCGAGAGGCGCCTCGGCTGACTACTAAACACACAAAGGTCTACACTCCTATCATTTTTCAATGTACACAACCACACACTGCTGACAAAGGAACACAAATGCCTAAATGACGTATCAACTCTACACTCGCACTGTTACACACACATATTGTCCCACGCAATGCACACATGGACACAGAGCAACACACACACACCGTATCTATCACACACAACCACACACTCATGCACACATACACACACTGTTAACAAAGGCGCACACACGAATGCCTATCTGACAAATCTCAACTCACGTGCACACACACATACGTACTCATAAATTACAGGCATAAACATTTATCGCTTCTCTAACTGAACATTTCAAATGAACAATCAATTCCTGTATTTTGTACATAGTGTTTGTTTAAATATTCTTTCTTCTTCCATTCATCTTTTATTCATGCATGTTTTTCCTTGTTTTTATCTGTTTTTTACTGTTCTAAACATCTCTGTAACAATCTAAATGTAAATGTGGATCTTAGCATTTTCTCTAAGACACAATATAAGCTAAGGTCCGCGCTGCTACATAAATGGGGTCACGTCCCTATAGTAACATTCACTTTCAAACCATTACTTTCCATAGCATTCCTCCAAGTCTATAACTTAACAAGTAGGTTAACCATTGTTTCACAGACAAGTACTAAATCATCAGCATACACCATCTCTCCCGGACAACTCGTATGAAACTCTCTGGACAATGCTTCTAAGACACAAATGAAAAGCAATGGACTCAGTACAGAGCCCTGATGTACTCCTACATTAAAGCTGTCACTAAATGTGTTAATTCTAACATGACTTTGAGCATTTCTGTACATTGCTTGAACAACCTTCACCAACCACTTGTTTACCCCTAGTTTACACAAAGACAACCTCTCTTGGTACACTGTCAAAAGCTTTCTCCAGATCCAGAAAGGCAAGATATAGGTTCTTTTTCTTACCAAGGTACTTTTTTTGAATTTGTCTCAGGATAAATATAGCAAAAATTGTACTTTGCCCAGGCCTAAAACCAAACTACATTTCATCTATGTTTATCTGACTTCTTATTTGCTGCTTAATTATTCTCTCAATCACTTTCAGGACCCATCAATTCTAAGCCTGTGTAATTACCTCTATCAAGTACTTCCCCTTTACTCTTGTAACAATTCACAATTGTACAAAGTTTTCTTTCGAAGTCATTTTCTTATTTGAGGCAAGATTTTTATAAACCAGATGCCCTTCTTGACACCTACCCAATGAGGTTATGGGGACCAGTGCTTTTATCGAGACCCCATCTTTAGATGATTGTCTACCAAGGCTGAGTTTGTTAAAATTTGCTTTCAATTAAAAAAAGGTAGAATTATTCACTGGTTCTGTGCTCCGCCATCCACCGCGGAGTCCAACTCTTGTTGGGAATTGACACAGCTTTAGTAGGTGTTTGTACCAGTCGGGCATACGTTCTTGACAATCAGTCCGACAGTGGGTTTGTTCTGTTCAGTCCTAGGAGGTCCACCCTCCCAGGCTTTACCTTCTCTCTGAGAAGGGGTTAATTTATTGTTAATTGCCTGAGGCATCCCTATCGGGGAATGCTGATAGGGATGCTCAGGCATTTTCTCTAGGTCAGAATGCACTTATCCTAGTGTGCTAGCTTTTCATGACCTTGAGTCTAACCATCTTGAATAGGAAGTAAATAAAATATCAAGGAGAATTCAAATTGCTTTGGTTGAGATGGGGATACACAACCAGTATACTCGCATCAAGTACAGTTTTGAGTTGCTGCTAGTTTTAAAATTAGTACCCAGAAACTAATATTTAGTAACATGAAGCAGTGATCAAGCTTTTTGTTTCCTTGATACGATTGATTCTCAGCCACCACCTTCTAGCATCTACAAGTTACAAAGTTACAGAAGGGGGGGGGGAAGAGGGGGGAGTGTCTGATCGAAGAAAAGTCAGGTTTGATAGTATAATCAGGATTAGCTTTTCTTTTTTTTTTGCTAGGGCATGTCGTGACTAGCTGCTTGGTCGGATCAGGTCTTTCTAACCTCCAATCCAGCCAAAGTAAGGGCCAAAGTGGAGTGTTATAAATCATGTGACCATTTAGGCAACCTGGACACAGATTGCTCAGCCACCAGTATTTTGTCCTTAGACATGACAGGTAGCCACCCACGACCAACAGATGGCCCTGTTAGAGGAGTCTTAACCCTCTGTTGCAGTGCAGTCAGCATATTCTACAGCTTTTACTGACAGGGTGTGAAAAAAAAAACTCTAAAAAATAAATATTAACTTATTCTTTAATATTCTTTTACTTCCTGCCTTTGAAATACAATCTGAATTTCTCTTGAGATCGCTATTAAAAATTCTCAACTCCTTATAATACCTTTTGATGTATTTCATTTTTTATGTGGATAGGCTTTATAATTCATGTTTTTAGAATTTCTTCATTTTCGGTAAATTCTCTGTATGTTTTTTTAATTTTTAACTTCTATTAGTAGGTTTTCTTTTTCAGAGCTCATTTGTCTTCTAGGGATTAAAATAAATAATGGAAATTCAGTTGTAGTTTCAGGTTCAGTATTGGAATTAAGGTGGTCTCTTTGAATTTTTTGGATTTGTTTTTCCACAATAAAAATAGAATTATTCACTGGTTCTGTGCTCCACTACCCACCACAGAGTTCAACTTCTATTGGGAATATTCCAAGGGGGAATTCCAATCGCCTTGGTTGAGATGAGGATACACAACCAGTATACTCACACCGAGTACAGTTTTGAGTTGCTGCTAGTTTTAGAATTAGTACCCAGAAACTAATATTTAGTAAGCAATGATCACGCTTTTCATTTCCTTGGCACGGTCGCGCCTCAGTCACCATCTTCTAGCATTTAAAAGTTAAGTTTAGTTTAATTTAGTTTTATACAAAGGGAGTAAAAAGTGGATGAAAGCCCTTTGTGAAAATTCAGAAACCTCTGATTTTTGTGAAATATTCTCCAAATTTCAGTTTCTTTAGAATATTTTAAAGGGTTTTAGGGGACATAATACAGACATAACTTCCCATTTGAAAATTCAAATATTTCAGATTTGCATTAAATTTGATATATAGTCACCAATTAAGCAAGATTCCCTGAATTTCAATTTCTTCTTAAGACCCTTTCAATTTTAGACATTTTCTATAATGAAAATCATGTAATGGATTTTGATTAAAATTGGAATAGGGATTCTAGACATAAGGTTTAGAAGCATATCTTCATTTTAGTCTTTGTAAGGGGACATAAAAGTGGTGCAAATCTCTTCTGCTTGGGGAATTAATTTTACCCGTTCTGGGATGAGTATTCTTTTAGTATATATAATATTAAGGCATATTCCAACAACGTTCGTAGAATCTCTAGTCAGTCTTTCTTGATATGCTGCCCTTCGCATAAATAGAACTTAAATTCCCTTCTTGAATGTGGTAATATCCCATAGCCTAATGGTTACAGCACTTGCTTACGGAGTCTAGGTTGACTCTGTGGCAGGGGTTCGAACTGTGCGACCGTCCGAGATTATCATCCCTGCACTGATGAGAGCGAAAGCTCAAAATGCTAGCGTATGTAGGTAAAAATCATTTAATATTATTTATTTAAAATTAATATTATAAGCCCCTTTAATAAGATTAAAGTTGAGCCCTGTTCGGGGAAGTTAAAAATAGACTGACACATAGCTATAAGGCATATTCCGACAACGTTCGTAGAATCTCTAGTCAGTCTTTCTTGATATGCCGCCCTTCGCATAAATAGAACTTAAATTCCCTTCTTGAATGTGGTAATGTCCAGTGGCCTAATGGTTACAGCACTTGCTTACGGAGTCTAGGTTGATTCTGTGACAGGGGTTCAAACCGTGCTACCGTCCGAGATTATCATCCCTGCACTGATGAGAGTGAAAGCTCGAAACGCTAGCGTATGTAGGTAAAAATAATTTTATATTATTTATTCAAAATTAATATTATATATATATATATATATATATTACAAACCCTCTTAAAACTTATTTCTTGTTTATTTATGACTGTTTAGTTATGAACTATTACATTTTTAGTAATTAGATGATTGGTTGGAGAATGTCAAGATGAAGATAGCCATTTGGTCAAGTCGGCCGTGTCTGGATATATCTGACTTGAATTGAATAATCAAAGGGTCACCATTTTGCAAGGAAAACACTAAAGTATAAATCAACTTTATTTAACTGGATTATCGGAATATAAAGAGAGCTGTTCGTCAGATAGGCTTTCGCTAAAAACAGAATGTAGCAATCTCGTCTTGCCACTTCTAGCAAGGGATGAGAACAAGTTCGGACATTCCATTCTGGATCTTATTTGTCTCTTTCCGCCAATCAAGGTGGATGGAAATCATCAGGCTATGATTACACATGTCAGTGATGTGCTAATCGCCTGTGTATCAATACCTGAGTCTGGCAAGCCTATTTACATCAACCGAACTACAACTCAACATAACACAATAGATTGCATGTACATATAAAAGAAATAGATCTGTCATGCACCTGCTACATTATCCATGTTTAAGCTTAGGCTTTTAGCCGATAAAAAATATGAGAATACATTTAAATGGACGTGCCAATTGCAATAATAGCGTGAATAACTGTTCAGTGTGATCAAAAATGCCGTTGTTGTGTTGCAAAGTGCAAAATGTTCCTTTGCTAAAACGAGAAAAATGTTCTTTTGCTGAAAATAAAAATGTTCTTTTAAAACTTAATCAAGTTGAGGTAACAATCTCAAAGGAATCTGTTATTCTTGAAAAATGCGACCGTTTAGATATACAGTCTTGTATAATTGTTTTGGTCAATGAACATGTCTACCAGAACATGTGGTGGTAACGTGAGTTAGAAGACATGATTTGGCTGTCTCTGGAGGTTCCGTCTCACTTTGTTCAGGAAATATGAGTGTGGGTAGAATATAGGGTTCCTGGATGTCATTGTCCAAAAATTCTCATTTCAGTCTGTCAACCGACGCCGTCTCTTTGATTCCCACAATGTCCAGAATAAAAAGTTTGTCACATGGAATATGGTGGTGTGAATGGGGCTTTACCCAAGTCTTTCCTCATAAACACATGGGTCCATGATGCAATGTCCTTAGGAATGGTTGATTTGATTCTTTGATGCCGAGTGTTCATTAGTGGCAGACTGTTGAAGTAGCATCTGAGTCTGAGTATCAAGCACAGGTGAATCTGATGGGATGAACATATAACCAGGTAATGCAAGTGGGGTTCCATACAGCAGTTCAGCTGGGGAATATCCAAAATCTTTTTTAATAGCAGCGCGACAGCCAAGGAGAACAATGGGCACATACTCAATCCAACGGATCAGGGACTGCATGCAAAGCAGCTTTTAATTCTCGAAGAAAGTACTCGATCATTCTATTGTAAGCTGGGTGATAACTAGTAGTCCTAGTATGCTTAATACCCAGGATTTTAGATAGTTTTTGGAAAAGGCAGGATTCAAACTACCTGCCACGATCAGTGGTAATTGTCGCTGGGACACCATAATGTAAAATCCAGTCCGAAATTAGGGCACGTGCTAGTTTCAACAGAAATATTGCTTAGTAGAATGGTTTCAGGCCATCATGAAAAACGATCAATGCAGGTTAGTAAGCTGACCGGTCAGAGTCCAACCAAGTCAATGTGTATGTGTCCAAAGCCATTTGATAGAGGTTAATGTTCTCTGATGAAGAAATAGCACTCGTGGGAAGACGAGACAGTGCGTCTGCAGCAATGTTCTTTGAACCGAATATATGCCATATGTCACTGGATAACTGGGAAATGTAGTGAAAATGTCTAGCTTCCCAAAGGAAATAATTGTCGGGCTTAGCACGTAAGTAGACAATGATCTATGTAAATGATAAATTCCCAACCTTCCAATGTGTGGCGAAAATGTTTAATAGCTAAGTAAATAGTTCACATCCAAAAGTACTATAATGATTTTCTGTGGGTGTCAATCGACGAGAAAAGTAGAGCAAAGGTTGAATCTGCTACTGATGATGTTACTGTAAAACTGCACCAACTACGAAACTAGATGCATCCAGGACAATAGAAAATTCAGCATCAGGTACGGGATGTGACAGTAAAGATATATCTGCAAGCTTTTTCTTCGCTTCGTGAAAGGCTTTAAGCTGGCAGTCATTAAATGAAATGGGTTAACTTTTCTTTTTTCTATTCTTCAAAAAAAATGTTAAAGGAGCAAGTATATTCGCACAGTGCAGGATGAACCGTCTGTAGTAGTTTAATAGTCCGAGAAAGTGTCATGACTGACAAAGAGAAGTTGGTGGACTCAGATCAAGCAGAGCTTAAACCTTTTCAGGAAGGGATGAAATACCCTCCGAGCTTATGATATGAGCCAGAAATACAAGACTTGTGGCACCAAAGATACATATAACAGGGTTTATCCTGACATGATAATGCTGCAAACGTTCAAAAAGAATTAGATGTTTTAAATGTTCCTTTGGTGAGGAGATAGCTATCAGGATGTTGTCTACATAGTTGTATACAAAGTCTAAGTCACAAACTACTTCATCCATAAAATGCTGAAAAGTGCTAGCTGCATTACGTAAGCCGAATGGCATTGTTAAAAATTCAAACACTCCAAAAGGAGTAGTAACAGTAGTTTTAGAAATATCTGCAGGAATTTAGTGGTAAGCCTTCACAAAATCTAATTTTTTGTTAAATTTACAAAGATGAAACGAAATTTTGAATATGGGGGATAGGGTAGGAATCGGGAACAGGCGTTGAGTTCAGCCAACGGAAATCTCTTGTAGGACGCCAAAGGGGATACCCAAGAGCTAGATGAGGAACGAATAATACCTAGCTGAAGTATGTAAGCTGCATTTAACTTCTCTGGAGAGAAGCGGCGAGGATGTGAAAAAACAGGGGCAGTAGTAGTTTCAATAAAATGCACAGTAGAATGAGCAGGTTTATTTCAAAATTCAAATTTGTTAGATCTTCAAAAGAATCTTATAACAAATGATAAGAGTCTTAAGCCAAAGCTACAATGGGCACATACTCAATCCAACTAAGTAGCTCAAAAGCTTTCCTACCATTTTCAGACATTTTTAAGCAAGAGATTGCGTGTACATACAAAGAAATAGATCTATCACGCAACTGCTACACATTCACAAATGACTTATTCATCTAACTGCAGTTTTATGAATCCCAATAGACTATTAATTCACTAAATGTTGCTATCTTATGCATTAATAAAATTGTTATTTGTTATTTTACAACTCCACATATTAGTGACATCCCAATGTGATAACAGTCTTTCAAACAAAAAGAAAAAGTGCTGACAACTAAACGGAATTAAACCAAATACCTATGGGTCAATACATTCGTTAGGCAGTCACCTGCTTTCATTGTGTTAAATGTAATAGTGTAGTTCTGTATAATAGAATTGCAGTTCAACATCATTCAGCTTCTTTTCTTTTGTCTAAAACAAATTCCTCTTCAATAAGAAAAAAAGATTTACCAAAATTGAATAATGTGAGCATTTAATCTCAAAATTACAAAATTTACTCGTTTTTGTTTTATATTATTGTTAGAAATTCCAAACAGCTAATAATAATTCATGTTTATCTTTTATACTTACTAGTAATCAGGAGTGAATGGCTCCCACCGCCAGTAATGGAGGCAATTTCAAAGGCTGAAACTGGGCAGCTGGACAACTCTGTGGGTACGATCAGATCCTCATTATGACCTTGGCTTAACTGACCATGACTATTAGCCCCCTACAATTAAAAATAAATACATAAAAAAAATATTTTTAAAGAAACTAGTTAAGTTGTATAACATTCAACCTGTATATTAATGTACAAAATTTATTAATCATTCCTTAAAAATGTTTGAAAATGGTAATCTGAAAAGAGGATTGATGATTAAACATCTTATTCACAAATTGATAATTTTTTATTTATTTAACTACATCATGTGCATCGTGCATGTGTGTGAAATCTTGATCAATATGGATACTTACTCTCTCTCTCTTTCACCAAAGATAGAATTTACATCCACCATTCCAAACTAATGAAAAATGATTGCTATTCCATGCTTAATTTAACTAACTCCCATCAGCATTTTATAAGTTCATTGTAAGAAATAAATTACAAAAGAAAAAGAATTGGACTTGTTTCTTAAAAACATAAACTCATGAAATGATGACTCATATAAGTATTGGAGTAGAAACGGTTAAGCTTTTTGATAAAAAAGCTGAGATTATTCAGGTAACTTTTAAAAGGCATACAAAGCAATTAGTGTTTTATCAATTATTCATTTGGAAGATAAGCTGCACATACAGTTAGAAAAGAGTAAGTAAAATCTTAGAAATATAAGGAGTTTTACTTGTGTCATGCTTATATAACAAGAATTATTAAATCCAGTCTAAGGAAAAAAGCTGATTTTATTTGAATGGCTGCTTCATGTTTTGAATCAGTCAAATTCACAGAAATAAGAGATGCTAATTAAAGAAGGTATATTGATCTGAATCCACATTACTAGCAACTGTATAATGAGAATCAAAGAATGATAATGAGATAAGGATGAAAAAAAAATACTAATCGAAAATAATTAGCTGATACATCTATGGAATTCAATGATATTGCAGCAGTTACCTCCCTTGAAAACAGATGCCAATTTGAGAGCTGGAATAAAAAACAATAGAAATAGTAGATGCAAAATTGATAATACTTTAAGAAAGTCCAATGTATTACTAATATATATATATATATATATATATTAGTACTATTAAACAAAGATCATAATGTATGCAAATAAATAGATTGCATGGTTATATTTGAATTTCTGTAAATTTTTGTAAGCCGGCTGCCATGTACCTTTCATGTTAGTTCTAATTCTGCAGCAAAAGTAGGGTGCCAATCCTCAGAACGCTCATTTTTTTATCCAGCAGCATGGAGGCAAGTAAATAGGGACTTATTTGAAAATAATGTTGGAAATGTGTTGAATTTTTCAACAGGTTATTTTAAAGTGCAGATGGAGCGGGGAAAGGAGTGGCTCCTTTTTTTTTTATAAATATATATTGTCAAGACACCCTTAACATTTCTTAACTTTATGGAATTTATTATTATACTAAAGCTGATTTAATGAATGTTTGTTTCCCTAAGGATTTTTTCATATATATTCTTTGGTTTGAAATTGAGTTATGTTTGGAACAAAAATCTACTGTGCGTGTCTTTGAAGCATGTGGCTATAAAATAGTTTCCCACTATTTTACGCCATCCTTTGCATTATCTTTCAAGCTGCACTGGTTGGGTAGGAGAGGGCAGACAAGACAGTGTTGTATCGTATGGTCCTCCTCTCCACATTCGCAGATAGTTGGATCAGTTTTGTAGCCCCATCTAGTCATAGCTGTAGGGAACATGAAGGGGGCTTACCTACGAAACGTCCTCGTGTTTGTCTGTCCTGTGTGCTGCGGATGAAAGAAAGGAATCCAACATGGCGTCCATGAACCTTTATTACATATGGTTCACGTAGAGTCTTGCAAAGTCTCGTTGCACGCATGCAAATTAGGTGTGCCTCAGTATAATAAAAGCGGGTCTCTCACCGTCTCATTCGACTCGGTGCGAAGCAAGTGCACCTGGAACGAACGGTGAGAGCTGCTTTGGAAGTTGACAGAGTGATTTGCGACCTTCGTTATTACTACAAGCTATTTCGGCGATGGACAAATTCGACTTGAGATTAATACCCGAGTTCGACGGCTCCCCCTCAGGACCCTCTGTAGTCGAGTGGTGGGAGAAAGCCGAGCGCGTCTGCAGACTTTGCAAGATAAAGGATCCTGCACTGGTCATCCCGCTGAGGCTGACCAAAGGAGCATATTCGGTGTATCAGCAGCTTGGAGACGAACCAGGCCTGGAGGAAGTTAGGCAGGCGCTATACGCAGCCTTTGCTGTGGACCCTTTCGTCGCATGGAGGCAGTTCACCGAACGGCGGCTTGGGCTAGATGAGACTGTGGACGTCTACCTGGCCGATTTGAGGAGGCTAGCCGCGCCATTTGGTGGAACAAGCGAGCGAATACTGGGATGCGCTTTTCTGACTGGACTCCCAGACGGCGCCAGCAGACTGCTGCGAGTATCGTCCAGACTCAGTGACATTGGGCTTGACGAGTTGTTGGCCAGAGCCCGAAACATTTTGAAAGAGGACACAGAGCTGGTTTCGGCAGCTGCGGAAGCGTTTTCACCACTAACAGAAGACGTGAGATGCTACAAATGTGGCGGGTCGAATCATTTTTCAAAAGACTGCCGAAGCCGAAGCGGTGCAAAGGACGCGCCCGATCAAGGAACGTTAAAACATGTGCGTTGCTACCGGTGCAACAAGCTGGGTCACATGGCAAGAGGTTGTCCGGGAAACGGGCAAGGAGAGTAAGCTATAGCGCCAGTCTTCTCCCCAGATCGTCGCCAAATAAGGTGCTACCCACAGTGAGCGTGTGCGTAAACGGGCGTGAGCGCTTTGCGCTCATAGACACCGGGTGCACGCAGACCCTCGTGTGCAAGGCATGCTGTGACGCATGGGATAAGGAAAGGATGCTGGTATTGACGGTTGGCGGTGGCTCGATTGCCTCTTGTGGCGTTAGCATCATTCGCGCAGGTGTCGGCGATGGGCCCACAGTAACTGTACGAGCCTTGGTTGTAAACGGTGACCTGCTTGGTTACGACCTGCTCCTGGGAATGGACGTCATCAAGGAATTGGGTGGTGTACGCATTGATGGTGAGGGTAGGGCACATTTCGCAAAAGCGGGCCTTGCTCTGAGTGCAGCTATGAAGCTAGAACAGCCTAATATTTGTACAGAATTCGACCAGCGCGCAAAGTCCTGGACAGCCTCCTGTAAGTGGTCGGAGGAGCAGCCACCCGAGAAATTATGCAATAAGGTGCCAGAATACAAAATTCCCCCCGGAGCTCGTGCAGAATACGACAAGGAACTACAAACTTGGATTAGTAATGGATGGCTAGTTCCTTATTCAGAAAAGGAATTGAGTCCCCCAAAGTGCCTGATCCCGTTAATAGCGGTTATCCAACAGAATAAGCAGAAGGTGAGGCCGGTGCTCGACTATCGAGAATTGAATGAGCACGTGGACCCTTTTACAGCTCGCGCGGACGTATGCACTGAAAAGTTGAGGGAATGGCGGCAAGCGGGATCTAATGTATCTGTACTGGATCTTCACAAAGCATACCTTCAAGTGTGTGTACACAGATCACTATGGCCTTATCAAACGGTGCTCATCAAGGGGAAAAGGTATTGCCTAACCCGCATGGGATTTGGACTTAATGTGGCGCCATCAATTATGCAAATGATTGTTGACGCCATTCTGACTAAGGATGAGCGCATTCAGCAGGCAACATCTGCATATATTGATGACGTGTACGTGGACGAGGAAATTGTATCTGCGGCGTGCGTGAGGGAGCATCTCTACAACTTTGGCCTTCTCAGCAAGGAACCGTAAAGGCTACCGGATGGCGCACGAGTACTTGGTTTGCAGGTCTGGGAGGAGGATGATGTTTTGTATTGGAAACGAGGAAATGAAACCCCGGACATGCCTTGTATTGTTACACGACGAAACGTATTTTCCTTGTGCGGAAAGTTAGTTTGACACCTTCCTGTGGGCGGCTGGCTTCGTGTTGCGGTGGCATTTATTAAGCGAAGAGCCTCCGACGTCACCACTGGATGGGATGACGAAACTCATGACGTCCCTCTCAATACAATCCTCAAAGAGGTCCTCACCAGGGTGCACAAGGAAGACCCAGCGCGGGGCAGATGGTGCGTCGACAGCCAGAACCTTAGTGTGTGGGTTGATGCAAGCTCTCTTGCCATTGGCGTATCGGTGGTCCATGATGGAACGGTGGTGGAAGACGCTTGCTGGTTATGCCCAGAAAAGGACTCCCAGCATATAAACCTGGCAGAACTTGATGCAGTTATCAAGGGGATAAACTTGGCAATCCTTTGGAAGACGACCACCCTGCGACTATTCACGGATTCTGCTTGCGTCCATAAGTGGATTTCAGATACTCTCACCGGGAGGGCCAGAGTACGAACCAAAGCCACGAGCGAGATGCTCATCCGACGGCGGCTCGACACGATCATGAAGCTGGTGAACGAATATGCGCTGTCAATAGAGGTGTCCCTGGTCAAATCCAGCCTGAACAAAGCAGATTATTTGACGAGAGTACCTCAAAGATGGCTTGATGCCATAAGAAAGACTATTGAACCCATGCAGCCCGCCTGCGCCGCTTCCATGAGCCCCGTTCGATCTAATCACATCAATAAAGTCGACCAACAAACCGGGCACCCTGGGGTCAAGTGGACCCTATATTTCGCTAAGTTTGTTGAAAAACGAATACAGAAGGCAGACGTCAGGAAAGTGGTCAAAGATTGTGTAGCATGCCAATTCATTGATCCAGCACCCGTTCGCTGGGAGAAAGGAAAGCTGGGAGTGGAAAGCCATTGGAGCCGGCTGGCGATGGATATTACTCACCACAACGGCGAGGATTTCCTGACTCTCATTGATTGCGGTCCATCCAGGTTTGCAATATGACGCATGCTGCGCCGGCAAGATGCAGCCATCATCATCCGTCAGTTAAACAGTATTTTTCTTGAACGTAGCCCCCCAACAGAGATATTAACCGACAATCGCGCTGCATTCACCAGTGAGCAGTTCAGAAAGTTTGCTGATGGCTAGGGAGTACACCTGAGGTTTCGATGCGCCCACGTACCAAGTGGAAATGGGGTCATCGAGTGGAATCACAGAACCGTCAAAACCATCGCGGCCAGGACGGGCTGCACGGTATTTGAGGCAGTCTACCTGTATAACGTAACCCCAAAGGATAATGTTTCACCCTCTACAGCGCCGGCTGACACCTTGCACAGGTATCACGTCAGGGTGAAAGGCATAGAGACTAACCCGCTGCCCGAATTGGAAGTAACCAAAGAGAAACTGAAAAAAGGGGATGTCGTCTGGATTAAGAACCCGCCCGGCAAGTGTACGACGAAATACGGAGTTGGACGCGTCACTGAGGTAATCAGCCCACAGGCAGTGCGAGTCGACGGTATGCCCCGTCACGTTAGAGACCTACGGTTAGCAACGCAACCATCACTGGATGACAAGAGCGAGTCGGAGTCAGAGAGCAGTGAGGCATCGCTCTGGCTTGCAGCAGCTCCATCGGACAGTGACTCGGATATCAGCGGACGCGATGTTTCTCGGCCCTCAGACCGCGGACGAGAGCACAAGCGAAGATGAGGCTTGCGTTGTCCCCCTCTGAAGAAGCAACCGACGAAGGCGATCGATGCCTCCCTGCCATCTCTGTGATCATGAGATCAGGGGGGGAGTGTAGGGAACATGAAGGGGGCTTACCTGCGAAATGTCCTCGTGTTTGTCTGTCCTGTGCGCTGCGGATGAAAGAAAGGAATCCAACATGGCGTCCATGAACCTTTATTACATACGGTTCACGCAGAGTCTCGCGAAATCTCGTTGCATGCATGCAAAATAGGTGTGCCTCAGTATAATAAAAGCAGGTCTCTCACCGTCTCATTCGACTCGGTGCGAAGCAAGTGCACGTGTAACGAACGGTGAGAGCTGCTTTGGAAGTTGACAGAGTGATTTGCGACCTTCGTCATTACTTTTGATTGCTCTATTCCTGTTCTCAGGCGGTTAAGTGTTTTCCACTGTAGCCAGGGAGCTTCTGAACCGAGAGAGAGGGCTTCAGAAGGGGGGGGGGGTCCCATGTCAGTAGGAGGGGGGCCATTCTCTAGCCGTCTGGTCCATGTCTGTAGTCTGGTCTCTTCCTAAGATGTTGTTAGGGGTTTAACTTCAGTCGTTGGACCATTGGTTTACGTCCATGAAAGAGATGGCATTTATCACTGATAGCCTTTGTGATCTCTACTTAGCTGGCAATTTCCCATCTCACATCTGCAGAGGCAATGCTGGTGAGGAGATACAGGTTGTTCAGGTTGGTAGGCTTCAGGCAGCCAGTGATCAAGTGGCAAGTGTTGTTTAATACTGAGTCTAGTTTTTTGCCATGCGTTGATCTCTCCCAAACAGGACAAGCATACTACGCAGAGGAATAGCATAGGGCTAAGGCAGTACATCTTAGTGTGTATGCTCTGGCTCCCCACTTGGAGTTGATCAGTTTCTGTAGGATGTTGTTTGCTCGTTTCATCTCAGGAACCGGAAGGCCAACCGACCCCTAAACATCACGTTGTTTGGAATACAACTTGAGAATCGCACCAACCCGGTCCAGGGTTACTCCAAGGTTTGGTGCGATTCTCAAGTTGTATCCAGACCATGTGATGTTTAGGGGTTGGTTGGCCTCCCCGTTCCTGAGATGAAACGAGCAGACTTGAGTTTTTGCAGGGTTTGCATGCAGGTGGTTACTCTTGTATTAGAGAGTAGCTTATCTAAGGCTGAGTTGGGGTTTGTTTCTACTGATTCAAACGTACTCTCTTGGGATTATGCATGCTAATGAATCGATTGCTCAAGGGAGATAACTATTAGATGTTACTAATACTAAAATGGTGTGTTATTCGTCATCACCAAACTGAATGAAAAAGAAGTTCAAACCAGTCTAAGAAAAAAAGTTGCAATATGGTTAAAGTTCCTAATTGACTGAAGGCATAAACAGTGCTACGTTTATGTGTACATTTTTTATCTTGTTAATTCTAATCATATAAGCCAGAAAGAAGGAAAGGAAAAGATGTCGTCATTACTGTTGACATCATCTTTTAGACAAATGAAAAACAAACTATTATGTTGTTCTGAGAATACTGGCCGATTTTTCGACTAACTTTTAAAAAGTTGATATAACGTGACATTTTTTAAGTGTTTCATACAAACTTTCACATTCTTAATAATTGACGTGTGCTCTTTAATAAATTTCCAATAATAGAATTTTATAACATCTAATAAGCCAACGGCATGGGCAACATTTTACATGCATCGTTCCACATGAGACATGGCTCATCCTCAGGTGGTGGACTGCAGTTGCTAATTTAAACGATTTTACAGAATCGCACTTGAATGAAGTAACTCTGTATTAACGATTATGGCGATTCGTGAGATTCATATGTTTTCCCAGCTTCCGGTTCCACTCAGCAGCAAATGACAACTTTGTGCATCCAGACGACCCTACAATACACACAAATCAGCAAAATTCCGATATATGCGAGGGACTAGCACGGAAATCTTTGACACTTACCTGCAAGAGTTTCTCGCCGACTAAAAAAAAATTCTTCGGCAATATTATTTATTTCATACGTTACTATTATGATTTTCAAATCATTTTCAGTATGTTAAACAATATAAGAAAATATTTTTAAAACAATGTATTTTTATAAAATAAAAGGTGCGTCTCCAGATTAACTACTATAAGGAATATTGCTGTTAAAAAGAAAATAACCCCAAAACTTTATGATGTAATTACGTATTAGGGTAAAAAAAAATACAGTACACTAAAATTCATTCAGTATGTTTGTTTAAAAAAAATAAATTCAAGTTTTATCGGTAAGCAGAAAAACGTCTTCATTAATACTATGCTATTTAAGGGGTGGCACTTTTACCCCCCGGCACACCCTCGCCGCCAGCATTTTGGCTCACGTGACACAATCGCCGTCATTTATAAACAGAGAATAGTCCTCGTTATGAACACTTAGCATATATCCCCCCCCCCCCCCCCCACAATACACATTTTTTTTGTTTATTATTTTGTTACCTTACGAAATAGAACGAAGGTTGATGGATTTTCCCTTCTGAGTATATCCCCACTGAAAAAATAAATGTTTCAAATTCTTTAAACTCAGTGCTCTGAAAGTAATTGAACCAATTTTCAATTAAAAAATTTTTTAATACTGCACTTTGTTCCAAGCGAAGAAGCTAAGAAATATTGTTTAGACCTTTCATATTTGTGCCGGGGGGTAAAAGTGTAAATCGATTCTCAGCAGACCGCCGCCACAAACAAGCGCCCTCGCTGCCACCAGCATTTTATGCTCACGAGTGACACAATCGCCGTCAATTATAAACAGAATAGTCTTCGTTATTAACACTTAGCATATATCCCCCCCCCCCACAATACACATTTTTTTTGTTTATTATTTTGTTACCTTACGAAATAGAACGAAGGTTGATGGATTTTCCCTTCTGAGTATATCCCCACTGAAAAAATAAATGTTTCAAATTCTTTAAACTCAGTGCTCTGAAAGTAATTGAACCAATTTTCAATTAAAAAATTTTTTAATACTGCACTTTGTTCCAAGCGAAGAAGCTAAGAAATATTGTTTAGACCTTTCATATTTGTGCCGGGGGGTAAAAGTGTAAATCGATTCTCAGCAGACCGCCGCCACAAACAAGCGCCCTCGCTGCCACCAGCATTTTATGCTCACGAGTGACACAATCGCCGTCAATTATAAACAGAATAGTCTTCGTTATTAACACTTAGCATATATCCCCCCCCCCCACAATACACATTTTTTTTTGTTTATTATTTTGTTACCTTACGAAATAGAACGAAGGTTGATGGATTTTCCCTTCTGAGTATATCCCCACTGAAAAAATAAATGTTTCAAATTCTTTAAACTCAGTGCTCTGAAAGTAATTGAACCAATTTTCAATTAAAAAAATTTTTAATACTGCACTTTGTTCCAAGCGAAGAAGCTAAGAAATATTGTTTAGACCTTTCATATTTGTGCCGGGGGGTAAAAGTGTAAATCGATTCTCAGCAGACCGCCGCCACAAACAAGCGCCCTCGCTGCCACCAGCATTTTATGCTCACGAGTGACACAATCGCCGTCAATTATAAACAGAATAGTCTTCGTTATTAACACTTAGCATATATCCCCCCCCCACAATACACATTTTTTGTTGTTTATTATTTTGTTACCTTACGAGGATAGAACGAAGGTTGATGGATTTTCCCTTCTGAGTATATCCCCACTGAAAAAATAAATGTTTCAAATTCTTTAAACTCAGTGCTCTGAAAGTAATTGAACCAATTTTCAATTAAAAAATTTTTTAATACTGCACTTTGTTCCAAGCGAAGAAGCTAAGAAATATTGTTTAGACCTTTCATATTTGTGCCGGGGGGTAAAAGTGTAAATCGATTCTCAGCAGACCGCCGCCACAAACAAGCGCCCTTGCTGCCACCAGCATTTTATGCTCACGAGTGACACAATCGCCGTCAATTATAAACAGAATAGTCTTCGTTATTAACACTTAGCATATATCCCCCCCCCCCCCACAATACACATTTTTTTTGTTTATTATTTTGTTACCTTACGAGGATAGAACGAAGGTTGATGGATTTTCCCTTCTGAGTATATCCCCACTGAAAAAATAAATGTTTCAAATTCTTTAAACTCAGTGCTCTGAAAGTAATTGAACCAATTTTCAATTAAAAAATTTTTTAATACTGCACTTTGTTCCAAGCGAAGAAGCTAAGAAATATTGTTTAGACCTTTCATATTTGTGCCGGGGGGTAAAAGTGTAAATCGATTCTCAGCAGACCGCCGCCACAAACAAGCGCCCTCGCTGCCACCAGCATTTTATGCTCACGAGTGACACAATCGCCGTCAATTATAAACAGAATAGTCTTCGTTATTAACACTTAGCATATATCCCCCCCCCCACAATACACATTTTTTTTGTTTATTATTTTGTTACCTTACGAAATAGAACGAAGGTTGATGGATTTTCCCTTCTGAGTATATCCCCACTGAAAAAATAAATGTTTCAAATTCTTTAAACTCAGTGCTCTGAAAGTAATTGAACCAATTTTCAATTAAAAAAATTTTTAATACTGCACTTTGTTCCAAGCGAAGAAGCTAAGAAATATTGTTTAGACCTTTCATATTTGTGCCGGGGGGTAAAAGTGTAAATCGATTCTCAGCAGACCGCCGCCACAAACAAGCGCCCTCGCTGCCACCAGCATTTTATGCTCACGAGTGACACAATCGCCGTCAATTATAAACAGAATAGTCTTCGTTATTAACACTTAGCATATATCCCCCCCCCCCCCAATACACATTTTTTGTTGTTTATTATTTTGTTACCTTACGAGGATAGAACGAAGGTTGATGGATTTTCCCTTCTGAGTATATCCCCACTGAAAAAATAAATGTTTCAAATTCTTTAAACTCAGTGCTCTGAAAGTAATTGAACCAATTTTCAATTAAAAAATTTTTTAATACTGCACTTTGTTCCAAGCGAAGAAGCTAAGAAATATTGTTTAGACCTTTCATATTTGTGCCGGGGGGTAAAAGTGTAAATCGATTCTCAGCAGACCGCCGCCACAAACAAGCGCCCTCGCTGCCACCAGCATTTTATGCTCACGAGTGACACAATCGCCGTCAATTATAAACAGAATAGTCTTCGTTATTAACACTTAGCATATATCCCCCCCCCCCCACAATACACATTTTTTTTGTTTATTATTTTGTTACCTTACGAGGATAGAACGAAGGTTGATGGATTTTCCCTTCTGAGTATATCCCCACTGAAAAAATAAATGTTTCAAATTCTTTAAACTCAGTGCTCTGAAAGTAATTGAACCAATTTTCAATTAAAAAATTTTTTAATACTGCACTTTGTTCCAAGCGAAGAAGCTAAGAAATATTGTTTAGACCTTTCATATTTGTGCCGGGGGGTAAAAGTGTAAATCGATTCTCAGCAGACCGCCGCCACAAACAAGCGCCCTCGCTGCCACCAGCATTTTATGCTCACGAGTGACACAATCGCCGTCAATTATAAACAGAATAGTCTTCGTTATTAACACTTAGCATATATCCCCCCCCCCCCACAATACACATTTTTTTTGTTTATTATTTTGTTACCTTACGAAATAGAACGAAGGTTGATGGATTTTCCCTTCTGAGTATATCCCCACTGAAAAAATAAATGTTTCAAATTCTTTAAACTCAGTGCTCTGAAAGTAATTGAACCAATTTTCAATTAAAAAAATTTTTAATACTGCACTTTGTTCCAAGCGAAGAAGCTAAGAAATATTGTTTAGACCTTTCATATTTGTGCCGGGGGGTAAAAGTGTAAATCGATTCTCAGCAGACCGCCGCCACAAACAAGCGCCCTCGCTGCCACCAGCATTTTATGCTCACGAGTGACACAATCGCCGTCAATTATAAACAGAATAGTCTTCGTTATTAACACTTAGCATATATCCCCCCCCCCCAATACACATTTTTTGTTGTTTATTATTTTGTTACCTTACGAGGATAGAACGAAGGTTGATGGATTTTCCCTTCTGAGTATATCCCCACTGAAAAAATAAATGTTTCAAATTCTTTAAACTCAGTGCTCTGAAAGTAATTGAACCAATTTTCAATTAAAAAATTTTTTAATACTGCACTTTGTTCCAAGCGAAGAAGCTAAGAAATATTGTTTAGACCTTTCATATTTGTGCCGGGGGGTAAAAGTGTAAATCGATTCTCAGCAAACCGCCGCCACAAACAAGCGCCCTCGCTGCCGCCAGCGGTCTGCTGAGAATCGATTTACACTTTTACCCCCCCGGCACAAATATGAAAGGTCTAAACAATATTTCTTAGCTTCTTCGCTTGGAACAAAGTGCAGTATTAAAAATTGTTTTAATTGAAAATTGGTTCAATTACTTTCAGAGCACTGAGTTTAAAGAATTTGAAACATTTATTTTTTCAGTGGGGATATACTCAGAAGGGAAAATCCATCAACCTTCGTTCTATCCTCGTAAGGTAACAAAATAATAAACAACAAAAAATATGTATTGGGGGGGGGGGAGATATGCTAACTGTTCATAATGAAGACTATTCTGTTTATAAATGACGGCGATTGTGTCACGTGAGCCAAAATGCTGGCGGCGGGGGTGTGCCGGGGGGTAAAAGTGCTGCCGCTATTTAAGTGAGATTTAAACTGAATTAAAGTTCTAATTATCTCCCTTGACCATAATAATGCCGAAAATTACAGCGAAAACCCGTTTACCGATAAAACTTTAATTTATTTATTTTAAACAAAAATACTGGATGAATTTCCGTACATTTTGGTGTACGGTATTTATTTTTTTGTGCAACTCCAGTTTAACGGATACTTTCGAAAAAACAAACTGAGGAATATCTGTTTGATGTGCGTACCTGTCACGGGCTGAATAATCAAGGTACGAAGAGGAAGTGCAAATATGACAGCCAGTTTCTAATTATTCAAAGGGGGATAACCGTGAATGAATTACGCTTATCCCCCTTTGAATAAATCAAAATGGCTGTCATATTTGCACTTCCGCTTCGTACATCGCTAAAATTTAATTTTCTTTTATAAAATAAAAAAAATACTTGATTAATTTACGTGAGTTTTGGTATAGGATATATTCAGCCCGTGACAGGTACGTACATCAAACAAATATTCCTCAGTTTGTTTTTTCGAAAGTATCCGCTAAACTGGAGTTGCACCGGGTATCTTTCAGAATGATCAGTACGCTGAAAACGCTCAAAAAAACAAATATACAACAAATAAAAGTAACTGTCGTCGATAAAAGTTAATTTAAAACTGACCTGTGATATTTGTTTGTATTTTTAAACCGTGCCAACTGCTATTTATTAGAAATCAATAGTTTTGTAACGCAAACTTGCAAATACAAAATGGCGCTGGCTCGTAAGAGAGTGAGTAGAAGACGCCATCTTGTCTAGAAAAATATACTAGTTGAAAATGAACAAGAATTTTTTTTACATCTAATAAAAACCCATTTATAGTACGTAAAAATACAAACAAATATCATAGGTAAGTAGACAAATATCTCTTCTCGACGTAGGTTAAACTCACTTGTTGCATATTTATTTTTATAACCCCGTTCTCGTTAGTTTTTTGGACCCCGTCCGCGACTGTACTGATCATTCTGAAAGATACCCCAATTCTAAATTTCCAATGACAAAACATTTTCTGATTTTTGTTATTTCTTGACGACCTAAAATACACAGGGGACTGATTTCCAGCGTTCACCGTCTTGTTCAGTGTTATTTCTAAACATTTTTTTTCGAGTTATTTTCTTGTTTGCCAAATAAACTTAAGTTTGTTTTTTTATAAAAGACGTTAAAATGTTTAATGAAATTAGAACTGAAGAAAGTAACGATGCCACGAGAATCTGTTACTCGAAACAACAACAAAAAAGAGAAAAATTTATTATTCACCGAATAATGATGAAAGATGTAGACATGATTTGTGTACCTTTTTACTGAAATGCGAACAAAAACCATAGAAATACACGAATGATGTCTTTAAAAATAAACACATTTTGATGGAAATTATTAACGTGTAACATACCCACGAAAAGACTTTCATAGCGTTAATTTTTTGTTTGGTTTGATCGTTATTCCAGAACGAGTATTTAAGAGAAATAAGTTTTCATTCGGGGAATAAGAACAACACAACATAATAACACGAGTATTGTTTATAAAAAGCTAATGATAAGATTGTGAGTAAGGCGGGCGGCCATTTTTATAGCTATGACGTTAGCCAATGGGAATTGTTCTTCTTCGCTTAGTGTGTTGGACAGCGGCTCTTCTATGAATCGGCTATTCCCCCCGCCGGAAAAAAGAACATGTCCTTCCTTAACCAACTCCATCTAACGTACACTAGCAACCGGAACCGCCACTACAAACAGACCGCCTTCCATTTACGAGACGACCACTACAGAAACGTCGTGATTATTTGATATACGCACATCATACGCAGTTTTTGTTTCTTTTAGAACTGCCCGCTTTCCTATCCTGCCTATTTCGAAGTGCACTGAATTCGCATTTTATATTACGTAGCAGTTGGTAGGTCTGCAAGAATACAATCCGCCTCTGACACCTCCTTCAAATGTGAGGAGGTGGGGTTTGCATGCCTCGCGCGAAAAACTTTAACTGCCTTTTACTTTCTCATTTTTGATAATTAATTAACAACTGAGAAGATAAACAACAACAAAAAAAAAAGACAGAAAAAGAAAGCAAAGAAATAGTTTGGGACGTTTAAAAATAGTAGTTTACACAGTATCACCGTTTTTATTTTAGGGGTTTGTAGCGTGTATAGATTTTATTTATTACTTGTAAGCATTATTGCTTTTTTGTGTTTATGTTAGATTTACGGTAGACAAACAAATTGCGTGAAAATAAATGAAGTCCCCCTCCCCCGCTCCCCGAAAATGCTTTTGGTTAACGGGGATATTTTTCCAGAAAGTAAAACGGACGCTGTTTATAAATTTGGTTTTAGTCCTTTAAACTAATTTGGCCATCAAATCTCCTGCAAATGTATAAGAGCTGTTCTTAGTAGAAAGCGTTAAGACCAACTCCTATATATCATTGGCAAGTAACTAAAACCGCCGCAGGAAAGGAAAAAACAAAACATTTTTTTTATAACAACGAAAGGGTTTATTCAATTACCTATACCGTTTGGTATAAGTGGAAGAAAATTGGACAGTATCCAAATGAGGAAAGGAAAAGTAGAAAGTTATTTGGGCTGTCGAAAATCTGTTAGCAGTTATCTTCAGGCGAAGATAGTCAATGCTTGAGTGTCCAGGGGGCAGGGGAGAGAAAGGAGACGTCTTTCCTCGTTGTTTTCAAAAATCTGCTGACCGACCGTGATTCCCAAAGGGTCTAAAGTAGTTCTTCAGAGGACAAGATGAAATCAATACGCCCTGATTGGTCAGCGTGCGACCAAATTGCATTGCGCCGAGAGATAAAATAAGCCATTATTTATGACTGCTACAAATGTGTGCGTTCTTTTTTCTTTAAACAATACTCCCCAGATTTCCAGTGCTCTCCACCTCTTTCGATAACTACTGCAAATGAATTTGCGTTATCACAACAGACGCTTACCATTGATTTCTCGTTGGTAACGACCATTGGCCTTCTTTGGAATTTGGATGGCAATAAGCCTCCCCAATGTCCCATGGCTCTCCGCACTCTTCCAGTGGGGGGTGTGGTTTATGCTATCTCTCCTCGGTCTTTCCATCCTCCTTGAACCTTCACGATTGTTTTGTGTGGTATCAGCTGGGGCTGGTGCCATAACTTTTTTTTTGGGGTGGGGGGTAGTTTATGAAATTTTTTGCAGTTTCTCTTCCTTCAGTTTTTGTGGTGCTCTTTATGTGATTTTGTTTTCTACCTATTGCACCTTGCATGTGATTGGTTAGTCTTCATAGCTTATATGGAAAGGTTTCCCCATTCAAGGATTTTCCTTAAGATGTCAGTTGTTTTTATCATTGCCATCCGTTGTATGGTCTCAGTCTTCCCTTTGATTCCAATTTCTCCCAGTCTTTTTTCCAGGTTCTTCGGAACTGTTTCTAGTGCTCCTATGATTATTGGTATTGTATTTACTTTCTTCATACTCTATATCCCTTGTGACAAAGTATCCGGGGCCAATGGGGATCGGGTACCCTGGTTACGCACTAGTATGCATCTTGGTGGTGATGCTAGGCCCTGTGTAGAGACGAAGTGGAGATATAAAACTAGTATATATTTGACGTGGAAACGAACTTATTCAAACGACGGAAACAAGGCGCTGGTTTGTCTGGTGGAGTCGTGTTTGGTAGTCACCACAAAAAGAAGAGAGTTGCCAGATGGGAAGTTAAAAATTAAGAAAATCCATGATGTTAGCGTTAATTCTAATAAATATCAACAAAGAGATATGGCTTTGAGTAAGGATACGCTTTGGATTTGCGGTTCTGGAGGTCTGCTTTGATTTAGCGGGTAAGCAATTGGATCTGTCATCGTTAATAACAAACTCGGTGAGAGATCGTCACCAGCTGTGTGGCAGAATGAAAAGGCAATTGTTTTAGCGATAACGCCGGGTCAGAAAGAAAATTCCATTTATTTTAGAGACAGGGGAGTGAGGCGCCCCCCCCCCCCCCCTGAGAGAGGAAGAGACGCAGAGAGAAATATGGCAGAGAAAGGAGTGTACGATGATAGACCCCTTCAATAAGAGGAATAGAGAAGTTCAGTACAGAACCAGTAGGGACAGCGAGAGAGCCAGTCAGTGTTGGACGTTCATCTGACGCGCACTGATGAAGGCGAAGTAGAGAACGAGTACACAGTCAGTCAGAGAGTTGAATTATCGTTAGAGTCGGACGTACCCGACACCGCGTGCTAATGATGGTGCGCAACGAAGAGAAGAAAACCGAACGAACTCCCCATCGTCGCTTCGCCCACTGATTAGTGACTTAAACAACAACTTGTGAACGAATTCGCGCACAGAGAGAACTAACGAGATAACTTAGAGAAAACAACTTTTACGAGTACGATAGACATTAATCTAATGTAAAATCAATTCTTTTATTTTATTAATAATTACACTTCTATACAAAAAAACCCGACCGAGTTGTTGAACATTGTTCTTTTCCTTTTGTTCTGCTTTGAATAATCTTTCGCCCTCACAGAGCCAACCGATTGCTGTTCACCCAGTGATCGCTCGCTGATATAAACAGTTTCAACATGGGAGTTGGACGAGACGACAAGATCGACAACGTCATCATCATAATCGTTGCCATCGCGGCTTAGAGGAATTTCGATCAACATATTTTTTATTGCCACAACGACGATCGGCTGAAGTGTGTTCACGGTCTGGCAAGACTGTGCGCGCGAGTGGAGTTCATAATTTGGCACCGCAACTAGGATATCATACACCTGTGTGTGCGGTTGACCACGATCCCTACGGTGCGCGCGTGTGGGGTTACACCCTTTCAATTCTCTGGCAAGTTCCGTGTATTTACTTTGTTTTTCTATCTCCTTGGTCTTCACCCTGTAATTAGCTGGGACGGCAAAATCTACGATCTGGCAGGATTTTTCTTTCTTGTTGACTATTATGACATCCGGTCTCCTTGCTTGTATGAGTTTATCTGTTTGTACCGCCATATCCCAGAGGATTTTGTGTTTTACGTTTTCGACTACTGTCTCTGGTTTATGTTTGTACCATTTGTCCGAGTGTTCGAAATGCATTTGTGTGCATAGCTCTCAGTGTACTGCTTTCACCACGTAGTCATGCCTATTTTTGTATTCTTTTTAGACCAGTTTTGGGCATTTACTTATATGTGATATACTGTTTCGTCTCTTTGTCCACACAATCTGCATTTACTGTTTTCCTGGGTTTTATCTATTTTAGCTTTAATGTAGTTGGTTCTAATCGCATTGTTTTATGCAGCCGTCAGTAGGGATTCCGTTTCTGTGTTCAGGTGTTCCTTTCTCAGCCATCCCCAACTATTTTCGTGCGTCTCTTCTCTTGTCATTCTTATAAAACACCCATGTAGTTGTTTTTCTTCCCACTTTTCTTTTATTGTCTGTTTGTTTCCAGTTTCGGTGCTTCCTGCGTTGTTTGTTGGAACGGTGTCTCTTGCTGTGGTGATCAGCCTTTCTGCATTCTGGTTTATGTATTTCTCCAGCTCTGTTTTATTGTCGTCCACAGTTTTCTATACTTACCAGTCTTCTTCCCCCTTCGTTTCTCTTCACGTAGAGTCTGTCTGTATCGTCTTTTGGATGCAGTGTGTTGGGCATGGTTATTAATTTTCTAGTGCTGTGGTCAAGGTTCCTGAGTTCTTCTTTAGTCCATCTTATGAATGGTCCAGAGTATATTATTAGTTATACTGCCTATGTATTTATTCCTTTGATTAAGTTTCTGCTATATAATTTTGTTTCTAAGAGCTTTCTTGTTCTTCTCAGATATTCTTTTCCAATCTTCTCTTTCATTTCTGTTGATTTGATTGTGTTTGCTTCTAAAACTCCCAAATATTTATAGCTGTCTTGTTCGCCTAGCGCCCTCATCTGCTCTTGGTTGGGTAGTTCCATGCCCTCAGTCGTTTCCAGCTTTCCTTTTTTAATCTCTAGCAGTGGACACTTTTCCATTCCGAATTCCATTTGAATGTCCTGACTGAAGATTCCGGTCGTATTTATCAGCTTTTCCAGTTCCTTTTTGCTTTTTGCAAATCGCTTCAGGTCGTTCATGTATATGAGATGGTTTATTCTTTGTTCTCTGCCTGTGAACTTGTATTTGGCATCACATTTCCTGAGTATGTAGTTGAGTGGCATCATGGCTATGATAAACAGTAGTGGTGATAGGGAGTCTCCTTGGGAAATACCTCTCTGTATTTTAATCTTCGTCAAGTATTGTCCTCCAGCTGTCAGTTCTAATCTCCATGTTCCCATTGCTTTCGTGATGAGATTAATAATCCTGTCAGGTATCTTGTACATTTTTAAGCATTCAATTATCCATGCTTGAGGGATTCTGTCGTAGGCTTTCTTGTAGTCAATCCATGTCATAGATATGTTCTTTTTCTTGCTTTTAATTTCTTTGAGGATCTTTTGATCTATGTATAACAGATTATGCGTTCCTTTTTTCCCTTTCTGGCATCCTTTTTGTTTCTCGGGGAGTAGCCCACAGCTGTTCAGGGAATGGTAAATTTGCTCTCTCAGTTGTGCCGTTAGGATTTTCCACATTGTTGGTAAACAGGTTATTGGTCTGTAATTGCTTGGAGTTATTCCCTTCTTGATGTCTTTTTGTATGAGTGTTGCCCTTCCTTTAGTCATCCACTCTGGTATGTCTGTTTTATGGATACATCCTCTCAGTTTCTGTGCTAGCCTTTCATGTAGGGTCGTGAATTTTTTGAACCAGTACGTATGTATTCCATCGTGGCCTGGTGCTTTCCAGTTTGCCATTTTTCTTTAGTGTTGTCTTAATAGTTTCTTTATTAATTTCTGTTTCTGTTCCTTCTTCAATTTCTTGTAGTTTATCTTTCATGTCTTTCAGCCATTTAGCATTTTTGTTCTGATCTTCAGTCTTTTCCCATATCTTGCTCCAGAAATGTTTTGTTTCTGTCGGATCCGGTTGTTCTGTTGTTGTTTTTTCTCCGTTTACATTTTTGTAAAACTGGCTTTCATTGTTTTCAAAGGTCCTGTTCTGTTTGTACTGTTATGATTTGTATCTGTATCGTCTCAATCTTCCTTCTTTTTCTGCTATCTTTTGCTTTAGTTCTTCATGTTTCTTATTTAGTCTTTCCTTGCGATTCAGATTTCTGCTCTTCCATCGTTTACTGTTCTCCTTCATCCTGTTTACGGTTTTAGCTTCCTTTTGAAGTTTGGTGATCTGGGTTTCCAGTCTGATTTCCCATCCAGATTTCGTCTGTCCATTCTTTTGGCCTGTCTTTTTTTCTCTTTTTAGTTATTGATTTTGCCCCCCGCACATATCAAGTTGTTTAGGTCTGTGATAGTGTCTGTTGGGATGTACGCGCATACTTTATTTACTTTCTCTGTTTCAACTTTTAACTTCTTCCAATCTTCGTTCCTTAGGGATGGGAGTTTTGTTTTGTTCTCGGACATGAATCGTTTGATGTTTTCCACTTCTCTTGCTTCTTTCTCAAGAGTTCTATGGTTTTGTAGTCTTCACCCTCTTCAGTTTCTGTGTTTATGTATTTCCAGTCTTCTTCCTGGGAGTTTTTGTCAAGTAGTGTTTCTTGATCTGTCACGTCATTTATCTTTTGTTTGATTTCCGTTAATCCCATCTTTTAGAACCACGATCTCTTGAGTATCTGTTTTACTTGATCTGCTATCCTTTGTTCCATTGTATGGTAGTATGTAGAAATGTCCCATAAATCTGTCATTCGTTTCGGTATCCTCTATCTGTGGGGTTACGGCTTTTGTAGTAGCATTCCATTACCAGTTTGTTCTCTTTTGTATTTAGTCCGTGTCTTTGTCATACCTGGAATTTGATGGGTTACTTACCTGTTTTTTGTCCATGATCTTGTTCCTGAAATTAAAGGAGCCAACAAGTTTATTTGTATTTGTAGACATTTATCATGGTTTGATATTTGTGGCAACATCAGGTCCAGGCTTGGTTTACCTATCATCCTGCCACAGGGATAGTGTTTCTCTCGTTTTCATGAAGTTCAAGGTGCACTATCACACATACATGAAGACACATTTACGAAAAAAAAATATATATGTTACCTAATTACTTTAAGTTTACTAGGATACTCTTAAATAATAATATAAAAAAGATGATAGATTCCCCTCCCATGTTTGTCTGATGAATTGATGCCAAGTTATCAAACGTTCGGTCAAAATGAAAAAATAACAGAAACTTTTTTCTCTCACGTGACGAATTACTTTTTTGGGGGGGGGGGGATTTCAATTATTTTCAACTCAAACAAAAAGCAAAAATATTATCTCCCAACTCCCAAAGTGAAATCTCAGAAGCTTGTTATTAGTAAACATTAAAATTCACAATAAATATAACATTTGTATATCTACCAAAAAGACGTCTTCAATCGGTACGCTCGCGACTTTATATTATTATTATTATTATTATTTATTTATCTATTTTTTTTTTTAGTTCAGTTTGCTAATAAAATGTAATGTAAACAAAACCGTTGTAGTGGGTTGTTTACAAATCGCCAGTCCCTTTGTAACAAACCTGAGACTGTTAATTTATGTGAACATCACCTTTTATTTCAGGTTGGCCTTCTCGGTATGCTGCTTGCTTTTACATAAATTCAGCAGTGAATAAACAGAAAATTATCTTTAAGAATAGGGACGACAACAATGCAGAGGAAGAATTAGATGACTACAGGGCCATAAACACACAGAGTTCAAAATTTTGCCAAGTATCCTGATCTTCCAAATCATATTCTCAGATCTCTGCAGATGGCACAACTGTCTATGACAACACCTTGAAGAGTTTCGGAGGCATGATAATGTGTTCGATGCTTGGCAACGTCTCCCCTTATATAAATATATGTATTTTCAGAATACAAGTATGCCACTTAAAAACAAAGTAATAATTCGAAAACAAAGAAGTATACAAATAGATACTTGTTTGCGAACCTGACTGAGTTCGCTATGAAGTTGTGTCCTTGAGAATGTGTACAAAGAGAGTTTGTAATTGATGTGTGCGTGCGTGTGTATGTAGAGCGGAAGGTTTATGTACCTTATAAAGTGTGTTCGTTAGCGTTCATATGGTGACAAAGTGTTTATCAAAGCAGCCAGACCGAATGGAGGAGAGTGGTTTGGAGTGATGTTTAGTGCAACCGTGTAAAGTGTGTCGACACGTGCACATGGTATTTGCTCTGAAATTGAGTCCACTAGGATGTGTATAACAAAGTCCCAGTAGAATGATGTGTGTGTATGTGTAAGTAGAGAGAAGAAATCATGCATACTGAATAGAGTGTGTTTGTGTGGAGTTGCACATAGTGTGTGGTGCGTTCATCATGGCCAGACCAGGATGAAAAGGAGAGAGCGTGTGGGGGGGGGGGGCTCTGTTGAGCTGGTCTGTCAATGCCGAAAGAGAAAGAGGTGGTCTGTGCATCTCCTTTTATAACATCGATCTTGAGAGTCTGTAATTGTGGAGGTACAAGAGCATTGGTGATCAAGATCTTGCTGATTCTTTTTCTTCTGATCTGGTACACATGGTGCAATGAGGGAAAAAGTGGCTTGTTACTTTTAATATCTCTAAAACCAAGCTACTCTCTTTTCATCATCAATGCTCGGATCCATTGTTTTGCCCTAGTCGAAATGAGTGATTCTCTCCTTAAAGAAACCTCTTGTTTGGCAAGGCATACAGAATTGTGATCACAATAAATTGTTGAAGAGGTGGAATCATGGTTCAACATGATGCTTCTAAAGAGAGAGCAGCCAGGAATAGCTGCTATTTTTCTACTGATGAGGGATATAACGCCATATATAGAGGCATAAAGCATAAAAGTACTGGCCGAATCAATTGATATGTCTGACCATACAATTACAAAGAAGGTTCAGTACTGCCTTCTTGGTGAATTTGGAAATTATTCTGCAAGCATGCATGTGGAATATTGTCTTTTGAAGATACATGGTGTAAAGAAGGGGGACGTTGTCCCTCTCTTAGGTTTCAGACACAAAATGAATTAACAAAACCTCTTTATAACAACAACGAAAAGGGTTTATTCACAAATGTTACCTATACCGTTTGGTATAGGTAGAAAGAAACTTGGACAGTGTCCGAGAGAGGAAGAAGAAATTAAGAGGTCTGCCTGAGGTCTGTCAGCAACTATCTTCAGGTGAAGATAGTATTTGCTGTGAGCTTCTAGTGGATAGGGCCAGGAGAGAGAGTGAAAGAAGTATTTCCTCGTTACTTGCCGGGGTCTCTCTAGTGACTGCCTGGGATTCCCAAAGGAGCTGAAGTAGTTCTTCAACCTACAGAAATAAACCCATGCACCCTGCAAGCTGATTGGTCAGTGTGTGACCAGCTCACTCCATGGGGACATTTTTCGGAGGGAGAAAATAGGTATGTTTATGACCGCTACATCACCCCCTGCTTAGGCAGAAAGCCGATGGAGAAAAAGGTAGTCATTTGTTAAAAGTAGCAGTTATAAAGAATAAAAATACAAAATATGTCAATTCAGTTTACAAAATTAAAAAAAATGTTTTTACTTTTCGGTAAAAAAGTTTTCTTTGGTTAAAACAAGTGTTCAATGTTCATGCCTTTTCTGCAAAAAGTTTTTTTTTTTTTAAATGTTTGTCTTTTCTGTGAAAAGCAGTAATTTTACAATAGAATACAAGGACTCAAAAAAGCTTATTCTATATATAGAGAGTCTTACACAGTTTTTTTGGCCAATGTACTCGCCGACTACTGCATGTAGTGGTGACGTAATTGCCTTTTGGAGGTGGATGCACTTGTACTTGTGTAAGAGTGGGTTGATGCAATATGTATGTAGGAGGAATATGTGGCTCTTGTGTTTTTGTGTCTAGAAAGGCTCTCTTTACCCTGTCAGTAGATACAATTTCTTTTGTACCACCAATGTCTAGTGTGAATAATTTGTCAGTGCATGAAAGCACGCAATAAAGACCAGTATAAGGTGGAGTAAGATGGGATTTCACAGAGTCTTTTCTAAGAAAAACGTGAGTCCATATCGAAATGTCTTTAGGGACCAAAGATTTTATGGTCTGCTGCCTGGGGTTTATAGGTGGAAGCTTATTGTGACGCCGGATGTGACGTCACGGGCGGGACTACAAATAGACCCGAGGAATTAGGTTCGGGGACTCATTTCGTAGACAGTAAACCTGGCGACGAGGTAAAAAAAAAAAAAAAAAAAAAAAACCCGAAACTGAACAACAACTGAAATTTAATTTCTCGAAGCAAACAGCGACGAGTAATCGAAACAACAACTGAAATTTAATTTCTCGAAGCAAACAGCGACGAGTAACCGAAACTAAACAACTGAAAAAAAAACAAAAAAAAACCCCGAAACTGAACAACAACAACAACTAATATTTAATTTCTCGAAGAAAACAGCAACGAGTAACCGAAACTGAACAACAACTGAAATTTAACTTCTCTAAGCAAAACAGCGACGAGTAACTGAAACTGAACAACAACTGAAATTTAATTTCTCGAAGCAAACAGCGACGAGTAATCGAAACAACAACTGAAATTTAATTTTGCGAAGCAAACAGCGACGAGTAACCGAAACTAAACAACTGGAAAAAAAAAACCCCGAAACTGAACAACAACAACAACTGATATTTAATTTCTCGAAGAAAACAGCAACGAGTAACCGAAACTAAACAACAACTGAAATTTAACTTCTCTAAGCAAAACAGCGACGAGTAACTGAAACTGAACAACAACTGAAATTTAATTTCTCGAAGCAAACAGCGACGAGTAATCGAAACAACAACTGAAATTTAATTTCTCGAAGCAAACAGCGACGAGCAACCGAAACTAAACAACTGGAAAAAAAAAACAAAAAAAAACAAAAAAAAACCCGAAACTGAACAACAACAACTGAAATATAATTTCTCGAAGAAAACTGAACAAAACCCCCTCCGAAGAGAAAATAAATAAATGTGTCTCTTTCAATGCCAACAATAGAACCCCTAGACTGGGAGGACTCTAACCAGGAGCAAGCATGGAGGGAATGGAGTGAACACCTTGAGGACGCATTTACGGCGTTCGAAATAAGGGATGACAATCGACAGCGTTCACTTTTACGATTTTATGGGGGACGGAAACTAAAAGAAATCATCAGGACTTTAACCCCGGAGGTACCACAAGACCGATTAGAGCCAACGTACAAAACAATGAAGATAGCTTTGGACGAATACTTCATCCAGAAAACCAATAAGGTTTTCGAACGTCATAAATTCCGAATGCTTATGCAAGATAACGGGGAGTCTACACACGACTACGTCACCCGTTTGCGGATACAAGGGGCAAAATGTAATTTTAACGAATACAGTCTAGACAAGGCTATAGTAGACCAACTAATAGAGAAATGCACCTCCAACAAATTACGTCGAGCGTATTTAAAAGAAACGGATTTGACCGTAGAGGAAGCACTTCGGAGAGCATTCATATTCGAATCCACTGAAACACAGGCCGAGCATATTGAAGGGAACGGCTGTAACAGTTCAGACCATATACATGGTCAAACAAAATGCCCAGCATTTGGAAAAAAATGTAACTACTGTGGATTAAAGAACCACTTCGAGAAAACGTGCTTGAGGAAAAAGAGCGATAGAAAAAAAGAATCAAACCTATCAGGCGAAAACAAACGTGTCCAACCAGTATCAACGAAACTGGAATCAGACAACCAGACATGGGTCTTCCAAATAGATCACATTAGTGCGGCAGGAAGCGAAGTCGTCCACATTGACGACGTACCCGTCACAATATTAATAGACTCTGGAGCAGATATCAATCTCATTGACGGCAAAACTTTTTCGGGAATCCTTAATTTACGACCGAATTTGACATTAAAACAAACCAATTGTAGACCAAAAGCCTATGGGAACACACCGATACCTCTAAAAGGGGAATTTTTTGCTACGCTAACAAAGGGGCCCAGGAGAATAGCCCACAAGATATTTGTTACTAAGGCATATCAAGGGGGTAACATATTGAGCAAACGGGCCAGCATTGAACTAGGGTTCATTACCACCCCACAAGTGAAATCACTCCATACAAACAGTATCCCACATCAACAAAGGACATTCTCAAACAACATCTACCCTCATTAGAAGGGTTAGGAAGAATGAGAAATTTTCGACTCAAAATCAAAATTGACAATAACATTACGCCAGTAGCCCAACCACCACGACGAACACCATTTCACATCCAAGAAGCGGTGGAGGAAAAAATCGAGGAAATGTTAGAAAATGATATCATTGAACGAGTGGAAGGACCAACTCCGTGGGTCTCACCATTAGTAGCGGTACCAAAGCCAAACGGGGAGATAAGAATATGTGCCGACCTACGCGTAGCGAATAAAGCAGTAAAACGCACTCGCTATCAAATACCAACAGTTGAACAACTATTGAGTGAAATTGGCAACGCAAACACTTTCTCGAAAATCGACCTAAACTCCTATTATCACCAAATAGAACTAGATCCAGAGTCAAGGGACATCACCACTTTCTCTTGCAAGTCTGGGATCTACAGATACAAAGTACTAGTGATGGGAATTACATCTGCAGCTGAGGAAGGGCAGCGATTACTACAACAAATCCTCCAGAAAATCCCAAACTGCTGCAACGGGGCTGACGACATTCTAATCTGGGGAAAGGACACAAAAGAACACAACAAGACCCTAGATGCGGTATTGCGGACGTTGAAAGGAAACAACCTCACAATCGCACAGAAAAAGAGCATATTCCACAGTGAAGAACTCGAGTTCCATGGGTTTATTGTGTCCAGCACAGGGATCAGACCCACCGACTCCAAAATAAAAGCAATAAAAGAATTCAAAAACCCCGAAAATATCCAGGACGTACGTAGTTTCTTGGGGCTGATAAATTACCTCGGGAAATTTATCCCTCGTCTGGCAACACTCAGTGAGCCCTTAAAAAGGTTGACTCGTGCAAACACAGAATGGCGATGGACCAAGGAAGAGGAATCTTGCTTCCTTAAACTGAAAAATATGATAATTCAAAGCAAGCCGCTTATGCACTTCGATCCAAAGCTGGAGACATCAGTCTTGGTAGACGCCAGTCCCGTGGGACTGGGAGCAATACTGTGCCAGAACAAACTAGGAGTACTTACCCCCATCAGCTATGCATCGAGAACTCTGACCGACGGTGAACGTCGCTACTGCCAACTGGTAAAAGAAGCCCTAGCTATTGTGTAGGCTTGCGAAAAATTCCATTTTTATCTGTATGGAAAAAATTTCCTGCTAATGACTGATCATCAAGCCTTGACAACTATTTTTAATCCCAAAGGCAACCCATCCGCACGAATATTGCGCTGGATCCTACGCTTACAACAATATGACTATACTATCAAACATATCAACGGTAGGAATAATCCAGCAGACATACTCTCTCGACAACCGATGAAATATCAAAAAACAGTATCACCAGAAGAAGAGATTGCCGAAGGGTTTATCAACGCCATCGTAGCAAACAGCACGCCTAAATCAATCACGTTATCAGAGATAATGGAAGAATCTCAACGGGACTTAACTCTCAAAGCAGTGGAAAAGGCGATACAACAAGGCGACTGGAGTAAAGAGTCAACCCAACCCTACAAACATGTGAAGAATGAGCTGACAGCCAAACGGGGTATAATTACGCGAGGATCCAGAATCATTATACCAAAAAACTTGCAGAAGCGAATCCTGAAGTTGGCACATGACACACACTTGGGTATAGTGAAAACAAAAGCGCTGCTTAGGACTAAGGTATGGTGGCCTAATATAGACAAGGACATAGAGACCACTATAAGCCGATGTATCCCGTGTACGACCCAAGACCCGAAGAGTAACCATCGTCCAGTACATATGGCCGAGATGAAAGGTCCATGGGAAGTCCTCCACGTCGACATATGTGGACCTTTCCCTAGCGGGGATTATGTTATTGGGATGGTTGATGCAGGCTCAAGATGGCCGGAAGCATTCATTACGAAAACCACGAGAGCCAGTACAGTTGTATCAACGATCCAAAACTGCTTTTATACACACGGCATCCCCACCATCATTGTTTCAGATAACGGACCCCAATTCATATCATCCGATTTTAAGCAATTCTGTGAACAATGGGGTATCCAACATCGGAAGATAACACCTTATACTCCCCAAACTAATGGGGAAATTGAGCGGTTCTTTGGAACTATGTTGAAAGCGATTAGAGCAATGAACACTGAAGGAAGGGACTGAAGGAAACATCTAGGAGAATTCCTGATGTATTATCGAAACAGCCCTCATGCCATGACGGGGGAAACACCTGCCTCTCTTCTCTTGGGTCGGGAGGTGAACATCAACCTGCCAGGACTACAAAAAAGACCTGAAAGCCAGGCCTGGAGAGCAGCTCGGCAAAAAGACAAGAAAGAGAAATACAAATTAAAGGATCGCACAGATCAGAAAAATAAAGCCAAACCATCTTACATAGAAACAGGAGAAAGTGTACTCCTAAAACAAAGTAGATATAATAAGCTAACCCCAGCTTATCATCCAACACCATGGACAGTAGGAGAACGCAAGGGGGAATCCGCGATTATAAGGCAAGGAGATAAACGGGTGCTAAGACACACGTCACAACTAAAAAGAATCCCCCAAAACACGACCCGTCAACAAGGGGAGGATGATGAGTTCCCTTTCAGTGATGAGTTAAGGAAACTGGAAGAAGAGGAACAGACTCAAAGAAGCGACGAAGAAATGGACCTCCCGATCGCACTCAGACGAGCAAGACGACACATAAGAAAACCCCGGAGATATGCAAGCAGCAGTTCAGGGGACGAGGGAAGCGATCCGAATACAGAGGAGGAGGTAGATGTGACGCCGGATGTGACGTCACGGGCGGGACTACAAATAGACCCGAGGAATTAGGTTCGGGGACTCATTTCGTAGACAGTAAACTTATTAAAATAAGCTCATAGTCTGTCTGTGTACAGAGCTGTATCTGTTGCCGTTAAATCTATCGGGTCAGCATCTGATCCAGCAACAATAGAGGTACTCCATAAACGAGTTCAGTTGGCGAGTATCCGAGGTCCTCTTTGATCACAGTGTGACAGCCAAGAAGGACAATAGGTACATACTCGCTGTCTTGCTGTTGGTCAGGATAAGCATGCAATGCGGCTTTTAATTGACAATGGAAGCTTCTAACATTCCGTTAGAAGCTGGATGGTAATAGTTGTGGGAACTCCGAAACGCGATATCCAGCCCAATATAAGGGCTCGCGCTACAGATTCAGCTGAAATGTCATAGAAGGATGGCTTCAGGCCAGTGTGCAAAGCGGTCTATACAGGTCAGGAGATAAGTAAATCCCTGACTGACCGGCCATGATCCAACCAGATCAATGTGAATATGGCTGACCCAAGTGTCTGGAGTGCTGAATGTTCCAAGTGATGCACGGATATGCTTGTGTACCTTTGACTTTTGGCAGTATATACAGGAACATGTCCAGGCACTGATGTTGCACCTCATATTCAGGCAGAAAAATCTAGCCAAAATCAGCTTCACTGTGGCTTTGAGTCCGGGGGTGTGCCAAGTTGTGAAGGGTATCAAAGACAACTCTACGATAAGTCATTGGATCAAAAGGGCAAAGTGAATCTGTTGAGGTGCCACAAATGATCTGCGTGTCCGAAGTGGGCACTGGCAGGTATGTGAATTTGCAGGTTGCAAACTCAGGTGACGACAGATCCAGAGTGTCCAGACGTGGCTGGTCTAGGGCCATCTGTTGTATGTCGATATCCGAAGGTGAGGACAGAGAATTGATATGAAGGCGGGACAAGGCATCTGCCGCAGCATTCTGTTCACCAGAGATATGTCATATATCGTTAGTAAATTGCGAAACAAAGTCCAAGTGGTGAGTTTCACAAGGAGAATATTTATCAGGCTTAGCATGCAATGCGTATGTAAGCGAATGGTGATCAGTGTAGATCACGAATTAACGGCCCTCGAGTGAATGCTGAAAGTGTTTCACTGCGAGGTACATTGCCAGGAGTTTGCGGGCAAACGTACTGTAATGTTGTTCTGCCGGTTTCAGCTGTCTCAAAAAGTATTCGAGAGGTTGTAGTTGGCCTTGGTGCTGCTGTTGCACCACAGCACCTACAGCTGTGCTCGATGCATCAACGACCAGTGAAAACTTGGCATTGGACACAGGATGTGCAAGCAAGGAGGTCGTTGCTAGTTTTTTCGTCACTTCATTGAAAGTTTGCAGCTGAATATTATTCAGTGAAATCTGCTCATTTTTCTTCTTCCTGTTACATAACAGGTCGGAAAGAGGAGACAAGAGATCCGCACAGTGTGGGATAAAGTGTCTGTAGTAGTTTAACAAACCGAGGAAGTGCCTTAGTTAGTGAAGTGGGTGGTTGAAGGTCTTGTAGAACCATAACCTTTTCAGGCAATGGAGATATGCCTTCAGCACTGATAATGTGGCCCAAGAAAACCAATGACAAACCACCGAAAACACATTTACCAGGGTTAATCCTCACCTGTTATTGCTGAAACCGTTCGAAGAGTAAGCGGAGATGTATGACATGTTCCTCAGAATAGGCACTTGCCACAAGAATGTCGTTTATGTAGTTATAGACGAAGTCAAGGTCTCGCACTACTTCGTCTATGAAGCGTTGAAAGGTACTAGCCGCGTTTCGCAAACCGAAAGGTATAGTCAGGAATTCAAACGCTCCAAATGGAGTTGTTACCGCCGTTTTGGGTATGTTGGCAGGATTCAGTGGAATCTGATGGTAAGCCTTTACTAAGTCCAGTTTGGAGAAGGTTTTATAACCGTGCAGAGACGAAGCAAAGTCCTGTATGTGTGGGATTGGGTAACGATCAGGTACCATCATAGCATTGAGTCATTGATAGTCCTCAGTCGGACGCCAATCTCTGGAGCGCTTCAGAATCATATGCAAAGGGGAATCCCATGGACTGGATGAAGGGCATATAAATCCCACCTGCAGCATATGGTTAAATTCCGCCTTCACCGCTTTTAGTTTCTCTTCAGGTAAGCGACGAGGGCGTGAGAACACAGGAGTGTTTTGTTGAGTGAGTTGGTTTGCTCACAACAATATTCAAGTTAGGATAGGAGTGTAGTAGGGTCTGGTATGGGTCATCAGTAGTGGCAATAAAGAATACCGGGCTGATAAATGAGGTGTTTGATTTGAAACCAGAAACAGAAAGTTCCGTATTAGCATCTATCAGCAGATGTCTGCGCATGTCCATTAGAAGGTTAAAGTGGTGCAGAAAGTCCAAGCCCAGAATGGGATAAGGTAAATCCGCTACAGTAAATACCCACGTAAAGTCTCTGTGCAATTCCAAGTCCAAAGAACAAGAAATTTGACCGTACGTGGGAATAGGGGAGTGGTTTACAGCTTGCAGTGAAATAGGCGACACTGGTGGCTTCTCAGTGAGGAGTTTCAGTGACCAAATACTGCAGGCAGCTCCCGTGTCAACCAAGCAACGTGCATCGGAGATGGAGTCCGTAAGAAAGAGTGCACGATTGTGTAGCTTCAGTGAAGACTGTGTCGTGCTCAGATCTCCAGATATTAGTTTCCCTGGTTCATAAATGAACAGGGTCTTTTGCAGTTATGTGCTTGTGCGCCAAAGTGATTGCGGTAAAAACACAAGGCTGGTTTGTTTGAGTTGCAGCGGTGTGGAGATGGTGAACAACTTTGGTACCGACGTTTGGGCGATTGTGACTTCCTTGCACCTAATCTTCTCACATCTCTGGTAAGCCGCTCTATAGCATCGAGTACAGTCACAAAGTGGCCTGTTGGCTCATGTCTCTAGCCGTAGAAGAGAATGCAGAGACTTCAGCCTGCGGCTGAGTGTCAGATGTGGTGGTGGGCCTTTTCGTGAAATCCACCACTTTATCAGCTGACGAAGCTACTATGTTGACAGAGCTCATCTCCATCATTGGTGCCAGAATTGCTTTGACTTTCAGTGGCCTCCTTGAAAAGAAAAGCTGCTTTATCAGCTGGGGCCTCTTCTGCCAACTCTCTCATTCTACGGAGCAATTCGCTGGGCATGTGGTCCCCTAAAAGCTTGTCATGTACCAACGTTTGGAAACGTTTTTCCGCTGAGAGCGATGTCCGGACCAGGATTTCCCACTGAATGCTGTCATAAGTGGAACCACATGGGGTGTCAGTAATCAAGTTTTTGACAACTGGTGTCAATGATGTGGGAAATGCAATTGCATATATTAATATGCAATTGCCGTTGCTCAGCGATATTATTTGCCGCGAAATATGACTCGAGTTGGACGAACCAAACTCGAACTGACATCAGTGAGAGGTGTATAGGAGAAGATTAATCTCATCTTCATTGTTAATGCGTAGTTGTCAAAGGCAAACTGTTGTTGCTAATTGTTGTTGTTGAGTGAATCAGACTTCTGCACAGAGCTCACAAAGAAAGTCTAGTCTGCATGAAGTCCTCCTAGTCAGCCATAGCAATTTGTTAGACTTGACAGATTGTAGCTTCATCCCGGACACTAAGAGCAGCATAGCCCATCGGTTGTATATGTAGTCGGAGAAGGTTTGGCTCAGAACACACAAAGAAATGGTGGTTTCACATGTGCAGAAGCAACATTGTTATTATCACTCAATGGATTTGCAGTTCTGTGCATGACATGTCATTGCTTGCCACATGCAGAGGCAGAGATGAGCAGAGGATGATGGATCCTGATGTTGATTTCTGAGTTTTCACTAGAGCCCTGTTAACTGAGTAGATCTGACACTACCATGTTGTCACTGCCCTTACCATGGTGAGGAAGGGTTGGACTTTGGAGGGTGTTGCTGCTGCTGCTGATGTTCCCATAGAAAGTCTGGCTAACTGCCGATCTAGTCAGCAAGAAGTTGTCGCATCTAGCTGACTGATTTGGTCGGAGAGCTATACTTATGTGGTCATACCATAATATAAGCTAACAAAAATTTATATAAAGCTTGAAAGGAACCCACAAAACATAACCGAGGATAAAAAAGTTTAAATGAATTGCTAAAATTTCACTTCGTTCTGTGCTTTATATACACACACAAGAACTTCTATCAAGCTGAGCTGAGTGTGCAAAAAATGATCTACTGCCAGATCACTGTGGGAGTATGTTAAAAATTCTGTAAATGATTTTTAAAATCTCTTGAGATCAACATTACGAAATTGCTGACAACATATTTATGTAAAAGAGCCAAATACAAATCCTGCAGCTATTGCCAGATTATCGCTTTTCTGTTCATAAGTTGTGAATTGGCTCAATTCACAACTTCTATCAATTTGTTCATGCTGACACGTTATGGCTAATCGTAAGATCACCAAAGTTAAGTGGCATTAAGTCACTTTAAGCTTTTTTTTCATAAAAATTATGTTTGATAGTCTAAAATAGTCTTTTAACAAACTCTTATTTTGAATGTGAGACTTTCACAATTGTATAATCTTTCAAATGCAGAATTGGACAGTTAGACTTTGTATTATTGAGAACGGTAAATAATTGTTCATTGTCTGATTAGTCATGACAGCCCTGTATAGATTTTCATCTGTTATTTTTCAACTATAGTAACTTAGATCAAGATTTCTAAATTAACTCTTTCTTTTAATATCTTATCACACTGTAATCATAAAATTTCAATATACCAAATGATGACATCATATCATTATTATTTCAATTAACGTTATTTGAAAGCCCCATATTTATCGAATTCTTATGAAATAAGGGAATTTTAAGTCATAATTCACAAATACAATTTAAACAATTTAAGGTTGAATTGGTTACTTACCAAACAAAATGGATGTTTTTATGTTTAAGAGAAAATTCTAAAAAAATGATCAGAATTCAGTAAAAATGTATGCAAATAAAATTTGTTTTTTAAGTTTAATTTGAAATATTTTTCTAAAAGATAATCCTGTGACATATGTGATGTGTGTTGCAGTTGGTTCGATCACCGGAGCAATCGATCTTACAACTAAGAAAGTGAACATAGGCAAATCACGATAATGGCAAAGAAGAGAGGACAAACGCAGATGAACAGTTTAAAAATAAAGAGGTTTATTTACCATAAGAGTAATAATGGTTGAGAAGAAAAAGTAAAAATAACAGAGGTAACGCCACTGGAAGCAGGAAAGGCTGGAATGACGTCACTGGTGCCCGGGCAGCTTGAGAAGTCGTCACACAGGATTTGATGGGGACGTCCCTGAGGTGTAAGGATGTGCCTCAGGTCGGCCCGGTCCGTGTGAACATGGCCAAGGGCTGGATCAGCAGGGATCAGGGAATCGACAGGAACAGGAAAGGCAGGATACCGACAGGCACTGGAAAAGGAGTTGAAGAAGTTGATATTGGAATGATGAGCAGGCGTTGCTGGAGAGAGCTGAGGCAGGAGCCGCTGGGAGCTGATGCAAGTGCTGCAGGAAGTTGATGCAGGAGTGAGCTGGAGCTGCAGGAAGCTGGTGCAGGAGTCAGCTGGAACAGGCGCTGCAGAAGTGAGCTGGAGCAGGCACTGCAGGAAGCTGGTGCAGGAGTGAGCTGGAACAGGCGCTGCAGGAAGGTGGTACTGCAGGAGTGAGCTGGAGCAGGTACCATGCATGTGGATGGAGAAGGCAGTAGCAAAGCTGGTGCAGGTGGATGGAGAAGGGAGTAGCAAAGATGAAAAGGTTTATCGCATTTTTAGTAGTTTAATTTTTTTTTACCTTGAAAAAGGTTGTTTGATTGCTGCTGCTGCTGTCTGCTTCCTGGCTCGACGACTGGTCCACCCAGTCGGAGGTGGAGGTCTCCTAACCCCGGCTGAACCAAAGAAATTTATCTACCCCCACAAGGTAAGATGTGACACAAGGTCGGGAAAGTGGGATTAGAAAAGCCAGCGCCTGAGAGGTGAGCACTCTATCGATTTATTTATCTACCTCCCACAAGGTAAGATGTGACACAAGGTCGGGAAAGTAGTGGGATTAGATAAGCCAGCGCTCGAGAGGTGAGCACTCTGGCAGCCCCGTCGGCATTCCCCGGTAGGGGCGCCTCAGGCAGTAAGTAATAAACTTACTCTTCCCTAAAGAGGGTAGGTAAAGTCTGGGAGGGTGGACCTCCTAGAACTGCACAGGACCAGTCTCGTGCGCAGTATCCATCGGAACAGATACTACACTTTGATCTTGGCCAAAATTTTTGGGTAAAAAGCTGGTGAACTCATTGAGACAGAGAGTCATTACAGCTGCTCTGGGTTGTTACACACTTTAATGATAAACAATAATTCCTGGCGGAAATTATTGTTATTTAATGAAGTTTAAAAGTCGCCTGAACGTATGTATATTTATTTTAGCTAGCTCTATAAACCAGGTGTTTACTCCTCCAGTCTAAAAAATAGGGAATACTGGTGAAATCTCGTTCGATGAAATGTTCTAGAAGGTTCCATCGGAAAAAAAAACAATAACAAATCAGCAGGAGCCAGTAGTTTTCCAACATCATAGCCATGTAAGAGTTAATTAAACCTTCTACTATGACAAAAGCAGCAGGAGCCAGTAATTTTCCTTATCATAGCGGGGTGGGGGAGAGTTAAATCTGAGGCTGCTGCTTTTATATCCCTTTTTAAGATGGCGTCTGTTGCGGGGTCGATCGTTGTCGTTGATCGGCCTCATAACTAAGAAAAGGCGACACAGGCAAGAAAATAAACGGCAATGACAAAGAAGAGAGGACAAATGCAGATGAACAGTTTAAAAATAAAGAGGTTTATTTACCATAAAGGTAATAACGTTTGTGAAGAAAAAAAAAGAAAAGAAAAATAACAGGAGTGACGTCACTGGAAGCAGGAAAGGCTGGAACAACGTCACTGGTACCCGGGGAGCTTGAGAAATCGTCACATGGGGTTTGATGCGGACGTACGTGAGGTGTAAGGATATGCCTCAGATCGGCCCAGTCCGTGTGAATATGGCCAAGGACTGGGTCAGCAGGGATCAGGAAAAAGACAGAATGTCGTCAGGCACTGGAAAAGGAGCTGGAGAAGGTGATGCTGGAACGACGAGCGGGCGTTGCTGGAAAGAGCTGTGGTAGGTACCACAGGAAGCTGATGCTGCAGGAGTGAGCTGGAGCAGGCAGGCAGCAGTCAGGTGGATGGAGCAGGCAGTAGCAAAGGTGAAAAGATTTATCGCATTTAGTAGTTTGAATTTTTGTTAGTCTTGAAAAAGGCTGTTTGTTTTTGCTACTGCTTTTGCTGGGTTTCTTTAGAGCAGATAGTAGCAAAGTTTAAAAAAAAAGGTTTATTGCATTTAGTGGTTTGAATTTTGTTAGTCTTGAAAAAGGCTGTTTGTTTTTGCTACTGCTTTGCTGGATCCCTGTCTCATCGTCTTCTGGGAGGTCTCCTGACCCCCTGGTTGAATTGGATTTATTTATCTTCCTCCCACTCCTCCCACAAGGTAAGATGTGACACAAGGTCGGGAAAGTGGGATTTGAAAAACCAGTGCTTGAGAATTTGAGCACTCTGGCCATTAAAAATTGCCTGGGCAGCCCCGTCGTCATTTCCTGGTAGGGGTGCCTCAGGCGATTAGCATTAAAACTAACCCCTTCTCAAAGGGTGAGAAGGCAAAGCCTGGGAGGGTGGACCTCCTAGAACTGCACAGGACAGACCAATAGACCGATGTAAATCAAGTCCCGAAGGCCAAGACAATACCGGTCTATGGGGTGTAGTATCCATCGGAACAGACACCAACCCCTGGTTGAATTCGATACTATTTATCTTCCTCCCACAAGGTAAGATGTGACACAATGTCGGGAAAGTGGGAAAGAACCAGCGCTCGAGAATTTGAGCACTCTGGCCATTTAAAAATTGCCTGGGCAGCCATGTCGGAATTCCCCGGTAGGGGCGCTTCAGACAGTAAGCAATTAACTTACTCATCCCTAAAGAGGGGAGGCAAAGCCTGGGAGGGTTCACCTCCTAGAACTGCACAGGACCGGCAACCCACAATAGACCAGCAACCCCCAATAGACCGGTGTAAATCCACACAAAGGCCCGGACAATACCGGTTTTATTAGGCGGAGTAAAAAACCCTGGTTGAATTTGATTTATTTATCTACCTCCCACAAGGTAAGATGTGACACAAGGTTGGGAAAGTGGGATTAGATAAGCCAGCGCTCCGGAGGTGAGCACTCTGGCCATTTAAAAATTGCCTGGGCAGCCCCGTCGGCATTCCCTGGTAGGGGCGCCTCAGACAGTAAGCAATAAACTTACTCCTCCCTAAAGAGGGGAGGCAAAGCCTGGGAGGGTGCACCTCCTAGAACTGCACAGGACCGGCAACCCCCAATAGACCGGTGTAAATCCAGACCCAAAGGCCCGGACAATACCAGTTTTATTAGGCGGGGTATTATTTACTCCTCCCCAGCAGTTAGGCACAAGGCCAGTTTTATCTTACTCCCACAAGTAAGATGTGACCCAAGATCGGGTCGGGAAAGTGGGGTTTTAAAAGCCAGCGCCCAAGAAAGTGAGCAGTCTGGCTTTTTAAAAATTGCCTGGGCAGCCCCGTCGGCATTCCCCGGTTGGGCGCCTCAGACAGTAAGCAATAAACTTACTCCTCCCTAAAGAGGGGAGGCAAAGCCTGGGAGGGTGCACCTCCTAGAACTGCACAGGACCAGACAATCCCCAATAGACCTGCGTAAATCCAGACCCAAAGGCCAGGACAATACCAGGCTGGGTATTCTATTAGGCGGGGTAAAAACCCCTGGCTGTCCTGGTTTATACATGGAGAGTGTGTGCCATGACAGCCGCTGGTTTTACTGAATGTATTGATTACGACAAATAATTCCTGTGGTAATCATTTATCGTCCAATCCAGTCCAGTAGTTGCGTGACTGTATAAGTAATATAGTTTTCTATCCCAACAAATTATATTTTTAATCCTTCCATCCAAAAAGATAGAAGGGTGAAACTCTGTTTGTTGTGATATTTCTTCTAGAATATTAGGTGAAGCCCAGTATTTTTCCATTTGCCAGACGAAGAGTTAATAAGAGCAAATATAGGCAGCAGCCAGTAGTTTTCCGTCTTACGTAGCATGCAAGGGGTTAAAAAACTGCTGCTGCTGTCATCTTTTTTAAGATAGCGTCTGATCCAAAAGTAAAAAAACATAGCGGTACAGACCATGACACATCTGATCAAAAAAAATAAACAAAAGAGAGTGTGGAAATTTCGGTATATTTTCTAAGTAAGTCATGGGTTACTTCCCTTTGTTTGAAACCGGTGAAGGCCTTCAGTTGGCTTACGTGCCAGGTTGAAGGTCACATGGATTATTTTGCGTAGGCGTTGGGTTAGGGAAGCCATTTTGTGTCACGTGGTTTCTATTTTTAGAAATGATGCATTAGTTCTGTCTCGATTTGATATCGGCGCGAAATTTAATCAGAACAGACTTGGATGCCTAGCAGTCAACACCTGTAAAAGCTGTTTCTCCGTCCTTAGGAGGGACATTAAATTTGAGAAGAATTTCTACTATAAAAGAAATTTAAGAGATAGAGTATCTCTTGGCAAGAATTACCTTTTATGTATGAAATATTCTTCCTTCGGTCAACGAATATTTCCCTTTGAAGATGTTTCAGGTCAGAGACTTGAAATGAAGAATTATGGAGAATTTGAACGAGATAAAAATATCTCCGGGCACGAAATTGCCTATATTGAAGAGCTTAGCTCCCGTGAACTGAAATACTTTGCTGTTGAGAAGATTCTGAATCAGAGATTAAGAATCGTAAAGTGTGATGCTATTTGGGACTAACTGTGGAAAAAATCAAGTATTATGTTTATTTGAAATATGGACTGTTCTAGTGACGTATTTCTTACGTTGGATTTGCTATAAGAAAATTATTGAAGAAAAGGAAAGAAAAAAGAGAACTTTGTGACAGACGTTTGATAAAATAAAAAAAGGTTATTTTTACCATGAAGGTTGTGACGGAATTCTGCACGGTTTGTCAATTTTATTACTTTTGATTGTAACTTTGGTGTAAAGAGGAAAAAAGAGACTATTTGATTGATTTTGTAAGAATACTGACTTTATAGTAAGTTCATGTTTTAAAAGGATTTATTCCTTTGCTTAGATTGTGTCAATTTTTGTTGTATCTAACTTTAATGTTAAGAAATCCTGATGTTGTATATTTTGATTTTTATTTTTTTTGTACGTTATCTAGGAATAATTTATTTATTCCAGCTCTGGAAAAAAAACAGTCCAAGCTACCTTTTTTTGTAAATAAAACTTTATTTGAACTTTTATGAACATCTTGTATTCTTCCATTCCTTCTCTCTTGTTATAATTTTTTTTGTGATAATTGTCCTAGGTAACATGACTTAGTTTAGAGCAGTTTTCGTTAACACCCACGAAAAATCCGACAAGAGTGGTGTACTGGCTGCGACATGCGTTACACTTAATTGAATGTGAAGGTAGAAATAACGTGGCTGCGATCTTGATGACATCATAGCTAGAAAGAGTATCTGAGAAAAAAATTGAGGTTATATTTGCTTTGATAGAGTACAATATGTAGAATAAAGTAATGTATAATTTATGGTTGTTACAAAGTGTGCAAGTGGGATCTAATTTTTTTTCACTGCATTAAAAAAGGCCATGACTAAATGACCTCTGTGACGTTATAGTGACTAATTAATTAAATGGATCTTGAAAGTGTTGTCAACAAAAAGTAAGACTCATATGAATTGACGATTCTCTTCAGAGAAGTAGCCATTTGCAAGAGGCCAAAAATGCATGATCAGTGTTTGGGTTTAGTAGGTGTCAGTAATTTGTATGCATGGACATCGACACATTTTAAAAGATGAGATACAACAACAACAGTGAGACATAAAGAAAACAGAAGTGGAAGTGAACAGACAAAAAAGAGAATCGTGCAAAGGATTTGATAATCAATTGTCTAGAGAAAGAATAGCAACTGTTGCGGGACCGACCGACCGGTGTGATCGATCGGCCCCGACAACTAAGAAAGTGTGGACACGGGCAAGTAAACGGCAAAATGGCAAAGAAGAGATGACAAACAACTGGTGAACAGTTTAAAGAAGGATGTTTATTTACCATATGGTAATAACAAGTGAAGTGAAAGGAGATGGTGTCACTGGATCAGGAGTGGTGCAGGAGCTCAGGACTGCAGGATGCTGGAGCAGGAGAGTGCTGGTGCAGGAACTCGGGACTGCAGGATGCTGGAGCCGGAGAGTACTGGTGCAGGAAACTCTGGACTGCAGGGTGCTGGAGCAGGAGAGTGCTGATGCAGGAACTCGGGACTGCAGGATGCTGGAGCCGGAGAGTACTGGTGCAGGAAACTCTGGACTGCAGGGTGCTGGAGCAGGAGAGTGCTGATGCAGGAACTCTGGACTGCAGGGTGCTGGAGCAGGAGAGTGCTGGCGCAGAAACTCTGGACTGCAGGATGCTGGAGCAGGAGAGTACTGGTGCAGGAAACTCTGGACTGCAGGGTGCTGGAGCAGGAGAGTGCTGATGCAGGAACTCTGGACTGCAGGGTGCTGGAGCAGGAGAGTGCTGGCGCAGAAACTCTGGACTGCAGGATGCTGGAGCAGGAGAGTGCTGGCACAGGAACTCTGGACTGCAGGATGCAGGAGCGCAGGATTGAGGCAAGTAGCAAAGAGAGTAAATCGCATTAATAGCCCTGAAAAGGGCTGTTTGTATCTTTGCTGCTGCTGCTGGAGTTGCGGGTGCAGGAGTTGCGGCTGCTGTCGGCGTTCGGACTGCTGGAGAGCAGGAACTCAGAACTGCAGATGCAGGAGTTCGGAACATGCCGACTTGGGGGTCTCCTGACCCCCTGGTTGAACTGGCTTTTTTGAGCGAGGAGCTAGAGATTTCATGAAGCATGTGCCAAGCCACTTTCGTTGGTCTTGTGAAAAGGGATTAACTTCGGTAAATAAATACCGAAAAGGTCTTTCGCCGTACCACATTGCCGACCGGTGCCGTAGGTGCATTAGTGGGTTTTTCGGCACAGTCGGGAGATGCATTTGTATTCCTTACAGGAGAAATAAAGCATATATTTGCTTGCCGTTGTTTTTGCTGAGTCATGTTTACTAAAATGGCGATTAAAAATTGGGTTTTTCCAATTTTCTGTTTACAACGTCAAATCACAGGGAGCAGCCGGTACTTTTCCATGGAAAAAGGCTAAGACGAGAATAGCTGCTGCTGCTGATGTCCAGATCGTGGCAAAACAAACAGTGAACTACTGCTGCTGCTAGTTTTTCCAAGATGGCGTGTTTTCCAAAAATAAACAAACGTCGCGGTGTTGTTGGACCGCGACAAGGCCCCTTCCCTGGATAATTGATCATTATCAATTAAAAATTAAAGGAAAACATTGTGGTGAAGAGTTGCAGAGGTATAATGAAATGTACCTGCAAGGATGGTCAAAAAATGAAGATGCATGAGTGTTTACGCTGTGGTCAAACATTGACAGTGCAAGTGGATCTGCTCTGTTGAAAAATGTTGAGTGCGAGCGAATCTTGGTGACGTTGTTCATGTTAATTAGTCTGCGTGATGCGGAACTGATGAAACGAACGTTCAATTGTCAAGATCAGCGGTGCGTTGTGGTCAAAGACAAGTGTATAAAAGTTCGGTATGTTGGCAAGGTCTGTGGTGCCCATGAATTTGCACAGTTGGTTGAAGGTGATGAGTGAGCGCAAGTGGGTCTGCGCAGTTGTTGACAAGTGAGCGCAAGTGGGTCTGCGCGGTTGCTGATGAGTGAGCGCAAGTGGGTCTGCGCGGTTGTTGAGTGAGGTGATGAGCGAACACAAGTGAATCTACGCGGTTGTTGACGAGTGAGCGCAAGTGGGTCTGCGCAGTTGTTGACGAGTGAGCGCATGTGGGGTCTGCGCGGTTGCTGATGAGTGAGCGCAAGTGGGTCTGCGCGGTTGTTGACGAGTGGGCGCAAGTGGGTCTGCGCAGTTGTTGACGAGTGAGCGCATGTGAGATCTGCGCAGTTGCTGACGAGTGAGCGCATGTGGGGTCTGCGCGGTGGTTGATGAATGAACGCAAGTGGGGTCTGCGCGGTGGTTGATGAATGAACGCAAGTGGGTCTGCGCGGTTGTTGCCAGGTGAGCGCATGTGGGGTCTGCGCGGTTGCTGACGAGTGAGCGCATGTGAGGTCTGCGCGGTGGTTGATGAATGAACGCAAGTGGGTCTGCGCGGTTGTTGCCAGGTGAGCGCATGTGGGGTCTGCGCGGTTGCTGACGAGTGAGCGCACGTGAGGTCTGCGCGGTGAGTTATGGTGATGAGTGAGCACAAGTGATTCTGTGCAGTTGGTGATGTTGCTCATGTTGAATAGTCCGTGTCGTGGAGCTGATGAACAAACATCTAGTTGTTGAGAATGGGTGGTACACTATGGTCAAAGTCCGGTTGTGGGTGACGAGCGCAAGTGGGTCTGCGCAGTTGTTGTTCATGTGAATTAGTCCGTGTCGTGGAGCTGATGAACGAACATCTAGTCGTCATAATTTGGTGGTACACTATGGTCAAAGTCCGGTTGTTGGTGACGAGCGCAAGTGGGTCTGCGCAGTTGTTGTTCATGTGAATTAGTCCGTGTCGTGGAGCTGATGAACGAACATCTAGTTGTCAAGATTGGTTGTACACTATGGTCGAAGTCAAATGCACAAATGTCTGCAAGTGAGTTAGCAGGTCCAGATACAAGTGGGTCTGTACTGGTGTTGGCGTGCGTCGTTCGGGTTGATGGGTCCTCCTGTTGATCAACGAACGCCCAGTTGTTGAGTGTTTTAGTCGTGCTTGTGCAGGTGTACTCGTTTTGAACTGGTGTGATTTCTTCCATAGTGTTGTCAGTGATGTCCGGGAATGAGCGCACGTGGGTCTGCGCGGTTGTTGCATCTTGTGTTGAAGAGGGTTGGTGGGCCTTGAAGGGTGATGTCGATGCCTGCTGAGCCTGACTTTTTACAACCAGTATTAAGTCATGAGGCTTGGTGTTGTTGTTCGCGTTTGGCTGAGTTTGTTGAGACATCCAAAATCGTGGTTGGTGAGGTCTGGTCAATGTCATCTTCTCTACCAGCCGCTGCCCGTGTCCACATATCACGTCGGGGTCACCACTTGTTGCGGGACCGACCGACCGGTGTGATCGATCGGCCCCGACAACTAAGAAAGTGTGGACACGGGCAAGTAAACGGCAAAATGGCAAAGAAGAGATGACAAACAACTGGTGAACAGTTTAAAGAAGGATGTTTATTTACCATATGGTAATAACAAGTGAAGTGAAAGGAGATGGTGTCACTGGATCAGGAGTGGTGCAGGAGCTCAGGACTGCAGGATGCTGGAGCAGGAGAGTGCTGGTGCAGGAACTCGGGACTGCAGGATGCTGGAGCCGGAGAGTACTGGTGCAGGAAACTCTGGACTGCAGGGTGCTGGAGCAGGAGAGTGCTGATGCAGGAACTCGGGACTGCAGGATGCTGGAGCCGGAGAGTACTGGTGCAGGAAACTCTGGACTGCAGGGTGCTGGAGCAGGAGAGTGCTGATGCAGGAACTCTGGACTGCAGGGTGCTGGAGCAGGAGAGTGCTGGCGCAGAAACTCTGGACTGCAGGATGCTGGAGCAGGAGAGTACTGGTGCAGGAAACTCTGGACTGCAGGGTGCTGGAGCAGGAGAGTGCTGATGCAGGAACTCTGGACTGCAGGGTGCTGGAGCAGGAGAGTGCTGGCGCAGAAACTCTGGACTGCAGGATGCTGGAGCAGGAGAGTGCTGGCACAGGAACTCTGGACTGCAGGATGCAGGAGCGCAGGATTGAGGCAAGTAGCAAAGAGAGTAAATCGCATTAATAGCCCTGAAAAGGGCTGTTTGTATCTTTGCTGCTGCTGCTGGAGTTGCGGGTGCAGGAGTTGCGGCTGCTGTCGGCGTTCGGACTGCTGGAGAGCAGGAACTCAGAACTGCAGATGCAGGAGTTCGGAACATGCCGACTTGGGGGTCTCCTGACCCCCTGGTTGAACTGGCTTTTTTGAGCGAGGAGCTAGAGATTTCATGAAGCATGTGCCAAGCCACTTTCGTTGGTCTTGTGAAAAGGGATTAACTTCGGTAAATAAATACCGAAAAGGTCTTTCGCCGTACCACATTGCCGACCGGTGCCGTAGGTGCATTAGTGGGTTTTTCGGCACAGTCGGGAGATGCATTTGTATTCCTTACAGGAGAAATAAAGCATATATTTGCTTGCCGTTGTTTTTGCTGAGTCATGTTTACTAAAATGGCGATTAAAAATTGGGTTTTTCCAATTTTCTGTTTACAACGTCAAATCACAGGGAGCAGCCGGTACTTTTCCATGGAAAAAGGCTAAGACGAGAATAGCTGCTGCTGCTGATGTCCAGATCGTGGCAAAACAAACAGTGAACTACTGCTGCTGCTAGTTTTTCCAAGATGGCGTGTTTTCCAAAAATAAACAAACGTCGCGGTGTTGTTGGACCGCGACACAACTGATATTGATTCTGCGATGTATGATTTGTCTTCAAGTTCATGAAAAAATGTGTTTGGGCTGCAGTTGAATGAGCATTTTGTTAGTTTTGTTCTGGTGTTTTCTGAACAAGACTTCTTTCGGGGTTTTAGACTGCCATTGACATTTTACTGTGGCTCTCTCTGTCCTTCGGGGCTTGATTCCACCTGTCTGTGGGTTTGTCCTGTGCAGTTCTAGGAGGTCCACCCTCCCAGGCTTCGCCTCCCCTCCCCTCTTTGGGGAGGAGTAAGTTTATTGCTTACTGCCTGAGGCGCCCCTACCGGGGAATGCCGACGGGGCTGCCCAGCCAATTTTTAATGGCCAGAGTGCTCACTTTCTCGGGCGCTGGCTTTTCAAACCCCACTTACTCGACCCGACCTGTGGTCACATCTTACTTGTGGGAGTAAGATAAAACTGGCCTTGTGCCTAACTCCTGCAGAGGAGTAAATAAATATATATATATATATATATATATATGAGGTATGAGGGGTCTGTATAGGGATGATGCACTATTCTTCATGAACTCTGGTGATAGAAATTCATAGAACACTGAAAAAAATTATACATCAATTCTTTAGAAATATAGACCTTAGAATAACCATAAAGTAGTGGATTTTCTAGACATCACTCTAAACTTAAACAATTTTAAGGGGGCTTGAATTAAGCGACGCCAGGATGGAGTCACTGAATTAAATTAAACTAAATTAAACTACACTAAACATTTTAAGATGGTTTTACTTGTCTCATATGCAATATTATTAATGCTTAACATAGTTTAATTTAGTTCAATGACTCCACCCCGGCGTCGCTTAATTCAAATTCAAAAAAAAGGGACAAATGATTAATTAATTGCCTACCTTCCCATTTTCCCTTCTCCATAATTATTCTACTACACCAAATAAACCAGCCAGTACTTTAAAAAAATAAAAATAAATAAATACATAAATAAATAAATTAAAAAAAAAAGATTTAATTCATCCATCTTCTTTGAACAATGTAGGCGTTATTTTTTACGTGCACGTCTCTCCGATGTATTTTAAAAGTCAATCCTTTCACCAGCTTGTAGAGTGTGTTGTTGATGGAGACTGGGGTGTGTCGCAGGAAATAAATATGACTTTCACATTGCGAAATCATGTTTATATTTCAGATATGGTACAAAATATTTCCTGATGAATTTGCGCTGTATTTCATAAAAATTTCTGCATTATTTTCAAACTTTTTCAATAAGTCTTTTGAGATTGATTTTCCAGTTATCAAGCAGATGCACATATAATAATGATAATGGTGTTTTAGAGCATTTATCCATAAGTGGACCAAAGTTCCTGGGGACCGAAATCGTGTACAGTATGTAGTGTGTAGTAGTAATACTATTGTGTTTCTGTTGTGGTTGCCCTCATGTAGGACTCACTGTTGTTTTCAGCCTACATTTTTTTTTTGGGGGGGGGGAGACCAGGTCTTAACTTAATAAACAACTTAAACGAGATTTTAAGGTTACACGTCCAAGAAGGTGCAATTTTCACAATTTCTCGCTATTTTTGACCTTCTTTGGGCCATTTTTTAGCACTTTTGGTCCCCCAAGCCCAAATATTTGAAAAAATATGGCTGAAGAACATTCACTATACCAGGTCTCAACCCTATAAACAACTTAATTAAGCTTTCAGAGGTTCGCATGCCCCCACAAGTCCAAAAAGGTGAGATGTTAACAATTTCTCACTATTTTTGCCGTTTTTCGGCAATTTATTTAGCTTTTTTGACCCCCAATACCTAAATATTTTGCAAAATATGGCTGAACAACCTTCACTAAAGCAGGTCTCTACTTTATAAACAACAGACAATATTTCAGAGGTTCAAATGACCCAAAACGTCCGATAGGGCGATTTTCACAATTTTCTGCTATTTTCTCACTTTTTAAGGCCATTTTTTGTGCATTTTTGCAGCCCCAAAACCCCAAAATTATGAAAAGTATGGCTGGAAGCCTTCACCAGACTAGGTCTCAACTATATAAACAACCTGAGCATGACTTTAGGGGTTATAATATGCCACAAGTGCGAGAAGGTGTGAAAATCATGACTTTTGGTGTAATTCCATCATCCAAAATTGTGAAAATCCATTTTTTGTGGTGCACACCGCCAAAATTGCAAAAATTTAACTTTTTTTGCTATTTTTCTCATAGTTTCTGTAAATAGACACTCTTTTAAATATACCACCATGTTGTCTTATTTATTATCGGCCCTTCATGGCGATGAGGAACTCGGACTTATGCTGGATATAGCATAACTGTTACTACAACTGGCGATGTTGGATTTTCGAAAAAGACGTAGATGGTGTGCTCGAAAAATTGTTAACAGCGAGAAGTTAAAAGCCATATTGGATTTTTAACACATAAGGTGTACCAAATCTGCAAAAGGAAAGTCTCCAACGTCAGAAAATAGGATTTAAAAAGAACGTTTTTCGTTCTTGAGGGGGGATGAAAAAGATTTCAAGTCATTCTCCAACAGAGGTTTTAGAAATCTAAATCGTTCGACTACAGGTAAAAACGAAAAGTCTATCGATTTTCCTTGTTTTTTTATTGTTTAATCAGGAACACGTGAATAAATTTGAATAAGCTTACTTTTTTTCTCTCGCTAAGAAGTAAAAAATTTATCTTCCAGTGGGAAGAGTTAAGACTGTATAAAAAAACAAAAAAGTCAGGACGAAAATGAGGAAATTTAAAATTGCCATGTTGGACAACATTAAATACCAACAATATCAACAACTGCAATTACAAAGGGAACAAATGGAATATCAGAAGAAAATGAAAATAGAAAAGCTTCATCTAGAAGAGAAATTTCAAGAAAGTCAGAACTATCAAAAAGAACTTCGACTAGAAGAGAAATTTCAAGAAAAACAATTGGAGCAAATGAAAAAAATTGAGGGACAAGAACAGGAAAAAATATACATATTATCGAATAGAGGTTAAAATGTTGAAGATGAAAATGTATTTTTACAAAACGCTATTTGCATCACTATAGATATTTTTACTTGGACCCTGTAAATGAAATTACGTTTGCTTCGTATTTTAGACGATACAAAGATCTTTATAATGCAGACTGTGCTAATTGAACTGGTTTTAAAAAGGTTCGTTTGCTATTAAGAAAGTCGGGTACAGTTAAACATAACAAATTAGTCAATTATATATTGCCACAGAAAACCAGCAACCTTACATTTGTTGAAACAGTACAATTATCCTTAAAACGGTGGAAATGTATTATTCTCACAAGGAAAGAAGATGAAGACTACACTACTTTCGCTAGCGTAGTTAACAAACACTGCAACAGAACGAAAAAGGGGTGAAAAAACAAATAGGCAATAAATAAATGTTACCAAAGGCAAAATAAGTTTCCTCTTCTACTTACCTGTGTTATATTATTAAAGCGTATGGTGGCAAGCAGAAAGGAATAGACAACACAGGATGGAAATTATAACAATTCAATCATTTATTTTCCAAACAAACGGAAGGAAATTACCAAGAATTGTCGTCGTTGTTATTGGTGATAGTGATGGAAGCAGCAGCAGCACTTGTTGTTGTTGGTAGGAGTAGACATAGCGATGACTGTTGTTGTCGTTGTTGGTAGGAGTAGACATAGCGATGACTGTTGTTGTCGTTGTTGGTAGGAGTAGACACAGCGATGATTGCTGTTGTTGGTAGGAGTAGACGCAGTGATGACTGTTGTTGTTGTTGTTGGTAGGAGTAGACGCAGCGATGACTGTTGTTGTTGTTGTTGGTAGGAGTAGACGCAGTGACGACTGTTGTTGTTGGTAGGAGTAGACGCAGCGATGATTGTTGTTGTTGTTGTTGGTAGGAGTAGACGCAGCGATGATTGTTGTTGTTGTTGTTGGTAGGAGTAGACGCAGTGATGACTGTTTTTGTTGGTATGAGTAGACGCAGCGATGATTATTGCTGTTGGTAGTAGACACAGCGATGATTGTTGTTGTTGTTGTTGGTAGGAGTAGCAGCAGCGCTGATGGTCAAGGCAGAGCGGCCACGATGCCCACCCCAGCAGCCGCGGGTCTCGGTGGCCAGCGGTCCTTCTGCCTGCCTGTTGCTTGACCCCACTATTTATAGAAAAGTGGCGGACGTAGTAGTAGTAGACATATGTCTTCGGATGAAAGATGGCCCCATGATTCAGAAAATTGTGTTTCTTTTGGGACGTTCTTTTTGCCACAGTGAGCATGGCACATGAGCAATCCGCGTGTAATTGCTATGGTAACAAGTATGATCATGTGCTCCGACTTTTGTGCCATCACAGCGATTACAGAACGAGTCCCAATGCAGCCGATTCCACTTTTAAGTGGTCGGGAATCACGTACACAAAGCTTACTTGGGTAGCGGTCGTCATGGTAACACATGCCGACAGTATGACGGCGTCTTCAAATCAAAATGAGATCTAAAAATCATAACACCTGGATAAGTTTATTTGTGGTTTAACTTATTTTAAAGCGTTTTTTAGTTCGATTTAAAACTGGTGTCGGGACGTCATGTGATCAAATGGGTCCATTTTGTTTTTTCAATTTTAACATGCCGTCCCGACACTAGTTTTAAAGCGAACTAAAAAACGCTTTAAAATAAGTTAAAACACAAATAAACTTACCCAGGTAGGTAGAAGAGTAACTTATTTTGCCTTTGGCACCATTTATTTGTTGTCTATTTGTTTTTTTTTACTCCTTTTTCGTTCTGTTTGCCGTCATTATAAATTTCCTTGCGATGATTTCAAATTGTCGAAGTTGAGCGCTAACAATTTAAAATCTCTAATCTGGGCACAGGATGCAGAAATAAGATGAAAGGGTTCTTAATAAACTAGAGAATGAACCTGATTTAACACTTAAGCATATTGCAGAAGATTACCAATGTTTTCTTGGTGTTCGCCAAGATTCAAAAGACAAATCGATGTGTCACATATTAGAAAAATATGTAACAAAAAGAAAATTAATTCACCAACTAAATTTGATCAACCAAAGAAAAATAATTTGCCTCCTAAACCGTGTTTTGGTTGCAGACAATTGCATTGGTATAAAGAGTTTCCATATAAAATGAAAAGGTGTTTAAATTGCAGTCGCATGGGACACAAACGTACACACTACAGAGTTTAAAATACAATTTTTTTAAACTTAATTAAAATTGCTAAAAGTGACGAATCTGAAAATATCAGGAAATTTGTACAGGGAAAATACTATCCGTCTCAGATCTGTCAATAATAAATTTTCAAACGTGGAAAAAAATTGGAAAACCAACTTTGATGAGAACGAGCAAAATAGCTAAAAGCGTCATTGGTGAACAAATAAAATTTAAAGGCGAGCTAATTTCTAACGTTACATTAAAAGGAAAGACCTTGAAATTAAGAATGTTCGTAATAAACAACTCAAACAACCTCTTGAGTTGGGACTGGATAGGAAAATTTCAATCATGGAATATGCCCATAAACTCTTTCTGTCAAGATATTGAAACTTTAAATGCCAAAGCAGGGAGACTAAAAAAAAAGAATTAAAAGAAACGTTTTCGGAAGTTTTCTCTGGTGGACTGGGAAGATGTAATACAATGACTGCCAAGATTGAATTAAACCCAAATATACAACCAGGTTTTTAAAGACTGGGACTAGATGTTACACGGTTTATGTCTAGGGATTTTTATATGGATAATAGTCTCACAAGTGTCGCTGATGTGCAATAAGCAATTGAGTTTATCTATAATGCATGTGCAATCTGCAAAAAAGAGAATCTGTGCCTGCATAATTTCAGTTCAAATTACAGAGAAGTCATTGAGACCATCCTAAATTTGAAATGATCCCAAAACATGGTAGATCTTGGCCTATCACTTGAAAACTTGCCCGTTGAGAAAGTCTTGTGAATCAAATAGTGCATAGAGACATATCAGTTCTACTCTCACATAGGAAAGGCATACTATCTATTGTAGCCTTTGTATTCGACCCACTGAGCTGCTTTATTGTACCCTTCATATTAAAGGGAAAGTAAATCCTGCAAAAAGTTTGTAAATCAGGTTGTGGCTGAGATGACCCCCTTTCCAGAGGAGATTGTGATTCGATGGGAAGAGTGGAGGTCACAGTTACTGAAACTCGCACCAATAAAGATACCCAGATGCTACAAAGCAAAGGACTTTGGAGAAGTCAAAGAGATCCAACTGCACCACTTCTCTTGTGCTATCACCACATGCTATAATCAATGATCCTACTAAAAGGAGATAAGTAAGAATGGACGAGTACATTGTTCCCTAGTTATAGGCAAAATTCGAATGGTTCCTTTATGCCCTATCACCATTCCCAGACTTTATTTGCAGACAGCTGTGATATAATTCAAGATTAGCAGTCTGCTGAACCGTGAACTTACAAAAAACTACCACAACCACTTTTCAAATCGGTCTGGTCTATATAGGAAATGAAGCCAATCAGTTCCACACATATGTAGCAAACCGTGTGCAAAGAACTAAAGACCTTACTAACTTACAGCAGTGATGTCATGTGTACACCCAAAACAACCCTACTGTTTAGATGTAGATGAGCTAGAACCATACTTCCTTTGGGATAAGGGAATGCAGGAGGAGAATATGGCTATTGTAAATAGTCGCCTCTTAATGATGCCAGTGACATACCGATGCCAGGTTCTGTGCCTGGCACATCTTTGCTTGCCACATGCAGAGGATGACAGATCCTGATGCCTACTCTTACTGGATTTTCACCAGAGCCCTGTTAGCTGGCCTTAATATTACTTGGTGTCTGCCATGTGTGGCCCTGCCAGGAACTGGAGTTCCAGACAGCATAACTCTAACATTACTATGTTGCCACCACAGTGAGGAAAAGTTGGTGTTGCTACTGTATTTAAATTTACAGATTTGTTTCATTATATGTTTTTTGTTTCTTTGTAAATGTTTTGCCTTTCGCACCTCTATGTATATCTCCCCTATGATGCAAACATTTTGTTATAAAATTAGAATATTTGATATTTCAATTTATAAGTTTGCATAGTGATGCACGTGTTGGAGTACATGGACGCCATATTGAATATGTTGCGTTATCGTGGATACACGGAATCTGAATACAAAGGGGAAAAAGATAATGATGAAGAAATGGTAGTAATAAAGGAACGATTGCATGTATATATATTTCTCACAAAGAAATTTTGTCAAAAACAAACGTAAAGAGGGACATAATACATAAAAGGGGGTGAAAATTACTAATGAAAGAGTCCACGTTAAAAATTTCTACACATAATCAAAATAATATGGAGTGCCATGGCAAACATATTATAGGGAATGCATGGGTTATAGTAAATACGACTTTCTTGTGAATTACTTACTAGACACCATCCTCGAGTGTCTTTGGTCTCTCTGTAAAAGGGTTTGTCAGGAATACCTGACATGAAGATACTTCACCCTACAAGTAAACCCTGACCAAATATTCAAAATAACATAGTATTCGAAGCCCAAATAAGATCTCCTCGGTTTGGCTACTCACCTATATGAAAAATGGTGCATATTCTCCTAGTGATGTTACCTCAAGTAATAGCACTTAGCTGGATACCTCACCAGACCAGATGAATTCTTGTCCTAAAATCCGGTAAGACCAAGAGACCAAAAGAAATATATATTATAACATAATCAACTGGTCAATTGGAGAGAGGAAATTGAATGTTCCTAACTTCTTTACAAACTCAATGCTGGAGAGGGAAAGGAAAACTTTAATGGAACACTCGAATATCTAGGTATCTCATATAGAGATCAAGTGTTAGCCCCAGAATAGAATTGATTTCTGAGAACTTCAACTGAAGTAAAATGAAACAAAAAAAGAGGCATATATGTATGTGATGTACATATGTGTGTATATGTGTATGCATGTGTGCGCACGCAGAAATAAGAGCATTAACAGCATTCGGTGAGCATTAACAGCAACAGTAAAAAAAACCATTACTTGGCAGTTCTAAACAATAGCTATTTACCCTCGACCTCAAAAAAGATTAATGAAATGTTTAAAAAAAACAATTACAAATAATCTAAAATTGAGATAACTTGCAAAGTTGGTAATTTTCTTTATGAATAAGAAATTGCTGTCCAATACTTTTCGTTTCATGTCAAGTTGATATCATATTCTACAGGAATTCTATCTTAAGCGAAAGCCAACTCGATCGTTTGTGACTTTGTAGAGGAAAGACAACATTAAAAGAATTAATGACAAAATCTATCCATACAAAATAATTATTTTTATTAACAACTTGTTAAGACAATGACAGATAAAGAGTTTGTGAAGAATGAGAGTTCAAAGTCTACAATGAACGTTCTTGTGAAAGAAGATGTTTTGTTTGAAAGGAGAAATTGAGTGTATGTGTTCATTTTGGCTGGTGCTATGTGCGTCTACATGTTTATAAACAGGATAGGCATGAAGATATATTGGTGTATGTTAGCATGCTTGTTTTGTTAGTGAGAGAGGGTATGTATGAACTGTGTATATGCATTCGGTGAGCAGTGTGTGTGTGTAGCTGGGTGTATGGAAGTTCGTGTGTGTTCATTGTGTTTATCAAGAGCCCTTAGGCCAAAAGCCGAGGTTAGCCTTTAAGAACGTACACATGTGCATTGTCTGTTGAAGAAAAATACCGGAAAAAAGAAAGAAAGCTATGTGTTTGGGTTTTTAAAGTATGTGCTGGAATTCGGAGTGAGTACTCTTGCTTCTTTGGTTTGCTAACAAAAACTTCTTATTGAGATTTTATCCAATCAAGAGTCGATACGTAAAAACAACATTCACTGCCGCTGCTGTTTCAAACACGGGCATCACAGGTAGTATAGGCATCACATATAATATAAACATTACATGTTATATAGGCATCACATGTAGTATAAGTGGGGTAATATATGATATAAATGAGTGTAGGAATTATTTAAAATACTAAAACAACTTTTTTTAAATCACATTAAAAAAGGGTGAAAGGAAACACGGCTCAATGTTTTTTGTTTGTTTTTTTTACCTTACACTGAACTTTATTTGATTATAATTTCTTCTTTTAGAGAAAAACGTCACGCAGCTGATTATGTCTCGTACATTTCACTAATTTTTACATTCGTTCTTATATCATTTTATTTTTACTTCATTTTTATTTTTCACTTTTTTGCCGTTATTTGTGTTTAAAATCATTTGAAAGCATATTTTTCTTTAAAATGCAAGCGCTTTTGTTTTAATTTATGTACTCTATTGTATTTTTATTTAAAATAATAATGATTCTATAAATGAACTTTTCTATGTTTTAAATATCTGATCACATTTTCTGATGGAATTGTGTAGACAATATTATTACTTAATTTTATTTTTACTTCATTTTTATTTTTCACTTTTTTGCCGTTATTTGTGTTTAAAATCATTTGAAAGCATATTTTTCTTTAAAATGCAAGCGCTTTTGTTTTAATTTATGTACTCTATTGTATTTTTATTTAAAATAATAATGATTCTATAAATGAACTTTTCTATGTTTTAAATATCTGATCACATTTTCTGATGGAATTGTGTAGACAATATTATTACTTAAGTTCGTATTAAAAATCTCGTCACTTAAATGAGGCAACTTATTTATGAATGTCCAATCAGGAAACTCGGTGCATTAACCCTCGAGCAAACTTTAAAAACCCTTTTGATGAAAGAAGAAAAGCACAGATGCTCAGTTGGCAGCAACACTTTCTTTCTCCTATTATCTGTCGTCAGGCGGCAGCCTGCAAAAACAGACATCATACAACATCACCTGGTGCACAACATATTCTCACAGAGAAACTGCTATCATACAGTGTCATGCACACACATGATTAACAAAAGGATAAATATTTAAAATAGTTTTGTTTTGTTAAGTATCATTTCTTTTCTATCAATATGTAATTATAGGACAGGTTTTGTAATTAATATCAAGATGTGTTCCAATACAATCACCATCAATAAAATCAAGCCTTTATGAGGTCCTAGTTTTCAATGAGGGTAGGAAATCAATCAACCATTTCTGACCCATGCACAGAGCTTCTTTTCATACGTAGCACTTATTTGGCCGGGTACATGGTACTCAACTATGCTGTTTTGGTTACTTGTCCACTTCTATGAGGTAGACCAGGTCTTCAGTCGCTGGTTGAATTGATCAATCCCGAGTGCTTCACACACAGGGACCTTTTATTAAAACTTTACTGCTTCAGTCTGCATGTAATAATAACATTGCTTAAGGCTTTGATAGCACCATAATCTAGCAGCAGGTCAAAGTTTTATGGCTTCTCACGCACTACAAGCACTTCGATATCAGTGGAATTCCCAGTGTCTGTGTGAATTTTCACAATGACTATTCTGTGACACTCACACATTTCACTGCTTATGGCTTACAGCCTGTCAGCTAGGGCTGTAGAATATGCTGACTGCACCTCTGCAGAGGGGTAATATTGAATATCTAGGCCGGGTGTATCGAAATGGTCATCTGGCAGGAATAAACGTATTTGACACAGACAAGCACCTGGCCGAAAGAAAACAACATGACTGATTGTCGAAAATAAAGTAATTGTTGATTTCAGTCGAGGCCACCTGGACAGAAGAAACAAACACGGTGGTTTGTTAAAAATAAAATGATTGTTGATTGAAACCATCCATAAAGGAAATACCTTGTCACTAAATAAACGTCCTAGGGTGTCACACCCTAGGTAGCCACTACATTGACAATGAAGATAAAGTCCCACAATGAGCATTTGCAGGTAGATGCATGAGTGTCACAAATTGTTATATAATATCAACCTGAAATTGATATAGGCTGGTATTTGGGCCCAAGAAAACCACCATAAATTCCTGTGTGTGCATTCTCCTTCCTCATTAACCCAGACTTGTTCACCGCCACCATAATAAAGATATATAATTATATTTGAAAACATCAGTGTTTTTCGTCATTCTTTCAAGCACAGCAGAAATACAACAGTATGAGGCCCCATCCCAACGAGGCTATCTGTTGACTATGGGTGGCGATATCTAAGGATAAGATCCTAGTGGCTGAGCAGTTCATGTCCTGGTTGTCTAAATAATCATGTGATTTGTAAGACTCTGTGTTATAAATTGTGAAAACATGGGATTACCTGGCAAACGGTCTCGATGCGCACTCTGCAGGGCTGGACCGCCCAAAGAGCGGCAAGATGGCGTCCTAGGCTTAATATCGCCAGGTAATCCCGTGAAATCTTGTGTTCTCTCGCGGAGACGAGAGTCCAGTTTGATATAAAAACGGGTCGCTGGAGGCAAGACGGCAGAAGGCTGAGAGCGTAGTCTACGAGGGACGACGTGGAAAGAAGAAGAGAAAGAAGAAGAGAAAGAAGAAGAGAAAGAAGAAGAAGAAGAAGAAGAGAAAGAAGAAGAAGAGAAAGAAGAAGAGAAAGAGGAAGAAGTAGAGAAAGAAGAGGTGGAAGATTAATTTTTTCTGCTACAAGCTATTTCGGCGTTGTTATGGAAAAATTCGACATCAGATTGATTCCGGAATTCGACGGCTCTCCTGCTTAAAGACCCAGCTATGGTCATCCCATTGAGACTCACTAAGGGGGCTTACGCCGTGTACCAGCAGCTCAGTAATGATGCGACCATGGAGCAGATTGCACAGGCGCTGCACGGGGCATTTGGTGCAGATCCTTTTGTTGCCTGGAGGCAATTTTCCGAACGCAGGCTTGGGCCGGGGGAGACAGTGGACGTCTACATGGCCGACTTGAAAAAGCTTGCTGCTCCCTTCGGCGGTGCGAGTGACCGCATATTGGCATGCGCCTTTTTGTCTGGACTTCCGGACGATGCAAGCCGACTGCTGCGAGCATCATTGAGACTCACAGAGATTGAATTGGTGGAGTTGTTGGCGAGAGCACGAAACATCTTGAAGGACGATCGAGAACTGGTCTCTGCAGCGGTTGACACCTTGGACTCGCCAGCAGAGGGCCTACGATGCTATACATGTGGTGGCCCCAACCACTTCTCCAGAGACTGCAGAGGCGGCACAAGGCGCACCCCAAATTATGGAGCACGAAAAGTAATACGGTGTTACCAATGCAATAAGCCAGGCCACATAGCACGGAATTGTCCGGGAAACGGGCAAGGGGAGGACGCCGCAGCGCTAGCACCCTCCCCAAAGCGGCATTGAACAAAGCGCTTCCTGCAGTGACAGTTCAAGTTGATGGGTGTAAACGTTCAGCGCTGGTTGACACCGGCTGTACCCAAACCCTCCTTCGAAAGGAATGTTGCACCACATGGAAGAAACGACAGATCCCCGTCCTGACTGTCGGCAAAGGCTCATTAGTGTGTTGTGGATCCAGTGTTGTTCATATCAGCATTGACAATGGCCCCCCGGTGGCTGTGACGGTGTTGGTGGTCGATGGGGAGCTGCTCGGATATGACCTTCTCCTTGGAATGGACACTATTACACAGCTAGGCGGAATTACTGTAAACAGCGTCGGTGATGTGAGATTCCCTCGACCAGACAAACAAATGTGTGCAGCAATCACTCTTGACGAACCCGATTTCCACGCAGAATATGACAAGGGCACAAACACATGGACAGCGTCCTGGAAGTGGGCAGGCGACCAGCCACCAGTGTCTTTGCGGAATCGGCTGACAGAGTATCCCCCTCCTGCATGGCTTAGGGGGCAGTACGAGGCAGAACTTCAAGTGTGGCTGGATAACGGCTGGTTAATTCCATACCCAGAGGATGAGCTCGGGCCCCTGCGGGGGCTAATTCCCCTGATGGCTATCAGACAAGAGAACAAGCAGAAAGTTCGACCTGTTCTTGATTACCGGGAACTCAATGAACACGTTGACCCGTACACTTCGGGGGCTGACGTTTGTGCTCATAAACTGCGAGAGTGGCGACGGCAGGGTGCGGAAGCGGCCATACTGGACTTGCGAAGAGCTTACCTACAAATACGTGTTGAGAAATCGCTGTGGCCATTCCAGACGGTGGTAATCAAAGGAACTCACTATTGCTTGACCAGGCTGGGGTTCGGCTTGAATGTAGCCCCGGGCATCATGACGGCGATCATGCGGGCGATCCGGCGTCAGGATAAAGCTGTGCAACAGGCGACATCGTCTTATATAGACGACATTTTTGTCAATGAGAGCCTGCTGTCTGCCCAGGCGGTCAAAGAACACTTTGAGCACTTCGGGTTGTCGTGCAAGGAACCGGAGCGGCTGCAGGATGGGGCGAAAGTGCTCGGGCTGCAGGTGAGCGGAAGTGCAGATGGCCTCCAATGGGGAAGGGGCGGTGAAATCCCGGAAATCCCATCTACCATCACACGTCGGAGCACGTTTTCCGTGTGTGGAAAACTGGTGGGTCACTTCCCTGTGTGTGGGTGGCTCCGAGTGGCTGTGGCGGCTATAAAGCGACGGGCAACTTCTTTGTCAACAGGATGGGACGATGAGGTGCGTGATCCTTCCCTGCGAAGCATGCTGGTGGAAGCTGTGGCCAGAGTGACCAATGATGACCCTGTACGAGGGAGCTGGTGCGTCGATGGGAGTGAGTTTACAGTTTGGGTGGACGCCAGCTCACTTGCCCTTGGCGTTGCTCTGGCAGTCAACGGAAGTATAGTAGAAGATGCCTGCTGGCTCCGGCCAGAGAATGACGCTAAGCACATAAACCTAGCTGAACTCGATGCTACACTGAAAGGAGTCAATCTAGCGCTTCAGTGGCAGGCTAGCGTCCTCCACGTTATCACGGATTCCACGTGTGTGCATCGGTGGATGACCGATACCTTGAACGGAAAAGCACGGCTGACAACGAAGGCATCGGCCGAAATGTTAATCCGGAGGCGGCTTGCTACCCTAACCGAAACCATCAATGAATACAACTTGCCATAGATGTGACACTGGTGCAGTCCTGTTTGAATCGAGCGGATCGATTGACCAGAGTGCCTCGCCGTTGGCTGGACCTGCAGAAAGAAGTGAACGAACCAGCACCTGTAAATTGTGCCGCGGTGGGACGTAGACTCAGCCCAGAGCGTATCGCTGATGTCCATTGCCAAAGCGGGCACCCTGGTGTAAACCGAACCTTTTACTTCGCCAGGTTGGTTGACCCCTCTGTGTCACGGAGGGCTGTGAAATCTGTTGTGAGAAGTTGCAACACCTGCCAATCGATCGACCCAGCACCTGTCCGGTGGAAGAAGGGCACACTCGGTGTGAAGTATAACTGGGATAGGATTGCGATGGACATAACTCACTACAACGGGGGGAATTTCTTGACCCTTATTGACTGCGGACCGTCCCGATTTGCATTGTGGCGGTCCCTTCGCCGGCAGGATACGGCTGCCATTGTCCATGAGTTGCAAAGTGTGTTCCTTGAGCGTGGCCCTCCTTCTGAGATATTGACCGACAATGGCCCCGCTTTTGTTAGTGCACCGTTCAAACAGTTTGTAGATGGCTGGGGTGTCCGTCTGCGTTTTCGGTGTGCCCATGTGCCCAGTGGGAACGGAATTATTGAGCGCAACCATAGGACTATCAAGACCATCGCAGCGCGGAAGGGGTGTACGGTGGCTGAAGCAGTCTATTGGTATAACGTCACCCCTAAGGACGATACTTCACCCTCCACCGCGCCAGCTAATGCGCTACATACATACCATGTCAGGGCGAGAGGTTTGGAGAGCAGCTTACTGCCCGAACCAGAACCTCCACAGGAGAAAATGAAAAAAGGAGATGTCGTTTGGGTTAAAAAACCCCGAGGCCAGTGCACGACTCGTTACGGAACCGGTCGTGTCACTGAAGTGATCAGCCCGCAGGCGGTGCGAGTTGATGGAGTACCCCGTCACATTAAAGACTTAAGATCGGTATTCCAAACGCAGCTGCCATTTAACGAGGATAATGACATTGAATCCGTGACCAGCGAACCATCATTCTGGTTCATGACGGCTTCATCGCGCAGCGACACTGAGAGTGATAGCCTTGAATGTACTGACCTTCCTACTGCTGATGAAAGCCCGGACAGTGATGCTGCGATGCGCAGCCTCAGGTTCGCTGACCTTCCTGCCACGGAAGACAGCACGGATGACGATGAGGCCCCGAATCCCCCTCCCCGAAGAAGCACTCGAAGAAAAAGGACACGGCCTCCCTGCTCTTTCTGTGATAATGAGATCAGGGGGGAGTGTGTTATAAATTGTGAAAACATGGGATTACCTGGCAAACGGTCTCGATGCGCGCTCTGCAGGGCTGGACCGCCCAAAGAGCGGCAAGATGGCGTCCTAGGCTTAATATCGCCAGGTAATCCCGTGAAATCTCGTGTTCTCTCGCGGAGACGAGAGTCCAGTTTGATATAAAAACGGGTCGCTGGAGGCAAGACGGCAGAAGGCTGAGAGCGTAGTCTACGAGGGACGACGTGGAAAGAAGAAGAGAAAGAAGAAGAGAAAGAAGAAGAGAAAGAAGAAGAAGAAGAAGAAGAAGAAGAGAAAGAAGAAGAAGAGAAAGAAGAAGAGAAAGAGGAAGAAGTAGAGAAAGAGGAAGAAGTAGAGAAAGAAGAGGTGGAAGATTAATTTTTTCTGCTACAGACTCTACTTTAACCCTTATTTGGACTAGATGGGAGGATGTAAATGCCTGATCTGACCAAGCAGCTGGTTACAACATGCCCTAGCAAAAAAAAAGAAGTTAATCCCAATTGTACTTTCTTCAATCAGACATCCATCTCCCTGTAATTTTTAAATGCTACATGGCTCCGTCAATCATGTCAAAGAAACAAGAGTCAATTGTGCCAAGAAAACAAAAGTCTTTATTGCTGCTTCAAATGACTAAATATTGTTTTTTGAGTAATAAGTGTGAAACTAGAAATGATTAAAAACTGTATGCAGTGCGAGTATACTGGTTGTGCATCTCGTCTCAACCAAGATGATTAGAATCACTGCTTGGACTCCGCGGGGGAGTTGAACTCTGCAGTGGGTGATAGAGCACAGAACCACTGAATAATTCTCCATTTTTATGGAAAAACAAATTAAAAGAAAACAAAAGGGCAGGTGAGGCCCTCTTTAACCTTGGTGGGCAATCACCTAAAGATGGTGTCTTGATGAAAACACTGGTCCAAATCATCTCACTGGATAGGCGTCAGGATGAGACATCTAGCCTATAAAATCTTTGCTTCAACTAAGGAAATGACTCAAAGAAAATTGGTTGAACTTCAGGCTGTGTAGTTTGGAAGCTTGTGTGGGAGGTCTGGTGGCATTGTTGAATTTCTTGAGAGAAAATGTATTGACCTGTGTTGTGTCTGAGAAACTTGTTGAAGAGGTAAATCAGTCAGAATGTTTGTGGAAAAGAATGCAAGATATAAGCTGTTTTTGATTGGAAATTAAAATGGAAGAGATAGTGTTGCTATTTTTATTGAAGAGAAATGGGTAGATAAAGTGATTGAAGTTAATTGTGTAAGTCATAGAAGTGTTGAAGTTGATGGTAGTGAGAAAATTTTCACAGATATATATCTGTTTATGGAGCACAATGTAGTTTGAATGGAAATGCGCAGGATGAGTTTCATGACAGGCTTATTACAGTAACTAGTAAGGTTGATGAGAAGGAAGTACAGGAAATTTGAATGTTCATGTGGGAAAAACTGGTAGTATTAAGGATGTTCATGGAGAAAATGGATATGGTGATAGGAATGCAGAAGGGAAAAGAATCTGAGAATGGGCATTTTAGTTGCAAATACAGTTTCCAAGAAGAGGGAAAACCATCTTGATATATATATGAATCTGGAAAAGCAAAGACCCAAGTATATTTTCTGTGGTAAAAAAAGGAAAGAGAACAAAAAAAATGATGTGAAGAAGTTTGCAACTTTAAATTGAGGTAAAGATAAAGTTTATCCCCTGGAGAAAGGTGTTGATGTTAAATGAAGAACATGTGAAATATGAGTTTAGAGACCAAATGATTGAGCATTCACTTACCAGATTCACTTCAAGAAGTGTAGAAGAACAGTAGAAGCTAAAGGATACACTGTTGGAGGTAGCAGAACGAGCTTTCAAGATATAATGTGATATGGTGGTGGAATAAGGAAGTTGAGAAGTGTATCAAAGAAAAGCATAAATGGTGAAGGGAGTGGAGAAAAGGTTTAGTGAATAAGGATATGTATCTGGTGCACAGCCAGAAGAAAAATCTACAAAGCTAATATGGAAGCTGAGCAAGCTAGGTTTCCAGATATAATACAAAGGGATGACCAAAACAATGAAGTCTTCAGAATAAACAGTTGGCAAAGACGAATATGGATATTGTTGGAGAAAAAAGTACATTCGAAATGAGGTGTGCTAACAACAGATGAATAGGACAAAAGGGATGCTTCAAAATATTATTATCATTGTTGAATACTGAGTTTTCATGGGACTGATAAAACTAGAATTTGCAGAAGCAGTTTCTGGTCTAGGTATAAGAATTAGGAAAGAAATGGTACGAGAAATTATAAGATGAAGAAAGGTAAGGCCGCAAGACCATCAAGCGTTGTTGATAAAATGTTTAACCATTGAAACAGACATTAAACATGATCACAAATTATCAGATCAGATCACAAAGGAAGAGTGTTTTCTGAAAGACTGAGAGATTGAAAAAGCATTGAATAAAGGTAATTAAAGAAGCTTAAAATTGATGAATCAGGTATTGAAAGTGATTGAGAGAATAATTTAACAGTAAATTAGAAATCAAATAAGCATAAATGAACTGCAGTTTGGGGTTATGTTTGGGCAAAATACCACTGATGCTATATTTATCCTGAAACAAATGCAAGAAAAGTAGCTTAATAAGAAGAACCCATATTTTGCTTTTGTGGATTAGGAGAAAGCTTCTGACAGAATGTCAAGAGATGTTGTCTGATCGGCTTTCCATAAATTAGTGGCAAGTGAGTGATTTGATAGTTGTTCAAGCAATGTACAGAAATGTTCAAAGTCATGTTAGAATTAACAGCACATTTTGTGATATCTTTAATGATAAAGTGGGAATAAATCAGGGTTCTGTACTAAGTCCATGCTTTTCATTTGTGCCTTAGAAGTTGTCCTTGGAGAAATGCTATGGAAAGTAAAGATTTGAAAGTGAATGTTACCATCTGTGAGCATCTCTGTTCCACTGTGTTCATCTCTGTTGCACAACTTTCAAACTGGATGACATGTCTTTCTTGGGTAAGCACTGCTGAAATGTTTACTGGACTGCCATCTGTGTAGATTTCTGTTGGTTTGTTCGGATCGAAATAGGTGAAGGTGCACACCTTACCTAATGCTGTTTTTGTAGCTGAGGGCATCGACTTGATGCTGTGTCCAAGTCCATGGAATAGTCTTCTTTGTTAGTTGACGTAAGTCATGGGTGATGGTTGTATAGTTCATGAAGTATGCTCCACAGAAGTTGGTCATTACAAGAAGGCTGTGGACTTCTGATGCATTCTTTGGAGTGAGAGGTCCAAGATCGACTTGATTTTGTCATTGCTTGGTTTGACACCCTCTTTCCCAAAGATATGTCCTAGGAATTCGAGTGACTCCTTGTTATACTCACACTTCTCTGCATTCAAGGTGAGACCATTCTCTCTAGCTGGTTGTAGCCTTGGTTAAGGTCTAATTTGCTGAACACCTTCGCCTCTGACGGCATGATCTTGAGTTCGTTGAGTGTTGGTGTTGAGTGTCGTTCTCTTTTTTATGGCCTTGTTTGCTGCACGCATGTCTATGCAGACTCAAACCGTTCCTGTCGATTTTTTGGTACCATAACAATTGGGGATACCCATGGAGTCGGTCCACTTGCCTTCTCAATCACTCTCTTTTTTATCTGTTGCTCAATGTGTTTTCGTATGTGGAATGGTACACATCGGTATTGTTGGGCAACAGAGGGTATGTCTCTGTCAATGTGCCGTTTGATTTGTCAGTCCTTAAATTGTCCGAGGCCATCAAAGAGGTTCGTGTATACCGCTAGGAGTGCTTGGAGTGCAGATGGAGACTCGCCTCCAGAGGTGTTAACAACATTGATTGTGTCGTCTCTAGTCGAGAGTAGTTTTAGTTTTTTTGATGTTTCCCAACCTATAATGGGGTTCTCTTCCACCATCTATCATATATAATGTGGCGTGACACATTTTGGACTGAAGGGTGGTCTGGAACTTTCCGAGCACTGCTATGGGCTTGTCATTGCCATAGGCCGATATGACAGTCCGAGATTTCTCTTGTATGAGTTTTGTGGATAATTTTTCAAAATCTGTTCTGGAAAGGATATTGACTTATAAACTTATTCAGCTTCACCATCCAACATGCTGTCATCTTCAAGATGGTGTACCATCCTGTTAGGCATTCGGTTGTATCTTGCTGAAGGGTTGGCAGTGGTGCAGACTGTGGTTGTCTATGTGTAGGTTGAGAATGGCAGACAGAGGCAAGGTGATTCCACTTTGTGCATGTGTTGCAGGGGCGGTTGTATGCTGGACAGCTCTGTTTATCATTAGAGTGTGGCCACATGCCACCACTGTTGTGGCAGTGTTATCTTGGTTGTTTTTTTGTGGTCGGTCTTGTGGTTGGTGGTGCCTCGTATAAGCACTGATGCAATTAACGTTAGCAGAGTGGTGAGGTTCAGTCATCTGTTGGGATTGGGATGTCACTAGCTGCAACGTTCTGGCAAACTGCAGTAGTTCTTGTCATCTTAAGTTGGGGTTCATAAGTCTCTTTTCTCGAACCCTGTTCGATTTACAACCCACGCTAATTTTCAATTTAATCTTGCTGTCGATATTAGTAACAATTACACATGGTAGCAAATTGCCTTAACTCATGGTAAAAGTCATTGATATCATATATCCTTTGTTTCAGTTAGTAAAACATAAATTCTTGATATTCACAGTTTTCCAGAGGGTTGAAATGTTTATACACTGCGGCCACAAGTTAGTTTCGCCCGTACATGGTTTAATTTGTAGCATCTCTATTATATCTATTATATATATATTTAAAGCCTTTGACAAGATCTGGCATAAAGGGCTTCTCATAAAAATTCACTCATATGGTATTACTGGACGAATATTTAATATAATTAGATCCTTCCTAACCAAAAGAAAGATCCAGGTTGTCCTCGATGGCTGTTCATCCAAGCAACATGACATAAATGCTGGTGTACCCCAGGGATCCATCCTTGGACCTCTACTATTCCTGATTTTCATAACCGACCTCCCTGATGACATTGAGTCTGAGATGGGTATATTTGCTGATGACATCACGCTCCACTCTTGTCATATGGGCAAAACGGATGCGTACATATCTGAGGCAATGGCTGAATTCTTAGAAAGTGACCTCCAGTCTGTAGTGGAATAGGATCATAAATCGATGGTAACATTTAATGCTGCTAAGACAAAGCTCCTTTCCTTTAACAACAAGAAACCTCTTCAACCACCGATTGTCATGGCAAATAACACCCTACCTGAGAGCCCAACATTCAAACTCCTCAGCCTAACATTCACAGGTAACATGAATTGGAGCAAATACATTGAAGACACTGCTAAGGCTGCTGCAAAGAAGGTGGGATCCCTCTATCGTGCTAGTAAACTTCTCACACCTGACATTATCTTATATCTCTACAAAGCTACCATCCGCCCATGTATTGAGTATTGTTACCACATATGGGCTGGTGCATCATCTACTAGTCTCTCTCTCTTAGACAAGGTCCAAAAAAGAGTCGTCAACTTGATAGGTCCCTCACTATTCACCAAGCTCCAATCCCTGTCCCATCGCTGCAATGTTGCATCCTTGTGCCTGTTTTACAAGTACTTCAATGGGTTGTGTTCCAATGAACTTGCCGCCCTGGTGCCCCCTCGACGTAAATACACTAAACCAACCCGACAATCAGCTAAGTCCCATCCATTCACTGTGGAGGTCCCCAGATGCCAGAGAGCCTTCTACTCCAATAGCTTCTTTCCTCGTGCTGCCAGCCTCTGAAACTCCCTCCCTGCTCCCTGTTTCCCCGACTCTACTGATATACAGAAATTTAAAACTAATGTAAACAGACATCTCGCTGCACAGCTCCCAACTTAGACTGACCCCCAAAACTTACACCCTAATTCTTAGTAGCCCCTTACGTCTACAGTGGCGTCCTGCCTTGTTTGGGGTGAACAATGATAAAAAAACAAAAAAATAAAAAATATTGTATAAGTCCTCCCCATCATATGACATAAGTAATACCGTGGACTACAAAATCGGTTTGAAGTCACCTCACCCACTTGGCCGTCCAAACAGCAGTCAAATGCAGGATATGTTGGTATGGATGCTATTTTTAGTAGTCCACACATGCGTTTCTGGCTTATATGGATGAAGATGAGATAAAAAATAAACGTCGCCAGTGTGGTATTCATTACTCCGGTCTTTGCACGTAAGGATGTTTTGCTTTTGATGATAGATGTTAGCCTCTTAAGCGAGCTGGTGCTGGTGTGACTCTTGACTAAGGGAAGAGTCTATCAGGCATGTGTACGCAGTGTGATGATGTATGGAAATAAAACGTGGCCAGTGAGGGTTGAGGACATGTGTTGCATGAAGAGAAATGATATAAGAATGATACGATGGATGTATAATGTAAATTTTAAAGACAGGCTTACATCTGATGACCCCAGAGGAAAATTAAATCTGGACAGTATAGAGAGATGTGTGCAGAACAGAAGACTACGTTAGTATGGTCACAGTGAAAGAATGGATGAGAGTTCTTGGTTTAGAAGATGTTGAGGTAGTAGGGTTAGTTGGCAGAGAAAGGCCAATAAAAATATGTGAGGAAATGTTAAAAACGGATTTTAGAGAAAGAGGAATAAATAAATACCTGGCTATAGATAGGTTAATTTGGAAGTCAATTTCTAAAAGATGTCTAACACATACCAGAATGTAAAACGGTTGTTAAACCGAATATGATGAATATGGTGATGGTGGTCACTCTGATGCTTCTCTTCTTCCAATATCGAGAAATGCATCTTATCCCTGGCATTGTTTCCTTGCCAATCTTAAGCCATGTGTCCAGCCTCATGCACTCCTCGTTTTCTGCCCATTTAATTTCTTGCTACTTGGCCCTGACCGTTGCATCTGTAGCAGACAATTCTAGTGCATTGGCCTGACCCAAAGGAAACTCTAACACTACTTTAGGTTGCATGCCCCACTGTGGCGATAGGTTCTTCTGGGGCATAATCGTCCTTCAGCCTGCTTCTAGCCTGATCCAATAATTTGTTGAGCACTAGCAAGTCCACACTAGAGTTTGCCCATAAGAATTACTTTACTTAACTGGGAACCCTGCAAAGAATGCTTACACTAATGCTCATTCAGGCACTTCACTAAACAATTGTTGCCAGCTTCTTCCTTGTAGCCAAATAAATATTTATGGCTTCTCCCAGTCGCAAAGTCCATGCCACATATGCAATATGGGAGGCAATGGCAAATGCCGTATAGAACATCACTTTGATTTTAGCTGAATCTTCCATCTCTTTATCACTAAAGTGTTGATATACAGAGAATGCAACAGAATCACTTGCACAACGCATTTCACTCCACACACGAAAATTTCATTCAACTTTTTCAACCCATTTCAACGCAAGGGTAGAGCCATCCATCTCTGGAATGAGTTTTAAGTTGAAATTATCCCCTATATCGTCGAAATAGTCTGTGATACAATAACAACAAATATTCAAAGGACACATCTAATCCAATGAAAGGAGCATGGAGTCTCTCTCGACAGAACAATGTACTAATCACTTAAACCTTCTCAGTGCATTTTCTCGGATTGACAAATGCAAAGCTTGCCTTTTTATAGCCCACACGTTGATCCCAGGATACTCTTGCTTTCTCTCAAACCAATACCTGGCATGCCAAATAAAGACAAACTCTCTTCCGCCTAGATCATGGTAAGTCCTCTTCACTATCTCTGCTGCCAGACTCCACTTCTGGTTCACCATTTCCACTACGGGAAGGATTAGTTATATAATCAATTAATCTACTAGTCAATTATATTCCATTGCTTTGTAAGCACTCTTCATTAGTAATAACAATCTCATTGTGTTTATAAATTTTAGATATATCGTTCGTATTCAATCCAAATCGATATTCAACTTTACAATGCTAATCGATATTCAGCAATAACTTTACCATACCAATAAAAATATGAACACTGAATGAAATTTATTTGTGCTAAATAATAATAGGAAAAAAAAACAAAACATTCACAACACCATGTTGCCCGAAACAAGGAATCGTGCATATTTGTTCTTCGTGGGTCGGTTGTGATTATCAATGCTTTTATGAAACCCAACAGTCACAAGCTATTCAGAGAGGAATCCGAATAACTCTACATGGATAATTGGAGCTTCACAATGATGTAGAGTAATGATGTAAACAGATGTCGTTAAAAAAATATAAACATTTTGATTATTATTAAAAAAACAACAACATTTAAATAACCACATACAATTGTCTTTTTTCTTTTTAAAAATTGTATTTAAATGGTAAATCGCCTGTAAGTGAAAAAAATAAAATAACAACAAAAATAGATATTTCTATTTATTTATATAAAGTTAAGTTAAGTATGTGTATATGTTTATATATTTGTATGGACAGGATTCACTCCTAAACTGATTAACTGATCATTATGAATTTTGGAACACAATTTAATTCAGTTCGTAGAATGGAGAGTTGGTCAGTTGGAGAGTGTCGAGATGGAAGCCATTTTGCTTAGTGGTCCGTGTCTGTATGTATCTGACTTGAATGGAATAAGAAAAAGGTCACTTGAATTCGAAATAATATTCCAACATCTTCTCTACAATAATATAACTCAATCAATCTTTAACAGGAACATAGAAATGCAGGAGTCTAAACATTTAAGTTGGCCTAGCAGGCACGTATTATAGTAGGAAAGTAATTGAGTCCATATTGGTCGAGTATGTTATATTCACATAATTGGCCCCATACAGTATAAAAGGAAAAATAGGGGGTTTGTTGGCACATGTTCCCCTACGCACAAAAATAGCAGGGTGCAATTTACCAAAAGCGAACACACTAAAAATGGAGCAGGAAGTTGTCTAGACATTCAAGGCTGATAATAGCAAAATCAGCCCACTCAGTTTGTGTGGACGGATGTGTAGCAGTTTCCGACAAGCCGCAATATTGTTTAAATATTAATGACTTCTTAGCTGCCTATTGATTGGTTCAGGCAAACTACTTCCTCCTTGGCTTGACCAATCAGTGGCCTTCTTTTAGGCGAATCTCGGATGGCCAGCATAATCATATAAACACGTGACCGCCATCCGTCCGTTCTCTTTTACTTCGGTGGCACGAGACGACACTTCTGTCTCTCTTTCCTTCTTTGGCACTGCCAAACTCACGTTCCCCTCTCTAGGGACGCAACAGACATTTTCCTGGGCCTTTTGGCCCTGTGTTCAACAAGACGCCAAAATGGCTACTGCCTCAACACGTGGACTTGATATTACAGACACACATACTTGCATACACATATGGACGCATCCTGACACCATAGCTGGTGTACAAACATTCAATATCATGAACAATTCTCTTTTCCCCACTGGAGAAAAATAATAACTATGGCCTCCTATATTTTGTCTTCGTCAGTATCTCATTTACAAACTAACATTTTCTCTTCGTCACCTCTTCTATCTTACAGATGTATCAACCAATCAAATTGAACAAAAGGCTGTTGCTATGCAAAAGAGCCCCCCCCCCCCCCGAGAGAAATAGCGGGAAAAAGGCAGAAAGAGAAAAACACGAACAGAGTTTTGGGCAGTGGATGAGAATGGACGTCTGAAGATTTGCAGCCCACACTGCTGTCATATGGAAACAATTTATCCCCACACATGAAAAAAAAAGTGGAATTTTGAAATTTAACGGCTAAGAAAATACAGCGATGATTCTTACCGCTGTCTATTGGACACCAAAAGGAAAAACCTGGTCCGACAAAGTTGACTACGGCTGACAAGTTAACATTTACCTCTCCAGATTCGATTTTATGTATATCTCGGGACACTAAAAACGGCTCCGTTAAGGACGGACCTCAGAATCAAAAATTCTGTTATAATATCCTTCCCTCAGCCGTCAACGCGAAAAGGTATATGCATATTACATAGAAAAAAAAAAGAAAAGAATTTCGTCCTGAATTGAACTTTCATATTTTTTTTCTGTCTTGTCGTATAAATGATCCCATACAACCGTCCACCACGGTTTTAACAAATCCTGCCCTCTTATAACGAACTCCCTGTTGGAGAAGAACTTCTCATTTGTTTCCTTGAAACACGTAAAGAAAAGGAATTTCATGTTTATTTTGTTCAAAAACAACAAGCCTTCATAATTGCTAAAATTTGACTCTTAATTTTATATCCTGACTGATCAACTCTCTCAGACTAACCAAACCAGCCTCTATATCAAGAACTCCCCTTCCCCTTGAACAGAGAAGAACTATTAGTTGATCATTTAAATAAATAAATACTTGTTATGTTTGCTTAATTTGTCTTTTGTTGATTTTTGCAAGTGTATTATTTTCTTTATGTTATAAACATAACAAAATTCAGATACGTCTGATTTTTGTGAAATTTTAACACTAGGTATTGTTGCGGTCTGTACCACTATGTTTGTTTACTTTTGGATTAGACGCCATCTTAAAAAAGATGACAGCAGCAGCAGTTTTTTTAACCCCTTGCATGCTACGTAAGACGGAAAACTACTGGCTGCTGCCTGTATTTTGCCGTCACGGATGCTCTTAACTCTTCGTCTGGCAAATGAAAAAATACTGGGCAACAAACAGTTTCACCCGTATCTTCTATCTTTTTGGATGGAAGGATTAAAATTATAGTTTGTTGGGATAGCAAACTATATCACGTATACAGTCCAGCAACTTCTGGACTGGATTGGGCGATGAAGGATTCCCACAGGAATTATTTGTCGTAATCTAACCATTCAGTAAAACCAGCGACTGTCATGGCACACTTTCTCCATGTATTCGCCAGCTTTTCACTCGAAAAAGGGAGGGGTTTTGGCCTTTTGGCTAAGATACCCAATACCCCAGTCCCAGCTGAACTCCCACTTCCCAACACCACCACCCCCAAGCAGAACTCTCATTACCCACAACCACTTCGTCCACACCAGCCCAAGCTGAAGTATCATTACCCCTCACCCCACCCCAGACTGAACTTTCACCCATCCCAGCTGAACTCACAACGTCCACCCCCACCCCTACTGCACCCCCCTCAGCTGCACCCACTCTCAGTCGGTAGAGAGAGCACCTGTAACAGGAAGTGAGGGGTCCGGAACCAAACCTATACCCCCCAAACCTGTTAGAACGACACGAAGCAAGAAGCTCCCCTTTTTACCCGGGGAACAGATCTGCAAAGTGGATCCTCTAACCTCCACATCAACATTGAATACGCACCATAAGGCAAGCCCGTTGACGAGCCCCGGAACTTTCCTGACGCCCCAATGGTAATGTCCTTCCTGAGGCCCCAGCAGTGCGGTAGGACGAAGGCCCTGTGGCGGATGGTCAACGAAGCAGCATCAGGTGCAGTTCAAGGCATCAAGCTGGCAGAAAAGGAGCATGCATCGCTGAAGAAGTTCGAACAGATGGCAGGCGGAGGTAGGGTCCCCATTTATTTTCACCCTTCATTTTACCGTGCTGTCAAACTAACGTTCCCTCTGGACGTTGGAGGTTGGGCCCGAGGCGGTCAAGTTACGACCGATCTGCTGACAGGCAGCCTGGGACAGACCTGCGGCGTCCTCACTCCTGAGGATTTTAGGCCGGTGATCAACACTGAATAGTGCTCATGTTCACAAGGTTAAACTTGGCAAGTCTCAACACCAGGGGCATGAGATCCCGAAGCAATGCTGCTCGCGTGCTGAGGGAACTCATGGCCCACAACATAGATGTGGCTGCGCTACAGGAAACCCACTATGACTCGATTGACGACTGTCAGGTGCTGTCTGGGCATTACGATGTCTTCTCAGCATTCGGCAGCCGTGATGCTAGGGGAGTTTCCTTGTTAGTGAGTCGTAGCCTTGCCACAAGGGTAAACATTGTGCACACAGATGCGGAAGGCTGGCTGGTCGTGGCTGATGTTGCCGTTAGCAACAGCAAGTTTCGGATAGTAGCGGTTTATGCGCCCAATACTCCTGCAGAGAGGGTTTCCTTTTTTCAACGGTTGGAGATGTTCCTCGCGGGTTCGGAGCGGCTAGTTGTAATGGGTGATTGGAATGCCATCCTTGATCCCAAGATAGACAGAGTGGGCGGGACTAGATAGGTGCGAGAGCAGCCTGTCTAACCTGATGGACTCATGCGATCTGGTTGATAGGTTCCATCTTGAGCACCCGGGGTGGAAGATGTGGACTTGGCACTCTAGTGAGCCTTCCCGTGCAAGCACTTACTTAGACAGGATGTTAATTAGAAGAGGCGAAGCAGACTTTCTATCTTGCCCAAAGTTTTACTGGTTAGGACACTCTGACCACAAACTAGTTGCGGCCAGTTTGAACTTAGGGACTAGACCTAAATTAGCTGGGTACTGGAAGTTAAATACCTCCTTGCTGGAGATACGTAACTTCCGGGAAAAGCTGATATTACTCATACAGCGAGCTCTTGTGGGAGCGGTTACCGGAACTAAGTGGTGGGTTAACTTAAAAACTAAAATTAGACGTTTTTCTGTGCAGTATAGCCAGAGCCTCGCCTTAAAGAAGGCTAAAGCAGAAAAACGGTTAGCAGTTAAATTTGCCCGGGCGGTGGCTGAGGGGGACTCCCTAACCATAGCACAAGTCAAGGAGGACCTGAAACGTGCGGCTAACGAACGGTATGAGGGTCAGGTAGTTAGAGCTAGGCTGGATAAAGTGTCTAACGAAGCTGTAAATGTTGACGCTAAGGAGCATAAAGCTGTAGTTCGTCGCAGATCGGATCACTACATTCGAGAAGTGAAAAACCTGGAAGGACAGTCCCTCGTGTCGACGCATTAGATCTGTGATGGATTCCGGGGGGCATTTTGCGGATCTCTATACCCAACTGCCCAGACTCTGCGTCCAGGAGTTTGACAGCTATTTGGCCGACTCGACCCGCCTGGAGGAGGCGCGAGCGGCTGGCTGTGATGGTCGGGTTAAGGAGCGCGAGGTCCAGAATGCGTTGAAGCAGGCTGGCTTGGATAAATCGCCTGGACTCGATGGTTTGCCTTACGAACTGTTTTTGAAGCTGTCGCACATGTTCGTCCCTCTTCTGACGAATGTATTCAACCACTGGTTTGGGCAGGGATCAATTCCTGCCCAAGTCACCAGGGGAGTGATCACATTACTGAAGAAAAAGGACGGGCATGAGGGGGGTTTTAATGATTTTAGGCCCATAACTCTGCTAAACACAGAGTTAAAGATTTTAACAAGAGTTCTTGCGAACCGTCTGCAGATTGTTATCGGTGACTTGGTGGAACCCGATCAGAACTATGCTGTGAAGGGGAGATCAATTCAGACCAATTTGAATCTGGTTCGCACAATCATAGAGGGATTAGAAGACGACACCGAGGCTGCGCTGATCAATTTAGACCAGTCCAAAGCTTTCGACAGGGTCGACCATCGTTTCCTGGGTTCTGTTCTGGAGGCCACCGAATTTAATCCGGACTTCAGCAAATGGATCTCTATTCTGTATCGCCAGCCGACGGCAGTGGTGCAGGTAAACGGGATGCGTTCGGGATCATTCGATGTCTCTCGGTCAGTACGTCAGGGCTGTCCGCTGTCGCCCCTACTTTATGTTCTTGCATTGGAGCCTTTCCTGCGCAAGCTAAGGGACAGGATGGCTAAACCAGCCCTACACGGTATCGCTCTGCCCAATGGTGTGCAAACCCGGGTCTCCGCATATGCCGATGATGTCACTATGTGCGTGTCGAGCTGTCGGGACATTATCGTGGTGACTAAGGCACTCAAACGATACGAAGAGGTCACAGGGGCCATAGTCAACATCAGCAAATCCAATGGCCTGAGGTTGGCAGCCTGGAGCGGCTTGGCAGCGCTGCCGGGCCTTTTCAACTGGTCTGATGGCCTGGTTCGGATCCTCGGCATGTGGTTCGTGCCGGGCCTCCAGCTTGAAAAGAACTGGTCGGAAGTGGAGTCAAAGGTCGAAGCGTCAGTAAGGTTTTTGCTTTGAAGGGGACTTTCCCTTAAAGGTAGAGCTGAGGCGTGCGCCACGTATGTCTTTCCTCTCATCCTTTACCGATTGGCTGTACTACCCATGTCTGCAGTCCACTTGGCAGCACTAACGTGCCAGCTCTTCACACTTTTGTGGCAGGGCAAACAGCCGTTAGTCCGCAGACAGGTCTGTACTCAACGTCTCAACGAGGGGGTTTGGGAATGCCTGACTTGGCAAGTCATAAACATGCCGAGAGACTGGCATTCTTGAGCCGTACTTTATTAGAAGAGTCTGCGTGGGGCCCTGAGATTGAGAAGGTTTTTCCCAACCTCATCCCTGACCACCTGGTTGAAGGAAGACGCAAACCAAGGGGGCAATCGCAGTTCTTCAACGAATGCCGAGCTGCGCTCAAACTACTGCCGGGGTCCAGCGACCTCGCATGGTCTAGAAAGACACTTTATCGGGAGTTAGTGGTGGGGACCGCTTCGGATCCGCTTGTGGAGCATCTTGGAAAAGGGGGGGAGATCCGCTCTCAGTGGAGTTGGGCGCCGGGTCGGAGTCATCTCAATAATGCTGAGTTTTCTCTGACCTGGCGATTGGTCCGGAACGCGCTTCCCCTCAAGTACAGACGTTTCAAAAGTAACTGTGGAGCAACCCCCTTCTGTCTGCGTTGCATAAACGCAGACGTCGAAGAAGAAACGGCAGAGCATGCCATCTTTGAATGCATCAAATTGCGCGAGTTTTGGAAGTATGTAAACGAGGTGACGGGTTGCATCACTCCTGAGCAGTCAGTACCCTTGGACGTAGCATCTGTAGTGTACAATGTGATGCCTCCGTGGTGCAGGGAGAAACAAATGGTGTTTCTCACGATCCTAGCCGTAGCTAGACTTGTAGTGTCAACATCACGCATAGATATAGGGAAAGGAGGTGAATCACCTTCTGATTACGAACTGATTTCGCACTTTAAACATCAGCTTAAGGTCAAAATCAGGTGTGATAGGAGGAGATTGCACTCAGCTTTATTTAAAAGAAGGTGTATACACACTGCTAGTTTGTGTGTGTTTGGACGTGCCAGATTTGAGTACGTGTTCCCTGCCTAGGCATGGTGCACGCCGACCTAAGGTCTTATCAGACCCCATCCCAGATAGCAAAGTCTCTTAGCTAGTAGCACGAATGAGCTCTGCCCGTCGGAACTGACTCGCTTGTTTTCGGCTCTTGAAACAAACCGGAAAACAGTGAGCAGCTCACACTTAGATAGATTTGGGAAGGCCTTACTAACAAAAAAAAAACATTTTTTTTTTTTTTCTACCCCTCGCACCCAGCCAATGAATTTTGTACACCCACTTATTTGTAAATAAAAAACATCATAACAAATTGGGGTTAATATTAGGTAGCCTGCCCAAAGAGTGAATGAGGTATTTTGGTGACTGGAACTAGTTTAGAGAATAGACCAAGAGAATGACACACGACCCCCACCCACCCAACCCAACTCTGGCCTTGTGCCACATCTTTTGTAATTTTCCATTTTTTACTTCAAAGAAATGTATCATCCAAAAGATAAATAAACTTTTACTCCGCCTAATAAAACCGGTATTGTCCGGGCCTTTGGGTCTGGATTTACGCCGTCTATTGGGGGGGTTACCTGTCCTGTGCAGTTCTAGGAGGTGCATCCTCCCAGGCTTTGCCTCCCCTCTTTAGGGAGGAGTAAGTTTATTGCTTACTGTCTGAGGCGCCCCTACCAGGGAATGCTGACGGGGCTGCCCAGGCAATTTTTAAAAAGCCAGTGTGCTCACATCTCGAGCGCTGGCTTATCTAATCCCACTTTCCCGACCTTGTGTCACATCTTACCTTGTGGGAGGTAGATAAATAAATTGAGGGAGGGGTTTTTACCCCGCCTAATAAAACCGGTATTGTCTGGGCCTTTGGGTCTGGATTTACGCCGGTCTATTAGGGGTTACCGGTGCTGTGCAGTTCTAGGAGGTGCACCCTCCCAGGCTTTGCCTCCCCTCTTTGGGGAGGAGTAAGTTTATTACTTACTGCCTGAGGCGCCCCTACCGGGGAATGCCGACGGAGCTGCCCAGGCAATTTTTAAAAAGCCAGAGTGCTCAAATTCTCGAGCGCTGGTTCTTTCCCACTTTCCCGACCTTGTGTCACATCTTATCTTGTGGGAGGAAGATAAATAGAAGGGGTTCAGCCGGGGGGGGGGGGGGGACCAGTCGTCGAGCCAGGAAGCAGACAGCAACAATCAAACAGCCCTTTTCAGGGCTAAATACAAACTACTAATGCGATTAACATTTTCCTGCCTGCTCCATCCCCTGAACTCCAGCCTGCCTTTCCAGTCTCCTGTTCCTGCTTCGACCCCAGCACCTGCACCTCCTGCTCCATCTCACTCGGCTCTTGCTACACTAGCAAGCCTGAGCAGACTCCAGCTCTCTACAACAATCTCCAGTAGTCCTGAGTAGACTCCAGCGATCCCCGGCAAGCTCCAACAGCTACCCTGGAACTCTGCAACACAACACTCCCCAACGGCACAGCACTCTCCAGCTGCCCCAGCGCTCTGCAGCGCACTCTGTCGTCCTGCCTGCTCATCATTTCAGCATCTCCTTTTCCAGTACCAGTGACGTCATTCCAGCCTTTTCCTACTTCCAGTGACGTCACTCATGTTATTCTTACTTTTCCTTCTCAACCAGTTATTACCTCTTATGGTAAATAAACGCCTCTCTTTTTTGCCATTTGTCGTAACTCAACTGTGTCCACCTTTCTTAGTTGCAACATCAATATTCCCCAAATTTAAGTTTCGGTAGAGTATTTAAAGGGGGTTTAAGGGGCATAATATGGAAACAACCTCCTATTTGAAAATTCAAATATTTCAGGTTTGCATCGCATTTGATCTATAGTCATTAAACACCAATTAAGCAAGATTCCCTGAATTTCAACTTTTTTTACGATTCCTTCAGCTTAACTTGTAGACATTTTCTAGAATGAAAATCACGTTTAGATTAAAATTAGGATAAGGATTCTAGACATAAGGTTTAGTAGAATTATATCTATATTTTTATCTTCGTAAGGGGACATAAAAGTGGTTCAAAACTGTTCTGTTCAGGTAATTAATTTTACCCGTCATGAGACGGGTATTTTTTTAGTTGTAAAATAAAACTAAAGTAAACTTAGAAAAGAGAGCATTTATGACGTAAAAGATTGTAGCACATGGTGGCCGCCAGCAGTAGCAGTAACGGAGGGAGGGAAGGTGGGGCTATATATGGAAAACCGACTTTAATTTTCAGCGCTATTTTATGCCGGTGATTCTTTTGCGTAAACAAAGGAAAAAAGTTTCAATCAATTTTCTTCTTTTTCTAAAGAAAAAAAAGAAAAACTTCCCTTCGATTGAATAATGTTTCAAGTGTTTTCCGCGCTCCTTGATGAGTTTTGAGACGACGCCTGGAGAAAAAAAGAAAAAAGGTTTGGCTTTCTCGGAGGGAGGAAGTTTAAGTCGGTGGATCAGCACCAATGGCCGACCAGCAGAAACCGTGCATTAAATGGTGATTCGTTGTCCATTGCTCGTTGATTCCCCATAGCCAATCACCATGAATACAAAGTGCAAATCTGGCCCAATGTAAGTTCGCAAATTATCTTCTTACTCATTGTTACTTCACTGAAAAGGTGTTGTCAAAAGCCATGGATCGCACTCTTTTAAAGATGATCAAAAAAGGAAGAGAAAGAGAGAGAGAACAAAAGCAGGATCGCGATCTTTTTTTGCTCTTCCTACTTTTTGTTTCAATTTTCTTTTTGTTTCAATATGATTTAACTTTTTCATTTACTTTGAGATTTCGCTTCTAGAATTTCACTGTTTATGCAGCTTCCCAAGTTGAAATCAAAATATGGATTTGCTTAGAATAATAATTACCATGGTATTTTTTTTTTAATTTCAATCTTTCTTCTTTGTTTAGGGCGGGCGCCGGCTGCTTTCTTTTCTTCTGACCATGAAATAAGTTATTTAAAAGATCCACCAATTGAGATATAAATAATAGACGAATTGAAATATTGAATGAGAATTTTTTATGACATTTTTTTTAAAAGTCATTTTATATGTATATTACGATCAGAATCTTTTGGTTTTTATCAAATCACTACTTCCTCTTAAATCACAATTTGTATGGGGTTTAAAAATGTTTTATAAGTTACAAATCTCTTTCGAACAACCATTGTTTTAAAAGACTTGCCGTAGTTTGTCTTGTTTTTTGTTTAATATTGATAACCGTAAATACAAGTACGACTACGAATGATATTGAATGAAATCCGAATTTTTACTTACACCTGCAATACATAGTTTTATAACAGCACTTTTTTAAAAAATTTGAATTTTTATCCTAATGTTCAGATTAGATAATCTTTTAAAAATCTGCATTCCTCACATAATTGTTTCTTCTGGTCATCCGTATCATGAAACTAGGTCACGATTTTACCACGTTTTCGCACTCATGTTCAACTAATAACAAACATTTAACACCTTTTATTGTTTGAATAAGTTTTGTAAGAAAATTAATAAAAACAAGTTCTTAAACTTGTAGAGCACAACCACTTAAATTGAAATTATAACGAAGTAATTCGTTTTAAAAATTATTTTATTTTACATAACATGAGTATTGAGTAAATAAATTCGATAAACATCATGAAAATGAAATCTATTGTTTGTTAATTTCTTTATCGTTTGTTGTTCTTTCTATAATTGTATTGTTTTAATAATTTAAAAGTTGCTGAAAGAAATTTTGTTTTGATTGTGAAAAAAGACCAACTTCGGAGTTGACAATAAAAGAAAACCTTTTTTGTTCGTTGCGTACCCCAAACAACAGCTCGTGTTTAATTTGAATAATGTATACCTTCTTCAATCATAAGGTTGTCTTAAATAGTGTTATAAAAAATAATGTAATTAAAATATTTTAAAAAGAAGAAAACCTTAGATTTTAATCTTACATGGCATGTTTATTTGTAAATCTATCATTTTATCTCCTGTGAGAAGGATCTTTGGATCGGATGTGAATGGCAAATGCTATCCCCCCCCCCCCAACACACACAAAAAAATCTTTAAATTTTGTGTAATTCTTGTTTTCCTTTGAAGTCCTTTCCTTAGTGATATCTGCTCCATTTTCGCAAGTTCAAAACAAATATATTTTTTTCATTTTTGAATGTCGCTGCGATTTCTAATCACAACTTTCCTTTCAATCAGATTTCAATATTTCTTAATCTATTGCAAAACTGCAATCTTATGTTTACTTTTCCTTTTAAAAATAAATTTGATAAATCTTTCTATAATGAAACTGCGAAACTAGAAGCCTTTCTTTCTACCCTTTTGTTATTGTTTATTCTTCCTGTTTCGTTTTTATGCATTCATTGATTAATTGAAATAAGTTCCCTCTTCTTTTTAAAGAGAGAAACACTTATTTCAATTGATCAATGACTGCTTCAGCTTTAATGTTTGTTTTGTTAGTACACTTTTTAAAAATGTGTAAAAAAAAAATCTTTTCGACATTTTTCTTTTTAAAAGAAGTAAAAATTTAGGTACAGACTTTTTTAATTACAATTTTTTTTTCTTTCGTTTTTCATAGATTTTATTTATAAATATATTTACATATTATGTATATGAAATGGTTGATTTAAGAACAAAACTTCGTGTATTATTGTCTGCTCTCTCACGACTATCGTAATAGCATTTTTTATTGCAGCATTATTGCATTATAACTTTCAAATTTATTCAATAGCGATGTTTAATTCAATACCAGTCGCCGATTCTTAAAAACAAAACAAATTCTAACTTCATCCAGGTAATTTTGACCCCTATTTTATTATGAAACGATTCGGAGTCTTTTTCTTTTACGAAGACATGGAATGGTAAGAAACATTTATTTGAATAGAATTTATATATATATATATATATATATATATATATATATATATATATATTAACCTTTACTTTTTCCTTTCTATTAAATATGGAAAGGAAAAAGTAAAGGTTAAATTGTAGCTGGGCACTTTTTTTGTGAATTCCTGTAAGTTCTTAATGGCTCGATTGGCGGTGAATGCCCTGAAAATGTCCCTCGTGATTAATATTTTAACAATTCTTTACCATAGCCGGAATAAATAATATTATAACAAGCCGCGCATGCGTGGTCCCCCTCTGTACGTGACTCGATGTGGCGAGTGTAAAATGCAATAAATTTGGGCAATTTGGGGCATTTTTTACCTCCCTTTGCCCCCCTGGGGTGCAAACCAGAATTTTTCTGATGTCAAGGATGCTCATTTTATATCCAGAACAATTGCCTCTACATTTTGGCCAAGTTTCAGAAAAATTGAATGGATGGATCAAACGTTATGGGAGAAAAGGGTCATTTTTTTGCCATTTTGGGGCCTTTTGATCCCCTGGGGGGGGGGGGGGGCTAACCAGATTTTTTTTTCAAAAATCGGAGAATGTCACTTTCTAACCTGACAAAAGTTACAACTTCATGCAAAATTTCAGAGAAATTCAATGGATGGTTGCGGAGAAAAATCTGGACGGATGGACAGACGGACGGACGAACGGACGGAAATGCCTCAAAACATAGGTCTCCCGATTTTATAAATCGGGCGACCAATAATATATATTTTTTAAATTAAAATTCTAGTTTTGTTTTTATTTTTATTTTTTGTATTGAATACGTAACTTTTATGATGTATAATAATAAAAAACGGAAAGTAAAAAAAGATGAGATCCCTCCCGATGCATGTGAGTGTTTGTAAAAAAGAAAAAAAACATTTCAAACTAAAGAATATTTGGTGCTTGTACAGAGAAGCGTGCGGATTAAATTATCAATACCACACAAAAAAACAGTATTATATACTTACGCAGCATATTTAAATCGGTATCCTCACCAAAAAGTAGGAAAAATTATCGAGTAGAATTTTAATTAAAAATAAAAATCAGTTTCATTGTATTTTGATGACTGCTATTGTTAATATTTGTTAATATAAACAGACTGGGTTACCTCCCCCTGAATTTCGTGTTTTTTTTCGCTCGAATCGATTGCCGAACCCGATTAAACGATATAACGAAGTTTTATTCTTTATTACAATTCTACTCGATAGTTTTTGCTAATTTTTTATGTACAAACCTATTTTTGCTTGATACATAAGTATATTAAAGAGTTTTCCGGTTAATTTAATTGGAACTGCTATTTTCAGCGTTTTTCATATGCACGCTAATCTGTACAAGCATCAAATTTTTTTTTGTAAATACTATTTTATTATTACGAAAAAAAAACAACAAAAAAACACCAATTTCTGAACAAAAGAATCAATTTCAGTTGATTAGTTGTTTAAAAAATGTTGCGGCACTCATGCAGAATAGAGACGAGCCGAAATTTATTTTTCATTTTAGAAGAGCTCCAATAGTGTAAGGGGCTGACAACTCTATTTTTTTCACTTTTAAGTACGTAATTTCTCCGGTTATACTATTTGGCTCCTGCTGATTTTCTAGAAATAAAGGCACGACAGCGGAGCAACTTTATCGTCAAATTCAAGGTAATATCTGCTCGTCACATAAGTACAAAAATGTTCGGACTAGATTTGAAATAAAAACAAATGCCAGTTTTATTTAAAATTTGAATTTTTTAACACAATAACAAATCTACATCAGTAAAACACTAATTAGAAAATCTTCTTAAAACGTAAACAAACATTTGTTTCAGGTGTCCCCTTAAGTTTGAAGAAAAAAAATTACGTTTTGGTATGCCAGTGTAATCTTTTAAATAGTAAATGACAATATCATCGAAGTATTAACGTCGAAAAAAAACAAACAAAACACATGCAATAGTCGAAAATGAATGCTAGCTTAAAAAAAAATTTTTAGAAACTAAAAAAATTGTATTTTTCTTAAAGAATAGAACACGATCCGATTCATATTAAGACTGAACTTTATTCAATTGTAAACGGGTACCCCACTCGATTCCGCGTCATGGAACCACTTTTAAACATAGTTCCCCACTCGTGTCTCTATCTCTGTGCTCACGCCTCTGGTTCTCTACACAGAGATCTTGCCAGACCGTGAACACTCTCTGGCCGATCGTCGTAGTGGCAATAAAAAAATATGTCGGTCGAAATTCCTCCAGGCCAGGATGATGTCGATGATCATGATGGCTTCGTTGATTCTGTGAAGGCAAAGGTTATTCAAGCAGAACAAATCAAAAATAGAATGATGCTACAACTTGGCGAGGTCTTTTTGTATGAAAGTAATTATTAACGAAGATAAAAGAATTGTTTTAACTTTGAAGTAATGTCTATTGGATGGTAATGTCTTTTACGTTCCTATTACGTTGTCTCTCTGTGCGCGCATACAATCGCAATTAGTTATTAAAGTCCTAAACTATGTGCGAATGGCGATGGCGAGAATTCTGTTTTTCTCCGGCGATTTTTCATAGTCGAAGCCGGGACAGAGATTGGTTCACGACCGGCGTCTCTGCCGTGTAACTGCGATCTGTCTTCTCGTTCTAACTCAAAATCCTTTCTCTTACCGAAAGGGTGTATGGTCACACCCTCCCTTTTTCCCAACATATTTCTCTATATCTTTCTTCCTCTCTCAGGGATTTGGAGGAGGGTGCGCCTCTTTCAACGCTACAGATAAATGGGATCTCCCTTTTAGATTTTATCGCCATTATAAAAACAATTACTCGTTATTTTCTCACCGTGTGGCACACTTCTGCCCTAATTAATACCGACAGCCTAGACGATTAAATTGTCCATTTTGAGTGGCCCCCTACTTCGCCTGCCTTGCCCAAATCTCCATTCCACAGTTGATTTGTAACTAAAGGTTGTAAACATCCATTTTGACAATTACTTGTTTTTTTTTTGTAGACATTTTGACGCTCTTTTTCCGTCGTCTGAATCAGCCGGTTTCCACGTCAATATATACTAGTCTTATATATCCACTTCGTTTCTACGTAGGGTCTAACATCATCACTAAGATGCATACTAGCGCGTAACTGGGGTACCCGATCCCTGTTGGCCCCGACTGCTCTGTCACACAATATTAATTTTTTTGAAAAAAAAAGTGTAGTATGTGTTCTGATACTGCATTTCATCTTTTCTGTCCTCGGTCAGTGGAGGAGAAATTTTTATAAACTGAGTCAATTTTTATTTTTGTCCAAATCCACAGTGTCCTTTTTGGGGAGCTGGATTTTCTCCATGGTAGAACCGATCTCGTGTCTAACTCTGCTCTCGTGGGGAGCTAAGTAAATAGGAACACACAGAATTCAATATCGATTACTGCTTGTTTTTATTTGTTTATTTGTTGGTTTTTTTTTTTTTTTCGAATTTAATACTTTCTTTACTATTTAAAAAATGAATCTGGTGTACTAAAGTTCTAATGACTACTTTTACGTTATCCAGATTTTTAGTGTTTCAAAAAAATCAAATTTTAAAGAAAACAGTCATTTGTTTTTATTTAAAATGTAGTCCGAACATCTTTTGCAAGAAGTAAACACACACTTTTTTTTTTCACGCTTAAGAGGACATATTACTGCAAAAAATCGACAGTTTGCCAAAAATAAACACTCGATTTCATATCGTTATGGCTGAAGGTTGTGACTAAATCTGTTTCATTTTTTATTTAAAATAATACCGCAAGACGATATTTTAGTTCAGTTCGATCTGACGGGCAGATATTGCCTCGAATCTGACAATGTTTCCCAGCTGACGTCTCTATAGTTCAAAAAAAGCAGCAGCAGCCGAAAGTGGGCGGGCCTTGTACATACCTAAATTCTAGAAATGTACGTGTCCATGACAGGGCCACTTTCAGCAGGAGTTGAAAGTAAATTAGAACTTCTATAATTAAATTAATTTTTTTTTCGAACAGAAAGTAAGATATATATCCCGAAACTTTTCTTTAAAACTTTATTAAAGCTGAAACAGATGAAATACAACATGCATCCCAGAAAGATTAAAGATGCATGTCATAATGTCACAAAACGATGATCCTTTAATGTCTTAAAAATTAATTTTCAATATTTTTTTCTCTTCACATTTTGAAATATTTTGGTATATGAATGAATGTCGGGAAAACAGGGAGTCGGAATTCCCTCCCTGACTACTAACATGCAGAAATGTAAATGTAAGGTCAATAAACGTCTCGCACACAACTTCCCACTTAGGATGCCCCTATAAATATGTCCTCTCATTCACAGTAGCCTGCCCCTTACGTCTCAGTGGCAATGTGCCTTTTGGGTGAAAAAAGTGAAAAACAATATTCGAAAAGGAAAAGAAAGATTTTTTTCATTAGAGAAGCGAAAATAATTAGATATCTTAAAATTTTTCCGTAGTTAAACTGAAAAGATCTTAACTTAAGTTATCATTGCTTTAACTATTCTTTAAAACGTTTAATGAAATGTTCTGTTGGATATTGTAACATATCACCGAACAAATAGGCAACAAATAAATCTTATCAACGGCAAGATAAGTTACTGTTCTACCTACCTGGATAATATTTTTTTGCGTTTTAACTCATTTTAAAGCGTTTTTTTGTTTTTGTTTTTTAGTTCAATAAAAAGTATGTTCAAGTCTGTTAAGTTAGAACAAAAAATATAATGTCTGTAATCAGGCAGCATGTTGAGCCTCAGTAATTGCTAAAAAAATCGAAAATGAAACAAAAATACTTGTAATAAAAAATATACAGTTCGGTTGAACATTACATTTTTGCACAATTAGTGACATTTATTAGCTGTGTTTTGGGTTAATTTTCGCTTTTTGAGCGATTATCAAGGCTCCACGTGTTTCCTGATGGCAGCCATTATTTTGTTTTGTTCTAACTTCACAGACTTGAACGTACTGCGGATAAACAGTGTAAAAGATAGGGATCGTATTTATTGTACAAAAGGAAATAACAAAGAACTGAAGTTTTGGTGGCGTCTCTAGAAGCAAGACAGCTGAAAGGACAGGAATGACGTTTTTGGAAGCACGAAGGCTGGAAGGACAGGACTGATGTTTCTGGATAGCAGGAATGACGCTTCTGGAACCTGAATAGCTGGATCGACAGGAATGACGTTTCTGGAACTTGGACAGCATGGGATGGCGTCAGTTTGATGTGGACGTCCCTGAGGTGTAATAAGATGCCTCCGGAAAGTCCAGTCCGTGTGGATGTAGCCAAGAGCTGGATCGGCAAGGGTAGATGGCTATGGGAAACTGGAAAGGACAGAAACCACTGTACTGGAGCAGGTGCTACAGGAACTGAACAGGCAGGCTGGAGTCAGGTGGACATCTTAATTTAATGAAGATTAGTGTATTAGATACAGACATAGGTAGATAGAGAGGGGGAGAGAAAGAAAGAGAGAGTCAACAGATGACGATTAGAACGGAAGTGACGCCGCCGTTACTGACATAGTGTTGCCACGAACGATAGCCAGGGAGATGCGTTGGAACAACCAGGCTGACTCACGGGGCTCGTGCCTAGACGTTGGACATCTTAGGTAGCAGCAGCAGCAGCAAAGGGTGAAAGTTTGATCGCATTGTAGTTTGTGAAAGTTACCCTGAAAAAGAGTTTGATTGCTGCTGTCTTCTGCTTCTGAGCTCGATGACTGGTCATAATCGGAAGGGGGGGGGGGGGGCTTCTGTGACTGTCAGAAAACAACCAATCCTGATTTTTGCCATAAAGGGATTTTAGCAGCAGGGTTCTGGTATTTTTCCAGGGTGTTTTGGGGACGTGGAAGAAGGTGTATTGAATTTGTGACGCTTATATGTAGGAGCAGTGTACAAACATTGCAACAGTAGACAAATACCCTTTTTTTATGGAAATGAAAATTTTTTTTGTATTAAATGCATTTATCTACGATGATTCAATCTGATAAATTATAAGATGCTACATTAATTCAGTTATTTCTAAATTGAAACATTTGTATTCAAGGAATGACTAAAGTTCAAGATAGAATCAAGGGAGGCGCGAGAGCGCTCTATCCCTTAATAGACTTCAAAAAACGCCTATGCTAGAAATCTCATTTCTTTGATCAATCATAACTCAAAACCAATAAACCAAATTAGTTAAAACTTTGCACAAAATTTTTATTTGATAGGTTCTATAAGTGTGTAGAATTTCAGCATCATTAGTCAAGGCAATCCAGTGATCCAGAAAGGTCAGGCATGATTTTGTGTTATCCGTGTGTACGTACGTGCCACCCTGTATCTCATCAACTATTTGATGGATTCAGCTGATTTTTGGCAGAGATAGAGGTTCTAGGGTCTAGTTGATGGCATTTTAATTTCAGTTTACCATATACCTTAGTTTTCCAGAAAATTCCAAAAAACTTTAAAAATGACCATTGTATTGAGGCATAGCCTTTACAAAAGTAGTGACATTCCATGATAAATGCCAGTATACTGAAATCATATGCCCTTAATAGGGTTAAGATGAAAATTCATATACACTAAATGTACAAAAGCAAGGAAATTCCCAAATTTTTACACTTTTATTGTCATTAAGGGTATGCGAGCACAACAGGGCTATGTATTTTACTGGTAGGAATTTTTCTTCAGCGCACCTCACACACTTCATCCACTCATGCATAGAGATTTATACTGTAGTGATGTGATAATGAAATGGTTTGGTTGATATGTAGTCATACTTTTAATTAATGACAATAAAAGTGTAAAAATTTGGGAATTTCCTTGTTTTTGTACATTTAATGTATATGAATTTTCATCTTAACCCTATTAAGGGTATATGATTTCAGCATACTGGCATTTATCATTGGAATTTACAAAGAGAACGTAATTTTTTTTTTTCTTTTAACCAAAAAATAAATTAAAAAAAATAAATACCTTGATTTAAAAAACCTTGTTTAAAAAACAGAATTATCTGATCTTAAAGAAATTTTCAGTATTTATTAATTAATAATATAAAATATTTATTTATTTTATTATTTTATATTTATTGTTTTTTAAAACAAAACAAAAAGTTTAGAATTTTTTTAGTTCACTTAAATTACTTACCCTACCCCCATCTTCATTTTCACAGCGAAATACAACTTATAATACCCATAGTCGAAAGTCAGTGACCATCTTTAGGAATGTTCGTCCTCAATGAATTCTATCATTCTCAGATAAAATACACCTCTTAACGATGGCAACAAAATTTCCATTATCTCTTTAAATAGGTATCCTAAACCAAAATTTAATTTTCATTATGTCTAAAAACTTTTAATGTGTTCACATAGATCTTTGCAAAATATAAACTTTGTGGCACAATTAGCCACTGAATTATGACCATTCAAAGTTTGCCATCTTGTGTCCTATTGGTTCATAAGTCAAACTGCAGGCTTGAACAAGTGAAAAATTCTAACAAATGTAATGTCATCTGATGGTAAATGAAAAGTAAGCAATAATTATTAGATCAAACCAACCTAAACATTGGCAAAATCCCATTACTCCATGAAAAAAATGACACGGAAGCGCGACTGTTCATATATTAATTTCAACAGCTAACATATTGAATCTTCAGCACGTAAAATAGATGTTAAACCGGATATGATGATGATGATGATTAATATGATTCATAGTATAGTAGAAATCAAGTAAGATTGTTACCCCCTCCCCCCCCCCCAAAAAAAAAACCCTTCAGATTTGAACCATTGTTGCAGGGTCTGGTCACCTAGGGAGTTTTGTGGCCCGGACGCTTAGGCAGCACTGGGTGCGACACTTGGGAAGCGTCGCTACTCTGTGGTGATCGGTCTTACAACTAACAAAGTGGACACAAGCAAATCACGGCAATGGCAAATAGGAGAAGACAAACACAGATAAACAGTTAAAAAGAATCTTTTATTTACCATAAAGATAATGTGAGAAAGAAGTCTGAAATAACAGGGATGACATCACTGAAAGCAGGAAAGATTGGAACGAAAGGAGTGACCTCACTGGAGCAGGCGCTGCAGGAAGCTGGAGCTAGAGCTACCGGAAGGAGCTGGTGCAAGAGCAGGAGTAGCTGGAGAAGGCGCTGTATGGAGTAGGAGGAGTTGAAGCAGGCGTTGTAGGGAGCTGGAGCAAGGGCCGCTGGAAGGAGCTGGAGCAGGCGGTACAGGAGTAGGAGCCACTGGGGTCGGAGCTGGAGAGGAAGGTGGATGGCGCATGCAGCAAAGTGTGAATCGCATTATGAGTAGGTTGTAGATGGCCCTGAAAAGGGCCGTTTGATTGCTGCTGCAGTCTTGTTCTGATTCCTGGCTCGACGACTGGTCCACCCAGTCAGAGTTGGGAGTCTCCCCCCCCCTCGGCTGAATTGTTTTTTCGCTTGAAAACTCGCCGTATGTATTTAGGAGAAACGACATTAGAGCAGGCGAGCCTCATGAAGCAAAGAAACAACTGAAATTCCCGGACGCATTCATCACAATCAAAAATAAGTTGGAAGTCAGTTCACTGTGTTTACATAAATCCCGGCCACTTCTCAGATGCTGGTATTTTGGATTATTGTTAGAAAGCAATGTAGAAAGCTGAACTGCATGGGTGATGGTAAAACAGAAAAACGACCAAAGGAGGAGGAGTGGAAATTTACCATGACTGCTGCTGACGCCCTCAGTGAAAAAGTACAAGGGCAAAGTTGTTCTGGTTTTTATTTTTAGAGGCGTGGATTTGAAAGAGGTGTATGAGTCCGTAATGTTTGTAAACATTGGTAGCGGTGAATAGATACCGCGACACGGCCCTCTCCCTGGATAATTAATCATAATCAATTAAAAAAAAAAAAAATGTGGTGAAGAGTTGCTATGAAAAGGGTGTGCAGATTTGCTGAAAATGTATCTGCAAGGATAGACAAAAATGAGGAATGCATGTGTGCTGTTGCTGTGGTCAAACATCGGCAGTGCAAGTGAATCTGCACTGTTGATGAAATCTGTGGTGCAAGTGAGTTTAAAGTTCTTGGGTGCGTCGCTTGTAAGTGAATCGGTAAATTTGAATAGATAAGTGCAAGTGTTTCTGCACAGTTAAGGGTGATGAGTGCAAGTGGGTCTGCACTGTTATTGGTGTGTCGTTCAGGTTGATTAGTTCTCTTGTGGAGCTGATGAACAAACGTTCAGTTGTCAAGATCGGTGGTGTGTTGTGGTAAAAGACAAGTGTATAAGTGGGTCTGCAATGTTGCTAATGGCTGTGGTGCAAGTGGGTCTGCACAGTTGTTGGTGCTCTTAGTCTGCACGTGTGTCTGAAGATTCAAAGAAATAAGTGCAAGTGAGTCTGCACTTCTTGATGACGTCGTTCATGTTGATTAGTTTGCATGTGGTGGAACTGATAAACGAACGTCTAATTGTCGAAGTCAGATGCGCAAAGGTTTGCAAGTGAGTTTGCAGGTCAACGTACAAGTGGGTCTGTACTGGTGTTGGAGTGCGTTGTTCAAGTTTATGGGTCCTCCTGTTCCTGAGTTCATCAACGAACGTCCAGTTGTTGAGTATTTTAGTTGTGTGTGTGCAGCCGTACTCGTCTTAAACTGGTGCACTTTCCATAGTGTTGTCAGTGATGTCCGGGATTGTTTGGTGCTTGATGAATGTCCGGAAAGGTTTGGTTGTTGAATCTTTTGCTGAAGAGAGTTGGTAAGCCTTGAAGGGTGATGTTGATGCTTGCTGAGCCTGACTTTTTACAACCAGTATTAAGTCAAAAGGCTCAATGATGTTGCTTGTTCGTTCTTGGCTGAGTTTGTTGAAATGTTCAAAATCGTTGTTGGTCAGGTCTGGACGATATGTTATCTTCTTTACCAGCCATTGTCTGTGTCCGATATCACGTCAGGGTCACCACCTGTCTTACAACTAAGAAAGTGGACATAGGAAAATTACGGCAATGGCAAAGAAGAGAAGACAAACACAGATGAACAGTTAAAATGAATCATTTATTTACCATGAGAAAGAAGGCTAAAATAACAGGGATTATGTCACTGGAAGCAGGAGAGAGCTAGTGCAGGAGTAGGAGCCGCCGCGCTGGGAGGAGTTGGAGCAGGCATTGCAGGGAGCTGGAGCAAAAGCCACTGCAAAGTATTGGAGCAGGTGTTGTAGGAGCCACTGGGAGGAGCTGATGCAGAAGTAGAGGCCGCTGGAAGGAGCTGGTGCAGGAGTAGGAGCCACTGGGAGGAGCTGATGCAGAAGTAGAGGCCGCTGGAGGGAGCTGGTGCAGGAGTAGGAGCCAGTGCAGGAGAAAGAGCCGCTGGGAGGAGCTGGTGCAGGAGTAGGAGGTGCTGGAGTCGAGCATGCAGCAAAGTGTGAATCGCATTATGAGTAGTTTGTTGGTGACCCTGAAAAGGGCCGTTTGATTGCTGCTACTTTCTGCTTCCTGGCTCGACAACTGGTTCACACAGTCGGAGGTGGAAGCCTGAAAACTTAGAAGAAAGAAAAAAAACCCAATAATTTTAGAATTTAGAGTGGGGATTAGTTTCACATAAATTTAATGTAAAATAATTCACCATTTCCGGGCCATTCTAGCGTTTTAGAGCATTAATCAATTTTTTTTCTATGGGAAATAAATCCTGTGCGTTTTTCTTTATGAGGGTCTGCTTTTTTTTTCTTTTTTTTTTTAGACTGTTATGTATGGTTTAAATGGGCTTTTTGTAGGATTGGGGGCTTGCCACTTGGACTTAAGGTTATGGAATGGGGTTTTGTTTTGGATGGAGGTTGCCATTCAGACTTAGTGTTAGGGTTAAAAGAGTTTTTTTTAGGGAGTGACCTGTCACTCAGATTTAAGGTCAATGGTACGACACGTTCAAGAGAAGGCATTTTTAATAGGTGGGCTTGTTACTCGAACCTAGAGTTAGTAGTAGAGCAATTATTTATTTTATATCAAGTTTTCAGCTTGAAAAAATATTTTTAAATTGCACTAAAAGGCAAGAATGGCCAAGAAATGGGAGATCATTTTACGTTAAATTTAAATTCTAAATTATTTATTTGTTTTCTTTTTTCTGCCAAGACTTTTAGGGAGTCTACACGTAATCGCCTGAAAAAGTAGAATCTTTATTTTTCAATTGGCGACTAGAAAGTCATTATTACTAGAATTAAAGTATGTTTGAAAACCGGTATTTCTTGAAGTATTTTTATAAAGGAACCATAAACAGCATTAACTTTTTTCAGCAAAAAAAAGTAGTTTTGTCTTTTTTTTGTTTTTCAAAAGTTTGTAAACGAATTTTACAGAGCTTACTGTTTATAACTAGCTGCTGCTGCTGATTGATTGCTATATCAGCAAAAATAGCAACAATTGTTGACTTTCGCGAAAAAAGGGATAATATTTCAAAATTACTACTACTGAAAGACAAAACAACATACAATTATAATTTTAATGCATAAAAAAAGATAAAAGATTAATTTATTTATTAGTTATGGTACAAAAAATCTTTTTAAAATGTTTGATACACGTCATGTTGAAGGTTTATTTTTAAGATTACAAAAAAAAATCAATTAATTTCGTACCTCAACAATGATTGAAATTGATATTTTTCCTGATTGTTTTCCAAATTTCATGACGAAATTCCTCATAGACGAATGGTACGATATTTTTAAAAGAAGGGAGAGTTAAAAAAGTGACGTAAATGGCCTAAAATGGTGTTAACATTTTTATGACTTTATTTGCTGAAAACTCTTAAAATATATAATGTAGATTATTATTTATTAATGCATGTGAAAGGATATACATTTCTCAACAAAATTGTGGTATTTTGAGGACTTAAAGTGCTTTGGTTTTTAAAAGATGACTATTTTAGTAGAACTACCTTGAAATCTGTGATTATCCAAACTATATTATGGTCGGTGGGTCTTGCTACTGAAATTAATTCTTGTCCGAAAGTTTATTGACCGTGTTTACATAAATCCCGGGCTACTTTTCAGATGCTGGTATTTCAGATTATTGATAGAAAGCGATGTAGGAAGCCATACTGTGTGGATGATGGTAAACCTCGACAAATTCATATCTAAAGTTACCACAGCTGGTTCCCTCAGTGAAAAAGTACAAGGGCAAAGTTGTTCTGTTTCTTAATTTCTTTTTTGAAGGCATGGATTTGAACAAGATGTATGAGTCCGTAATGTTTGTAAACATTGGTAGCGGTGAACGGATACCGCGATACCATGTAAAAATAGACGGATACATAATTTCATTCACTAAAGTTGTCAACTGAAAATTTTTTTTTGTGAAAGACAACTTAAAAGTCTACTATATTGATGAATAGTCTTTTTTTTCTTTGTGATGGGACTATCTTTATATGCATAGAGATGCACAATATTGTGCACACAAAATTTGAAAAAGTACATTTGTTTTTTTTCACAGAAAAAATATATCGCCATTCACTGAAATTGTAGCCTAAGTGAAATTAGCCTGGAAAAAAAAATTATCACCGACACAAGAGAAAGAATTGTACATTTATAAAGAGAAAAGTTTCATTTGTGTTTACATCCAAATTTTATGAAAATACCCTCCAAAATAAATGTAGATATCGCAAGTTGAAATTGAAGGAAATGTCACTATATTTACCGGTTTTCATACTCTAAACTGGCTGGTAGTGAAATCCTTTCAAGAAGTAAAAACACAAAGGCAACAGCAGATTATTGTAGTTGAGACAGACATAGCTCAATGCTTTATAGTCACTTCTGTAAAACTTTGTTTTTATTTTTTAAGAACAGAACTTAAATCAGAAACGCATTCAGCCAAAGAATTTTGTGTCATCATAAAATCCTTAAGAAAATGGCGTCATTATTTCTTGGACAAAACTTTAAATTAATCACAGACCAGAAATCTGTCTTCAATACAAAAAATACTAGTAAAATCAAAAATATGATAACGAATAGAATTTTTGTACTACTTTTTTTGATGTAACATACTGTCCTCAGCAAAAAATGCGACTGGAGATGCTCTCTTCTGCCGCATCGTCACATGTAAAGAACTGCTTAGAAAACTGCACATAAAACTATGCCTTCTCAATGTTATGAATATAGTCCATATGAGAAAAATTTGAAACCTTCTTCAGTATCGGACATACTAAAGATTATAAACTCTTGTAAAAGATGTGCAAAGAACAAACCAAGATTCTATTGACATGAAACTGAAGTTAGTAAAAGTAAGTCATTCGAATCACAAAATAAATACATGCTAACAATTCTGTCCTGATTGTATCTTCTACTATAGTGATACAAATGCTTTGCTCATCTTTTGCCGTCTTGAGATTACCAGCTTGCATCCATGCCAACTAAGAGGCTTCCTTTATGTTTGAGCACATGCGGCACTTCCTTTTGAGAACATGGAGTGGCTATAAGCAGAACAATTCCATATAACTGGTCAATATGAAACATATAATAGTATCATATGGCAGACTATTCAATTGGCAGCTGCCAATAAGGAGTGCTTATCAGAATATTGGGAACAAATACTCCCAGAATCCTCTACACAATCAGGACTCTGCGATGTATGGCTACTGTTTCTCATCTCTACCTTTATGTCTCAAAACCTGTAGTAATCTTAATAAAAATAATCACCTAAAAAAAAATGCTGGTGGACCTAGTAGAGCTCTTAGAAGCCAACCCTTGACATAGGCAGGGACAAATCTGAACCCTTGAGGTCTAAAGGAATGAGAACCTGATAGTTGTCCCTTATAGCGAATAATGGTTACTTCCCAGAAACTATGAAGAACCGTTAAGCTTGCGATCTAGTGCTAAGAGACACATAAAAAGAGCACACTCTCCCCACAGATTCTTTGGAAGGCGAACAAGTGATTTGATAAAACAAACAGAAATTCTGTCAGACCAAATAAAGCTTAAGCAAGATCGGCAAAGGATATATGATTATCATGAAAAAAAAACTTAATCATTTAAAACAAAACTAGAATTCATTGATTTCAAATATGCCATTAGTTTTGCTCGGAGATAAACCATTGACAGATGATACATGAACAGACACACACACATCTTTGCTTATTTATTTATATATATATGTATATCTTACAGGGTGTTTGGGATAAATTCAACACTTTTGGAAAGGAAGGAAAAAACATATCATTGATGTATTCTCAAAGTGTTTCTCTTAGAGGATCTTTAGTCGAATACAGCTCACTACTCCCTAAACCTCCAGCGAGACCTGAACGTGGAGCACGCACCCTTCGAGAGATGCCCATCCACTAGTTTGATTCTTGCAACTAGCTTGTCCTAAGTGTTTCAGGCGAGTTTGTGTGCCAGAAGTGTAAAACAATAGAGATGAATGAGAACTCGGATGTAGAGAAAGTATATCTGGATGGCAAAGCTATTGAGGTTGTTCAGAAGTTATGTTACCTTGGTGATAGCACAAGGTGGAGCAGGTGCTAGTGTGATTGCAAGAGTTCAAGAGCTTCTGCCATTACTAACCAGCAGAGCATTACCACTGTCGACCAAGGAAAGAGTCTGTCAGTCATGTGTATGCAGTATATGTGCATGGAAATGAAACCTGGCCAGTGAGGGTTGAGGACATGCATTATATGGAGAGAAATGATATTAGAATGATACGATGGATGTGTAATGTGAGTCTTAAAGACAGGCTTAGATCTGATGACCTCAGGAAGATTAAATCTGGACAGTATAGGGAAATGTGTGCAGAACAGGAGACTTCAATTGTGTGGCCACGTTGAAAGAATGGATAAGAATTCTTGGATTAGTAGATGTAGAACAGTTGAGGTAGCAGGTTCAGTTCACAGGGAAAGGCTAAGGAAAACATGAAAGTGATAAGGATGGAAGTGAGAAAAAGAGAGATAAATAAAGATCTGGTCAGATATAGGTTAGTTTAGAAGTCAATTTTTATAAGCCGTCTATCGTATGTGTAAAACAGACGTTAAACTGAATATGATGATGATCATACATCGGAGTTGGAGGAGTTTTCACTCTCAAACTCAGATATACTCCCCCCCCCCCTTACAACAGACATCGGGAAGACTTATAACACACATACTTTTGTAGCACTGTTATTCATATGTCAATCTTTCATTTTTTTGTTACATACAATGCATTCTCAAACAAAAGACGGGATACTCTCCTTACACTTTTTTTTAGATGCTTTTTCTTTGGCGAATCCATTTCTGCTTAAATAAATGATTAAAGAATTCTTGTCATTCTAAACAAATTTGCTCTTTCCAAAATGCGAAATATTGTAGACACCATTTAGTTTTCACAGATTTCACTTATACATTTAAAATAACTTTATTACTGTAATATTCTCGGTGATTTTGTGTTCCGTTTGTTAGTCTTGAATAGCAGGATAAGACATTTACCAAACACAACTTCCGGCTTCTTCAGCTGGCGCTTACCCTCTACCTTTACAACACAAAACAAGAATGATCTGAAAAGCCTGCTTTCCTTCACGGCACCAAAGATTCCATAATTATTTTGAAGATTAGAAAAAAATTCAACTTTTTCTAGACAGACAGACAGACAGACAGACAGAGAGAGGTGTCTTTCTTATTTCTTTCTGTAATCATTTTAAAACCATACATAAATTTCTTTTCGACTATTTCATTGTTTCTAAATTTCTATCAAATCATAAAGTACTTTTGTTTTGTTTTTCTTGTAAGATTCAAACTGCTGCACTGATGAAATAAATTTTTTTAAATATGCAGTCACCTTTTGTAGAAAATCAGTTGATGACAAATTTTGCAATTATTTGCTTTCTCTTTTTACATTTTCATTGCAATTTTAGATTTGTTTTTCATAACATCTTCATGTTATACTGCATTACCTTTTTTTTTTTCATATATATGTGAAAATAAATAGGAAATAGCATCACAAATTACAGTTTCATCTAATAAAATATGAATTTGGGACCCTGAAAAATATTTCTTTTGGGCCGGACATCCATAAACATTAGAGCTTTTATTTATAACTTCAAAATATATAATTAGACCAAGTAAAAATAATAATAATAATAATAATAATATGGAGGTCAGAGATAGCAAGAGTTTCTTGAACAACACCAGGACATGACCTCGCTAGTTGATTATAGAATTGAAATGACAGTCTTGATAACATTCAAAACTTTGAAACTATTTTTAAAACTCACATTAAAATTTACAATTTTGCAACAATAAATATTTATCAGATTATTTTTTTATTGTGAAAATATTAATTAAAAAAAACTATATTTTAAATGATATACCTAATTATTTTCATTTCATTTTTCATTTGCTTGTCTCATACTGGGGTTAGACATTTCATCAATAACTTACAACTTCTCCTGTCTGTTGCCACATCACTTGTGGCACCCACCATGATCAAGTCGTCATCAACCGATCCCCTCTATCTCTTGAGCGGCTTACCGCGTGGCTTCGGCCCATTGACATCGATGTTGGAGTGTTTCGGATGACTTATGACATATCAGCTGATATGTCATTTTGCGACAATTTCTCATGATGGCCTGTTGAGTGAGATCGACAATTTACTCCATTGAATGTGTCGTTTTGACCACTTCTCACAGCCATACAAGAGTACAGATCAGACGTTACCACTCTCACATACAATGCGATCCCTGAATTTTATAAAATTGTTGACAACTGCCTGAAGACGTGGTATATAGTGTTACAAATGGTGGGGCTCGAACCAAAATTAGAAAAGTAAAATGTATTCTATAAACATTTTATTTAAACGAACAGAGTCCATTTTATCCTATCTTGAGGATGTGTATTTCATATGTTGAACCAACGCCTCGACAGATCCCTCATCCTTACACTCACCAGAAAGGAATCTAGCGTCCAACCTGCAATACCCGGCACCTAACTGAACGCAGATGACCCCACATAAAAGGGCTGAGTATCATGGCCTGATAAGATAAAATCAACAGTAGCCAACACTTAATGCCCTGACTCACCAAATCCTTAGCCCAGAGAAATCTTACACACACAACACACACGCCCAGGCGTAGTAGTGGCGAGGAGATACAAAGAGTTGGGGATAAAAAAAACAGTTAGTGACGATCAGCCGAGAGATAAACATGGCAGAGCCGCCGGCAGCCCGAAGAGAGGTGTCGTTCAAGTCATTCACTACTACAGACTACAGAGACATGCTGTCCTGACGATAAGCTATACTGATGAAACTCTGTCGCTGAGTATGAACCTCAGGAAGAAACTATTACGAGAAGATAGGATAGCGCCGAGATAAAATTCTGCATATGCACTTGCAATATGCGACATGTGCTCTCCGAATACTGCCAATGATGTTTCCATCCAATGATCAGTGTGGATCTTGGAGATGAATATGACCATCAAACTCTTTCAGCCCCTATCGAAGAGACTTATACTTCTGAGTGAGTAAACCCCCCCTTCTTTACTTCCTTCTGTGATTTGCTTAGGACCTTATTTTTATTCATTATTCATGGATTTTGCTTGCCATTAGTTATATTAAGCAGTACCCCTATCCCTTAAAAATAGAGTTTTGTTTTCTTATTTTGTTTTATATATATATTTATCCCTTCTGTTATTCTGTAAATAAATATTGTTTATACCGTAACTTGTGTTTAAGTCATATCTTACTTGCTCGTTATTCTTCCTTGTTTTCTATGTGAATACACCTCCCCCACCCTCCTGTATTCTGTTGGTAATATTGGAACCTGGGGACTTACGAGCCACTTCCGGACATTTTTACTTTTTTTTATATGTTTATCATTGTCACGCGCTTGCCGACGAAGGCTGTGTGTGACAAGATACGTTGTCTTATAGCCATGTAAGTTTGCCCACTGGAATCAATTGTGTTACCTAAGTAGGTGCATTTATTGACTCTTTCGACACCTGCAACAATTTCTGTTTCCATGGAAGTCAGATTTCAACAGGTGCTGCAAATGAAATTAGCTGCATCTACTACACATAGCATCAGCAGGTTGGAGCACCTTTGTAGCATATAGGAAATATTTTTTGAGTTTTATGGATTTCTTATAGTTTTTGAGTGCTCCCATAAATCCTTTGATTCATTAATATTTTCTCATCAGGATTAGAAATCTAAAACCATAATTTACACAAGTGTAATATGTCCTCTTAGTTTTGTAATAAAATAATCGGTTAATTATGTCACATTAATTAATGGATAACTATTGATAATTTTATTAAAAAGATGATTACTTAATTTTGATGATTTTACAAAACAGTTGATGTCTTTTTTTTTTTTTGTTTAAAGCCGTGACATTGTACGTTCTTAATGTCAAGTTCTATCAAAATTGCTCCAAAACTGGAGAAATTACTGAATTTTTTGTGAATTAATTTGTGATTTCAAGTCATTTTTCCATATAAATTTTGAACCCTGAATTTCAGAGCTTTTAATTCTCATTACATTTGAACCGCTAGGGATATTTGCATAATTTCAACACTTTTAAACTTCATTTACTGGGCTGTTTATAATTAATATGATTTAATAACAATAATCTAAACCTCCTTCCCCCTTTTGTACCCCCTTCCCCAGGTTGATATGCCATAAAACAAAACAACCAAACTTAAAATAAAAATAATCAACTGGGAATGCTTCCATTTCACTTGCATACATCATCACACTACATGCACGTGCCTCACCTTGGTCGATAGTAGTAACACTGCTGGTTAGTAATAGCAGAAGTTCCCTGAAATTTTCCTGAAAACAACTTGTGGAACACATTATCACGGGACTGCTTCCCTGCAGATTAAAACATGATAATCCAATGTTAACAAATGCTTGTCATAAGCCGTTCCCATAAGTAATCAAACTTAGTTCATTCCATTAATCATTTTCATTTCCTCCTAATATTATTCATCTTCAACTGACAATCATTCCTTTTCATTAACTCTTATCCTTGAGTGGCCTTTGGCCTTGATAAGTGGTGACTCATTAGTACAAAAAAATATATACTGTTCTCTATCCACTCCTAAATCTTGTAATCACACCAGCTCCTCCCCATGCTCGAATAGTATCACCAAATAAACAAAACTTCTGAACAACCTCCATAGCCTCGCCATGGCGAGGCTATGTGGAGAAAGTATATTCGGATGGCGCGCCATCCAAATATACTTTCTCCACATCGGAGTTCTCACTGGGATAAATTATTTAGTCAGATACATAATCTTCACTTCATCAGTTGTAAATGCTACGTAGGCATATTTCAGTATTACCTTTCACATTTTCTAACATTGGACATTTTGCAAGTGTCTAACTTGGTTAGAAGTTATAATAAAAAAAATTAACCAGAGTGTAAGGTCTTTAAAAGAGGATGCTTTATTACAACGTATATCTTGTACAAAACAATAGAACTACCGATAATCAAAAAGGATTAACCTAATACACTTGAATACAGTCAAATACAGTTCACCATACATACTAGTGTTTGTAGTATATATATATATACTACAGACTAGTACACTTATCAGCCTTGAAGCGAATCAGGTATCCCATCACAACACCTTGAAGCTGAAAATCTCCCTTGAATTTTCTACTTCTAATATTTCTTCCTTTTAGAATCCGGGCTGAAGCGCTCCACTGGTTTTCTTTCACGTGTGCTCTTTCTTTTATTCTGAACTAATGGAATTGGATCCTTTCCAGTTTGGGGCGAAGACAAATTTTGTTCAGCTTGTAAGGCTGATCCCGTAAATTGTATACATAGGTTTGTGTACAATATTGGATAGTGGCATGTCAAAAGCATCACATAGAATCTTCATTGGGACTTCTTCCTCGCTTTTTTCATTATTTTCAGCATATCGTGGTCTAATTTAGTTAATGTGTCTTTTACATACAAACTTTTTACTTTTTATGGTGTAGACCACTTTGCCAATCATTTTCTGAATTATACCATCCATTCAATAACTTTTTCCACCTTGGAAATTTTTGAAATATACTTTATCTCCTGGTGAGTATCTTATTATGATTACATCTTCTTCCTTTGTAGCAACTTTTTTCTTTGGATATGGTATCAATCTATCAAAAATCGATCGTATTTTCCCTGCGAACATAAGTTCCGCAGGGGACAACTTCAAGTGGTTGTTTACATTAGGAGTCACCTTATAAATTGCTAAAAATTTCTGGATAGTTTTTTCTTCTGTGTCCATATATTAATTTTTTCAAGAATGTTTAAACCGTCAACAAATTTTTCAGCTTGACCGTTCGATCTAGGATGATATACTGGTGTAGTAATGTGTTCAATGTCCAAGGAAGTACAATGATATTTAAATTCCTTTTCTGTGAACGCCGTACCATTGTCGCTGACCAGTGTCTGGGGGGCCCCGAAACAGCTGTAAATTTCATCTAATGCACTGATGTAGGATGCTTGCACTTGAATACCTCAGGCCATTTTGAGAAAGAGTCCACCAAGATCAAATAATAATATCCATTAATCGGTCCAGCATAGTCTATATGTAGACGTGCCCACAGCAAATCCGTTTTTGACCAAGGATTTGTTTTGACTGGAAGCGCCCTTGCAGCCAATTGACAATCTCGGCATAGTTTTACAAAACTTACTATTTCCTTGTCCATTCTTGACTAGTATACGTAGCATCGCATGAGTGTTGTCACATATTGAGAAAGGTGAAATCTGGGTTCCCTTTTTCTTTCTTTTGTTCAATTTCGTCTGGTTCTTTATTTTTAATATAATACAGGTAATTCTCTGATAGTGTTTAACAACAGACCTGAGATTTCTTTTTCCTCTTTTAGTGCTGTCTCTTCTAAAATTTCTTCATTTTTGAGGATTAATCTTGACAATCCATCCGCATGCCCATGTTTTTTGGATGCGATGTATTCCATCCTAAAATGATAGTTCAATAGGTTTACACCTCATCGCTGTAAACGGTTAGCAGTGTGGATAGGAATGCCTTTTTTTAATCCAAATATAGTTATTAACGGTTTATGATCTGTTTGAAGTATAAATGATCTACCATGTAAAAAGCGATGGTATTTTTTAACTCTTAACACAATCGATAATGCCTCTTTCTCAATCTGACTATAATTTTTCTCAGCCGATAGAAAAGTTCTTGAAGCGTGCGCGATCGGTTTAGTAGTACCATCTTCATATTTGTGTAGCAGTGCAGCACCCACTCCGTATTCACAAGCATCAGTCACAAGGATCATTTCTTTCACAGGTTCATAATGAGCTAAGGCTAGATCTGAGAGTAGACTTTTTTTTCTTTTCTTGAAAGCCGTCTCGCAATCTTTTGACCATATCCATTTTTTGTCTTTCATCGTACATTTTTAGAATGTAGATCGCATAATATTGGGCCAACCCAAGAAACGATTGTAGTTTTGAAACTGTGTCGGGTGCAGGCATATTTCTAATTGCATTGGTCCTCTGTGTGTCCCATTTTCTGCCATCACTGTCTATCACTTGTCCAAGGTATTTTATTCTTTTCATGAAGATTTGACACTTCTCGGGACTTAATTTGAAACCAAATTCTTCTAGTCGTTTGAACATAGCTCTGATGTGTTTTTTTGTGTTTGTGAACTGTTATATCGTAAGAATAGCAATAAGAAACCCAAGACAGGAATTGAAAGGAATAGGAATAGTATTAAGTTCAGCTGGGGCAAACTGGTATGGTCCGGGCCTTTGGGTCTGGATTTACGCCGGTCTATCGGTTGTCCATCCTGTGCAGTTCTAGGAGGTGCACCCTCCCAGGCTTTGCCTTCTCACCCTTTGAGAGGGGTTAGTTTATTGGTAATCGCCTGAGGCACCCCTACCGGGGAATGCTGACGGGGCTGCCCAGGCAATTTTTAAATGGCCAGAGTGCTCAAATTCTCGAGCGCTGGTTTTTTCCCACTTTCCCGACCTTGTGTCACATCTTACCCTGTGGGAGGAAGATAAATAGAAGGAATTGTATTAAGAATACTTAATTACAAGTTAGTCGCCATTACCGGCTCTAGGCAGACATACTAAGCGGTTCGCCTTGGTAAGGGAAAAGGTGTCGACTTCATAGTGACCTGACGAATCCATCCTGTCACTATGGGTGAATCCGGATCAGTCCACAACCTTTAAGATTTATTTCTTCCTGGAAATATTTTTTTCCTCTTTGGATTAATCTCTAGACGTTCTGTTGAATTTCTCTTTCTTTTCATTGAACATCTTACTTCAGTAGCAGGGTAGTAGTAAGGTTTTCAGGAATCTGTACATGAAAAACATCGTAAAGAACCTCCATGGGTTCCCCATGTGAGGTTTGTTTTTCCACGTATCTGCATCTCAACTGATTTACATGACGCTTGTTTTCCCACTTTGGACCCTGAACCATGTATATCAGGCCTCCGATTCTCCTGGTGACAATACCGTTTTGCCAAAGAACACTTTTTCACTAACATTAAAATGTCTGGTCTTACCATTCATGTTTTTAAAATGTTTTTTATTCACTGGCAACAATTTGTCAAAAATTATTTTAATTTTTCTTGCGAACATATCCGTTGGTGACATGTTTGCCGCATTGTTTCTGTTCGGTGTGACCTTGTAAACCCTTAAGAATTGTTGGATCTTCCACTCGTCGTTTACTTCACCTCCAGCTTTTCTTAAAGCCCTTTTGAAGGTATCTACAGACCTTTTCGCCTGCTCGTTACTTCTCGGATAGTAAACAGGTGTAGTAATATGTTTTACCTCAAGGTTTTTGCAAAACATGTTAAACTCTCCTGAGGTGAATTGGGTCCCATTATCTGTGACAATTTCATCAGGTAATCCAAACCTGGCAAATAGTTCATGCAAAAAATTTATTGTTATGGCAGATGTTCGCTTTTTGCATTTCAGAATCTCTGGCCATTTTGTTAAACTGTCCATCACAATCAAATAATATGCACCATTTAGCGGTCCAGCAAAATCTAGATGTAGTCTAGACCATAGCGTGTCCATTTTCGACTATGATGCTGTCATTATTGGTGGTGCTTTAGCTGCTAGAGCACAACTCTACAGCTCTTAACTGTCCTCTCAATGTCCTGGTCCATACCTGGCCAAAAAACGTATGAATGCATAAGCGATTTCATTTTGCACATTCCTGGGTGACCACAATGAAAATCCTTTAACAGTCTCTTTTGTAGTGCCACTGGGATCACGACGCGCTCGGCGTACATTAAAATTTCGTCACAAATTGAAGTTATTGCTTGTTGGCGAATTTATATTTACCCTTTGTTTGCACTTTGCTTTATCCATCATTTTTAATAAAATTATCATTTTTAGATTTTATTTGTATTTCTTGTGCAGTCACTGGGAGTTCGTGTACGGTGTTAACCAGTACTTCTTTTATTTCACTTTCAGCTTTGAGTGATGCGATTACCGTATCTTCCATTGGTTCACAATATTTCGGAATTAATCGGGACAAGCTGTCCGCATGGCCTAACTTCTTTGAAGAAATATATTCCATTTTGAAATCATAATTTAACAGAATAGTGCCCCATCGCTGTGATCTATTTGCTGTATGAACTGAGATTCCTTTCTTTGATCAAAAAATCGAAAGTAATGGACGATGATCTGTCTGTAAAATAAATTTACGGCCATGGATGAATTTGTGAAATTTTTAAATCCGAAAATGATAGATAAACTTTCCTACACAAAAATTAGACATCGGAATCTATCTGCAGTCAGTTCTTCCAGTTTAAACTGCTGGCATTCTCTATTTACGATTCCGGCATAGCTAAAAAAATATTCCTCGTCTCTTTTTGTTAGGTTTAAACATTTCCAACGTAGGTTGAAAAGAGACGACTTTTCATCAAAAATATTTGTCAGGATTTGCACAGTTTCATCAAATTAAATTTTGCCCGGTACCCTTGGTAGAATATAGTTGTAGTACCTATCATGCTGGGTTCAATTTTTGGAGAAGTAGGCAAACCTTTTTTTCTTGCAACCATTCTGCATATTCTTCCTTGAAAATGTCGGCAAACCTCCAAAAGTAGGCAGAAAAAATAAAACCATTATCTGTGTAATACGTGAAGTTTCCAATCGAATTCGCAACCGTATCTGGTGAAAAGAATCCAGCTTGCTTTAGTTCTTGTGTTCGCTGGACAATAAATTCCAACATTTTTTCAAACCTTTTGTTATTTGTTTGCTGGTGTTCCACTTGTATTTTTAAAAATTGGACCATAGTTTGCTGCAAGTCTTCCATTTAAAAAAAATTTTTTTTTGTTTTTCCAACAGTTGTTTAAAACATGCTGTAGCCTTTTATAAAAGGAAAAAATAATACGTACAGTCCAAATACAATGAAAACAAAAATATCTTTTCTTCTCAAATCCTTTCAAAAAAGTCACTGTCAAATTGTAAAAACAATTTGGTTGGTAATTTCCTTTGGAAGAAAAAAAAATTGTTCTTACATGAGAAGCGTTTCCTTGTGTCTTTGTAATGTTACCACTGTTGGAAAAAAATTTTTTTTTAATTATTTTTCTTTACGTGAGTCCTGATTGAAGATCGTCAATTTGGAAAAATTAGAAAAAATAGGAGTTATATCTAAGGTAGACTATGCGAACTGGGTGTTGCCCACCGTCTACGTCCAAAAGAAAAACAAAAAATAAGAGTGTGCACCGATTTTTTAACAGGCTTAAACAACTGCCTGAAGGATCATAATTATCCACTTCCTTCGTCAGAAAACATTTTCTCGAAGTTAAATGAAGGAAAGATTTTTTCAAAAATCGATCTATCTGACACATACTTGTAGGTTAAAGTGAACAAGGAATGCTCAAAATATTTGTGCATAAATACACATTAGGGAATTTTCAAACTAAATAAGCTCCCTTTCGGCTTAAAGGTTGCCCCGGCTTTTTTCCAACAGATTATGGACACTGTGTTGGCGGGTCTTGAGTTTGCTATCACCTATTTAAACGATATTCTAGTCAAAAGTAAGAACGTTTACGAACACAAAAAAAAACATCAGAGCTATGTTCAAACGACTAGAAGAATACGGTTTCAAATTAAGTCCTGAGAAGTGTCAATTCTTCATGGAAAGAATCAAATACCTCGGACAAGTGATAGAAGAAAACGGGACCCACAGAGGACCGATGCAATTAGAAATATGCCTGCACTGACAGTTTCAAAACTACAATCGTTTCTTGGGTTGGCCCAATATTATGCGATCTTCATTCTAAAAATGTACGATTTAATGTGTAATCATTTATATTGTTACCATTCCAACATAAACTAGTTGCTTCCCCCAATAGGATATTTCTGAACCCTCGGAAAAAAGACCTAACTTTGAATAGACACTGTGAGTGAAAAAAAAAACAAATACTTTTTACCATTTTTGGTCTAGAGGTACTTCATAGTGTCTAAATGAATGTCCAAAGGAAAAAAAACAGTTATTATATCAGCCATATCATCTTTTTTGTGCCATATTAGTGCACATGTGAAAAATTCCAAAAGTTGATAAAATCTCATAGAAGGCTTCATTTCTGAGCAAAACTGATGCTATTTTTGAATTCCTCAGGATGAAAAATCAACTTGTGTGAATTTTCAGGATCACATCATGTTCCAAACTGAAAATATTCAAGCAAATGTAATTATTAAAATGTCACCCGATTTACGCGAAATGGAAAATGTTCTAAATCGGAAATGCTCAAATTTTCAGGATTTTTTAGTTTTTATGATGTCCACCTGTGGTGCAAGTTACAACAAAATCTAAGGATATGGGTTTCAAAATCCTAAATTTCTGGATGATTTGACATGGAATTACTTGAGAAGGGGTGATGATCAAGGTCATCAAGTGTGGTTTCTGTCCGCAATGGAAAATTTGGGAGGGAGTAGCAGGTGAAGTCCAAAGTGGGGTTCAAGGCGAACCGTTGGGCAAGTAGTTCAGCCTGATTGGTAGCCGTGTAAACGACATCATTGTGGTTGGATAGCGGGGTAATTGTTGATTGCCCATTATTCACCACACTATTAGTGTTGGGACGATTGATAGGTTAAATCGGAACATTTTTTTCGCTTTATTTCCGATTTCAAAACGGTTCTTTTAATTTTTTTCTTGACCATATGAAACAAATACAATGTATTTATTTATTAGAAGATTGTTTATTTACAACATAAGACTAAGGGCGACAGGACAGTAGGTTAGGAATCCCATTCGCAGATTTAGCATTGACTCTTGAAGCCTAATTTAATTTTTTTTATTGGTAAATTACCATAAATAAAGTAAATATTCTAGAGTCCACTTGCTTATTTGCTTATCAAACTTTTTGAAATGTTCACATTTCTTTTTACACCTATTTGCTAAATGTCTATATGACGCCTCTCAGAGAGTTCAGTTGAACATTAAAGATTAAAAATGCTCTGAGTGAGTTAGGACAAGTTTTTTTTATTTTGCTGGTACCACTCTGACCTTGGCGTTGTCTGGTCACTATGTATATACCATCTAAAATAATTAATGTTTTATTGTATTTTTTTCAGTTTGGACAAAAGTGAAAAATATAGATGAAAATCTCACAATAAGTTTATCAAAATCTTGGATACAATACATAAAGGGAAAACATTTAGAAGTTTGTCAAATTAAAAAAGAAATTATATCTACATTTAAATGTCCCCCCCCCCCCCCCCCAAAAAAAAAATGAGATTGTACTTTTTTTAGGTGATTATGTGTGAACACACGTAAAAAAAAAAACAATTATTTTAGAATTTCGAGTGATGGGTTAGTTGCGTATATAAATTTAGCGTAAAATGATCCCCCATTTCCAGCCTGTTCTAACTTTTTACGGTAGTTAAGTAATTTTTTCTACCACTAACCCTAAGTCTGACTGACAAAGTCATAAAACCACACATAATCGCTTTATTTTTCGTATTACCACCCGGACTTAGGGTTAGTAGTAGGAAGGAGACATGTTTTTTATGACTTTAAACAATGACATATTTTATACTAAAGTTTGATCAGGAACATTAACATGGCTAAGATTTAAAACAAACAAAATTGGTTACATGTCTTTAAAACACTGTCTGGCCCAAAAGGGCTGACCATTTTACGTTAAATTTATATGCGAAACTGATTTTTTATTGTTTTATTTTATTTTTACCACTAAATTTTTCAGGCTGTTTACATGTAATCACATAAAAAATGGAGAACACAATTTTCTTTTTGGGTGAATTACAATAGGATGCAGAGCTATAATAATACTTTATTTTCTTCCACAACAAAAAAGTCATAATTGTGAATTGGCGAAAAAACAAAAGAAAACAAGCACCGATAATTTCATAAGAATGCAGTATTTACAAAGTACTGGAAAAATGTTTAAAAATGAAATAAAAACATTTTTGTCAAGAAAAAAAAGTACCAATAAACATTTATTGATAATTATAAAAAAATTAAATATAAAAGATTTTTTTAAGAATTTAGAGTGGGGGATCAGTTTCACACATAAATTTAATGTAAAATGAGCTCCTATTTCTGAGACATTCTAGCGTTTTAGAGCAGTTAACAAAATTTTTTATTTTTTTACAGGAGATAAATTCTGTGCGTTTTTTTTTTTGGGGGGGGGGTCTACTTTTTAAGCTATTACACATTGTTTACAACTTTTCCAGTCAGATTTAGGGTTAATGGTAAAAAAATTTAGTTAACATCCCTAAAAAGTTAGAATGGCCCGGAAATGATGATCATTTTACATTAAATTTATATACGAAACTGATCTCTCACTCTAAATTCTAAAATAATTTTTTTTAAATTTTTTTTTTACGCCAAGTTTTTCAAGGTGTTCACACGTAATCACCTAAAAGAATTAGAATCTTATTTGAGAGGTGGGGGTAATTTAGCTGATCTACAAATTTGTCATTATTGTATTATTATTATTATTATTATTAATATGTATCTTGTTTTTCTTTTTACAGTTTACAAATCAATCTAATAACCGACTAAATCTTTATAATTAGGATGAAAAATGTGAACAGTTTTTGATAGAGGGAATGCACAGAATAGTTCACAAAAACCCCACCATCTCCATGTTTAAGAATGGTTTTCTAAATAGTAACATTATTATTTAGAAACTCATTCTTAACATGGGAGATGGCTTTAACTATTTTGTTCCTACACCGTCTTCTTATTTTGCATAACAATCGTCGACTATTTTCAACTGTTTAGAAATTTTTTTTCGAAATTCAAGTTAAGTGTTCGTTCTAAGAACATGGTTCTTGTATTATCTTTTCCAATTATATTAATAAAAAAAAGTAGTAAATTAAAATCCTATTATGAGATTAAATCCATCATAATCTATTTCGGTTTCTTTGTAAACAAGTCAGCCATTTTAATATTTTGTTAATAGTTGAAAAAAAAAATCAATTACTTTGTGACTGTTTGACAGGAATTTGGAAGTATTTAAACTATCGAATAGAAAGTCATTTAAACTGGCTTTAAAATTCTTAGCAAATCTTCATGCATTGAAAAGTCTGGAAGCTATTTACATCCAATAATTTTATAAGTAGACATTTAAACAACAATATCTTAAGAAAATTAGTTTTTTGACAATTAATGATTTAATGGCCAAACGATATTGTAATAATTAAATTAACTTTCAAACAGACACCATAGTTAAAAAAAAAAATGAAATTAAAAAAGACTTTGAATACATACATACATACATACATCTAGTTTTGGAAAAAATTGATTTTTATTCTTAAATTACATTTCTTGCCATGAAATAAATTTCTAATTTACTTTTTTAAGTCTTGAAGATGTCTTGAAAATGTAACTGTTATTCAGTGTTTTAATCGCTGGTGGTCATGACTAAAAAACAGTTTTAACTAAAACTTTATTACTTTTTTCTTCTTTCAAATAAATCGTTGTACTCTATTTAAGAAACCAAAATGCATTATGATGGATTTAATTTTGTATTTTAGTTTATTACTTTTTTTTAATTAATATAGTAATTGAAAAAGATAATACAAGAACCGTGTTCTTGTATTATCTAAGAACGAAAACTTTAAAAAATCGATTTTATTTGCTTTAAAACAACAGTAAATATTTTAAGATATTTATCAGCGTCTCTGATGGATTCCCAATCAGCCCATTTGAAGTATCTCGTCATTTTGAGTAAATTCTCATTTTGAGTCGACTTGGGTGATCAGCATTCCAGTGTGGTCAAGAACAGGTCGAGAAGTGATTCTCGCGATCTGGGAGGCAGGTCGGGAAATTGACAGTCTGTGAGAGAGAGTGTACAATAGAGAAACTATAGGTGCAGTTACCAGCTGCGTCTGTACAGATCTAGAATCTAAGCCAATCACAGTGGTGGACATTAAACTTCCCAAATACATATATTTGGGTGCTCGGATCTAGTGAGAGTGCTGCATCTATGCTATCATACCAAAGTCGAGCTGGGTACGCTGCATTGTAAGGTTAAATGTAGGCTTGATCATCTGATTCTAGACTGTTGTCTAGTCATGGTAGGGTGTTCCGAGTATAAACTCCAAGTCCGTGCAAATGTTTGTCAGAGTCTTTATGGTAGAGTGGGAGGTATCTAGTCATGTCAAAACTATTAGAAGAGAGTGTAGGTTGATTTCACTTAGTGCTAGGATATCCAGGGTGTTTACTAGGAGAAAGGATTCTTTGTAATTGATGTTGGTTCTAAGTCCTCAGATGTTTGTGAATGCAAGCCTCAAAGGAAGAGGCGAATGTGTTGTTTTTAGGTGGGAGTCTCTGATTTGAATTTGTTGCTTTCTCTTTCTAGTGTCATTTTTAGTTTTTTGATATAGTAAGTTGGGCAAAGTTTGTGTTTGATGCCAGTAAGCTTATACAAATAGTCTATTAGCTGAGTCTTCATCCATGAGGTTATGGCCTCGAGAAAGCCCAAGATAAGAGAAAGCCCACCGGAGATAAGTGCAGGGTCCCTTTTTCATGTGCGACATGACACTACAGTCACTCCAATATTATGCAACTGTTGATAGAGCAGCTGCTCTTAGCGCTATCTGAGAGATAGGGCTCCTGTACTACCAGTCAGAAACAGCAGCCAGATATTCTGTAAAACTTGTGCCCTCAACCTGTCAGAATTATGTTGAACGGCAAAATACTGAGAGATACATAAGCGTCCCAGTCCTTGGTACTCAAAAGTCAACTTTCAAGGGGAACCGATTCAGCAACCATAAAGGGGATAGGAAGCAATCCCACAAAAATACCCATTCACCGAATTGATATAAAGTCTAAGTGGATTTCTGAACGGTAGAAGTGGATAGCGTCAAGATACTAATGGGAAACGATCTTGAAGGAGGTTTTCTACCTCCCGATGAACTCACCACTTCAAGAAAATATCTACAACAAAAGTATTCGTCGGCAATACAAGAACACTGTCAAAAAGATGATCTCCATAAAACATTTGAAAAATATGGGAAAGTGGTAGAATGTAATATCAGAAACTATGGATTCGTGCATTTTGAAAAAGAAGGGGAAGCTGAAGTCGTCATGGAAGCCTTGAATAACTCAGAGTTTGAAGGATGCAAGATAAAAGTGGAGTTCTCTCATAGCAAGATTCACAGAAAAGCTGGTGACTATTACAAATGTGGTCGAAATGGACACTGGTTTAAAAAGTGCCCATATGGTCCATCCCGAAGTCACAGAACTTGGAGGAAACTCTCTAACATCGATACTCGAGAGAACTATGAAAATTAGTAATAACTCTTTCGTGGACACGTTATCCAGAATATCAATGCAAGTGAAAAAAAAAATGAAGAGGAAAGACAAAGAGAGCTGGAGACGAGAAAATATTTTTTCTGTAGATATATTTTCTCCATTGAGGGGAGGAGATGTTACGATCGCGTTATAAGATTCCCTTGCTGACCACTTGGAGAAAGGGAAAGAGTGCGCGAGTGAGCCTTACTGGGAGAGAGTGGGACGTGAACGAACAATCTTCACCCCCCCCCCTCCCCGACACAACCTATTAAGAGAGGAGGAAGGCATAAGTGCCGTGTGCTTGGCCCTTTCTTTCACTTTTCATTCCTCGCACAGTTGATACTTAATGTAGTTTCATGGAGCGGCCCAGAAAAGGCATATGATAAAACAATAGAGACACACATTGCATCACATTTTGTTTAAACAATAATACTTCAGAGACCACATTTCTGAAATAAAACTTTCTTCAGTTTTATATATCTTTGTTTGTGCTTCTTTCACCGTGTATTGTATTTCGTGTTTTTGCTTATAAGTTCTCGTCTGACAGACAAACTCCTCTAGCCAACAAAACATTGTTAGGTAGACTGACAGAGTTACAAAAAGAGCCAAAAATTTAAATATCTTTAGTCACAAATACGAGTCGTGACATTATTTAGTGTGAGGCTGTATTTCTCAAATATTGCCATAAATTGTTTCAGATTACGATTATGGTCTGCATAGTTGTGACCACATACTGTTACATTTTAAATATAGGCAAAGGTGCCATCCAATCTTTCATCACTAATTATTTTGTCCATAATTCGATTAAAACTGGCAACACCATTCGTTACTCCAAACTGGTAGAGGTGGCCATTTGCCTCAAAAGCTGTCACATGGTGATCGGCGCTTCTGAGGTCTAGTGTGCTGTACAATTTATATTTGTCAATTTCACTTATAATTTCATCTATCTATGGTAGTTGGTAAGCATTCAGTAGGGTAAACCTATTTATGGTTTGGGGGTAATCAATTACCAGCCTCTTTTTTAGTGGTTCTCAGAAGATGTTATAACTTGGACCCTCCATGGAGACTCACTCATTTCAATGATTCGTTCACCAAGCATTTTCGTAATCTCGGTTTTTATGAAATGTTTGTCCTTAAGTAAGTAGCGTTTTTCATTATCAACAGTTTGATGTTTTTATATGAAATATTTTTTTAAAGTAAGCTGACCAGACAGTATCCAATTACTTGTGATGATAAAGAAGCATTCACCATAGACACACGCGTAGAACAGGGAAAAATTTTCCAGTTATTAGCTGTTACGATATTAAAATTAATATTATTACCAGAGCTGCCAGTGTCAATTAATGCATCAATAGAAAGGTCATTAATTTTAATCCGCATTATGCTTTTCCGGAAGGAATCTGGAAATGCAGCTGTTATAGGCAGTAGAATTTTTAGAAAAATTATTTTTAGAAGATGTGGACCTACACAGCTTAGTAAAATGTCCCAACTTCCACACTTGTGATACCTAGCATCTCTGGCTGGACAAGAAAACTGAGGGTGTAGACTTAACCCACAAAAGTGGCATTTACGACCTGTGGAACCAGCGGTGATAGGCAACTCTGAAGGATTTGCAGTGCCTTGAATTTCCTGGTTAGATAAAGACGTCACAGAGAAAATATCCGTTATCGTTGATAAAAGTATCCATAATGTGCTCGTCTCGCATTTCCTCGGCAGTCATTGGCCGAAAGTTGCAGTCCTTGCTTAGGGTTCGTAATTCTTTTAAAAATTGTTCCAAAGATTAACCATTTTGTTGTCGCTGTTTAGTGAGTAAGTATTCCAAAAATATTTCGTTTTCGGAAGATGGCTTGTAGTGTTTCAGTAGCCTCTTCATAAGTGGTACAATCCATAATAATTTTGTGTATCGTGTAAGATACATAATGGGTTAAGAGTTCAAGCTTATGTATGTGGATTTTCTGCATGTAATGTTTGCAAAAAGTTTTAAAACGTTACTTGCCAATGAGTCCAGCGTTTTTCGGAATTAGACGTCTCAGGTTCCATACCTACTGTATGCTGAATAAATTGTAATAAGAAACAGGAACAGCAGTAGACTTGAGAAAGCTTAATTTAGCATACATTTTTAGTTCCGTATTTATAACATTAGTAGAAACAAAAGAGTTCTCCAAAGGGGAGATAATCAAAATAAGGGAAGCTACTCTCAATTACTTATTACACTGACTTTGTGTCTAATCTTTCCCTGGCTGGAAGGCCAGTAAATAGAGACACACAAAAATGGATATATATTTTAAGTTTTTGAGACTATTTCTCTTTCGTATGTTACCAAATTGTTAATAAATATTATTTATTTACAGTTGACAATTTATTCAAAAGTTTCAAGATTAAACTTTAATCCGAGTCATGAAATATTAACCACTATGTGGCAATTGACAGAATTCTGAACAACTAAAATGGTAGATACGTCTTGTAATGTTTATTTTTATACTTTTTTCTTTTTGTTAATCATTTCCAAAATAAGCAAAACAAAAGCAGGATGTCTGCTGTCATATCAACTTCAGGCTCATTAAAATTTATCTTGGCCAAATATTAAATATACTTTTCTAACAGTCTGTGTGCTCTTTTCACATACTTTTAATGCAAAAATAATTTTATTAGATTTTTTAATTATTGTATGATCCCACTAAATAAACTACAAATAAGAAGCAAGACAACATAAATAAATGTAAACTTATGATAATGTGCAATATAATTTTTTTAAAAATATTTAAGTAAACTTCAAAATTGAAAATTAAGAAACTCAAAATTCAAAACAGTATTTTACACTGATTTATAATTTAATTGCAAAGTGCACCAATAATAATTTTTATTTCTAACATTTTCATTCAATTAATTTTGTTTAAAATATTTTTATTTTAAAAATCTTACCATTTTTTTAATGTCATTTTGAAGTAAATCGTACTATAAATAAAAAAAAAATTATTTCACAAAATAAAGTGTATTCAATGAGTGCATGGTTAATTTACTTCAAAGTCTGAACCTCTTGTCAATTTCTTTGTTTTATGCTATTTATGTATGACCCCCCCTCCTCTTCACAAAAGCATATATCAAAATAAGGGGTTAAAGAACAGAACAAAGATTCAAAATTTTATTCTTCATGAAATCTGTCATAATGGTTATAGTTTTATATGAAGTTAACTGTCGAAAATAAAGTAAATGAATCATAGAAGACTGTATTTCAACAGTTAATTCCTTAAGTAAGAGAATTATCGAGTCACAAAATGAGCAACTCCTTATTTAAATAGTGGCATAATTAAATGAGTCGTAGAATAATAACGAACCATCACACAAATAAAAAATCTAATGAAAAAAAACAATGAACCTGATACCGAAACTATAATTGTCTTACTGGTATTACAACTCTAACAATTATTAAGAATTTGGTAAAATACAAAAAAGTAGTTGCATAAACTATTAAAATATATATCCATTTTTGTGTGTCGACGTTTACTTGCCTAAAAATTAGACATAAGATCGTTTTCCTTTAATATGCGAGATATCCAGCTTACTGAAATGGGACAGTATTTTTTTTTATCCAACAGGCTGTCAGCGGAAAAATTCAATTTTTTTGTGATTACATGTCAACACCCTGGAAATACCGGGGTGGGATATTTTAGAGTAGGAGTTCACTTTACTATATAAATATAATGTAAAATGATCACTCGCTTCCCGAGGACATAATGTAAAACAGAACGAGTAACCATTTCTTTTATATGTCTAAAATTCTATTTCATAATTTTATGTATTGCCGCCCCAGGTTAGTGTTGACATGAATGACGGGCATATTTTTTTTGTGTTTAGTTATCTTTTTTTATGAATCCTGCTTTTTTTCCTGCTGAAAGAATACACGAGGAGGGAACTATCAATATTCTCTTAAATTCCTTTTGGAATTAACATTAAAAAAATGTTAGAGCATGTTTCAGCAGTAAAAAAAAGGAGGACTTAAAAAAAACATGCTTTTCAGTCCGTGGTGGCAATACAGGAAAAAATTTATTTAAAAATGGTGGCCATTTTGAAAATACAAAAAACATTGTTACCTATTTTGTCGGTGCTGATATCGAATATGAACCAGTTTCTGGGAACTTTGTGTAGGCAGCGTTCAAGCATGTTACGTAAACAACCGAGAGATGCAGAGGCGAATGTTGATAGACGATAACTTCGGCACGTTGTTGCGTTGTATTTTTTTAGTGTTATTTTCAAGAAAGATAACAAAAAAACGAACAAACAATGCTAAACAACTGTTAATAAATAAATTTTGAATTTTTTTTTTCATTTATTTTTGTATTCAGTCAACTGGTAAAAAAGTAGGTTTTTTGTGTTTCTTAAAACTGAAAAATAAATTGTTTTTGTGTTTTGGGGAGCTTTTTGACATTGTCTTTTTTAATCAGTCGGGTTAGGATCAGGGTTAAACAGACTCGTCTATCTCAACTGTATGCCCTGGGTCTCCGATCTGATGAGGATTTCGTAATAAATGGTCTTCGCAGACTTTCCTCAAAAAATTCTTCCAATCGGTCTGCGTGTTTGGTGATCCAACGCTGCATTCCTTCCATGTCAGCTGAAAGCTGATTGGCTGATCGCCTCAGCATCTCTCGGGTCTTGACGTAACATACCCGAATGCTGCCGACACAAAATTCCCGGAAACTGGTTCATATTCAATATCAGTACTGTTTTGTTGTCCAGAATTGGTTGATCATTTTACGTAAAATTTATATTAAACCACAATCCCCCCACCCCCACCCCCAGATAATAGCACTACATCGGACAGTTTCAGTTTTGTAAAGATAAAAAAATAAAATTGGGTGTGGTTTCCGGATTACAAAATGGACTGGAAAATGGGGGTTGGAGGATCATCTCTACTATTTGTACTACTACTACACTTTCTGTTCTGAGTAATTAAAACAAATATTAAAATAAAACAAAAAAAACATTATCCTGTCTGAACAGAATCATTCATATTTTTAAAGTTTATTTTTGTTTTCTTTTCTTTAGTTTTTCCTCGATCGTCATGCTGAAGCAAAAGAGAACATTACCGTGAGTGAAACGTCCAACCTAGAGATAGGCAGGCAAATGATGCACCCATTATCTATCCAGCTGCTTGAATACAAGGTGAAATTAACTCAAGATTTTGTATGAATGTTTGTAATTGAATTAGTTATTTATTCTTTTTCCCAAAGACAGTGGCTAATTAGGCTGGTATGATACTATGAACGTCATGCCAAGACCGTGGACAATGTGAGGAAATGATTCACCAAGGCGCACAAAGGCGATCATAAGTAAAATGAGTAGTCAGCTGGAAGTGGTTGAGAGGGCAAGCGTGGAAGTAGTCAGTTTCTATTGATCGGGGAGGGGGGGCTAAGACAAAAGACGTTTAAGATTTCTAATTGTAAGTTAAGATATTGAGAAGTCAGAGTTGAGCAGAGGTGAACAGATCGGGTAGACATAAGGAGGTAGGCAGAGTTTGGCAGAGATTTAGCAAACGATGAGATGAACTGATCATCCGAACGACAATAGTGGCCTCGACAGACAAATTATCTCAGTTGGGTTCTTAGCTGATATACTGGAACTTAACTAAGATGTGGACACTAATGTTTGGGGTTCCTTTTCCGCGACGGTATCACACACACCCAGAGCACAACTGATCTGTACACAATGTATCAGAGTTTGGGTTATTTCTCAATAGTCTTCGTTGTTTTGTTTTTCTATACTTGTAAACCAGTGCTTGCGCCCTTGACGATCGCCGATAAAGCGAAAGACGACAGGGCCAGAACAGAACATGAAGGAGAAGAAAACCACGCCACACAAGCGTTGGGGTTAGTATGGTTGAGGGGGCCAGCATGGTTCTACACTGGTATAAACTTCTTATTGTGCCAATAAATCCTTTTACAATTCTTCCTTTGAACATTTTACTATTATCCATATGAATAACTGCTGCGGTTAACAGAACAATGCAGGACTTGACCTCTATCTCATTTCATATCAGTGATCAACATAAAGAACATCAAAAGTCAGAGATCATAATAATTGCTCTTTTACAACCTTTTTGTCCCTCTGGAACTGACATCTAATTATTTATCAACTGGTGAAATTGCAGATGATAATGTTAATGTCTACAAAGCAGATGACCAGAGTGAGATTGAGGCCATTGCTTGCCAAACGGTATTTGAAAGATATGACACACCCCATGAAAACAAAGTCGATGATGTATATCAATGGTGTATAGGTTCATGTTCCAAAGACTAATTGGTGTTTACTAGTGTTGGGACGATTAATTGGGAATCATAAAAATCAGAACTTTTTAGGGTATCGGAATCAGAAAAATTTCAGTCTAATTTCCGATTCTAAAAACGGTTCTTTTAATTATTTTGATTTTTGTTTGTTTAAACTTAACTTGCTGGTACTAAATATTAATTGTTTTTAAACTACTGGTAAAACTAAGATCTATAGATCATAATAACAAATTTAGATAAAATTGACAGCAAAAAAATGGCACAAGTGGATAAATAGAAAAAATGCCACAAGTGAAAAATATAGATAAATATCTCACAATGAATTTATAAAAATATTTGATATAATACATTAAGAAGTTTGTCAAATTAAAATGAAAATTATATCTACATTTAAAAGATGAGGACCCTCAGCTAAATCAGTCCAACCTCCTTTCAAAAATGAGATTCTATTTTTTTAGGCGATTACATATGAACACCCTAAAAACCTGAGGGAGGAAAAAATCCAATTATTTAAAAATTTAATGGATGGATCAGTTTCGCATTTAAATATAACATAAAATTATCATCCATTTCTGGGCCAGTGTCTAACCAAATAGCGTTTTAAGGATATATAACCAGAATTTTCGGGGGGTCTTTAAGGGAGATAAATATTGCGTGTTTTTTGAAGGGAGGATGAAAAAAAAACAACCCTCCCTTAACATAGCATTAAAAGTTGATTTTTTTCTTTCTTTTTAGCTAATTATCATTTTATCAACTTGTATGAATAGAGCTGTGTAAAAGAAGTTCAAAACCGTTTGACTTATACCATTAGTGGTTCAAAAGTTATAAGAATATAAAATGCCGAAATTTGTGTTTTTCATTGGACATTTATCTTTAATAATCCTTTAAAAAAAAGTAGGCCAAAATATGGACCTCATCATTTCAAGAAATTCCGTAATTTCTCTACCATTTATTTATTTTTGAAGCTATTCTCATAAAACTTGGTACTCTTATGTAAAATTATGTGCTCTTTCTGATTATGCAATTAAATTTTATATATCTCTTTAAGCCAGGAATTATAAATTAAGATGTGTAAATTTCAAAGTTTTTAAAACTGGCACATTGTATCATACAGATTGTGAGTCTATTCATGAAAATATATTATTCACTTGGTTGAAAATACTGGGAAGATAATTTATGATGTCATAAGGGATGATGTCATCGATTAAAATAGATCATAGACAACCCGTGACCCAAAGGATCGTAGGGTATCAAATATGGAACAGGAACCTAATTTAAAGAAATATTTTCAAAATAAAAGTCAGACAAAATTCTTTTAAACGTGAAAAGAGAATAAAAAATATTTTTTGTTATTTTTGAAGTTAATAAAAATAAATTAAATTATACTGTTTTAGACCATTGCACCATTTGAATCCTCCACATGGGGGACAAAGTTATTTATGTTTTCAGAAGATTGTTAATATTTATTCAAAAATAAAAAATAAGAAAAAAGAAAGTGAGAAAAAAGAAAGTGAGAAAGAGAGAGACTAAAAAATGAGGGATCGTGTGTTCGCTTTTGCTCTCTCTCTGTTGCTATTACTACTAATACAAATAGCTGTCAGTCATAGTGTCTGGGAAGGGTGGCATGTTGTTTACAAATTTAGTATTTCAGTTTGGAACATTCGCATTTTTATTCAGAATTCAACACAACATACGTTTTAAAGAAAAATCCTTGCAATTAAAAACTATCAAATATTTACATATAAAAATAATTCTGAAATTATAATGGAACTTATCAATTTTGAAATATTCTTTGTTAACTTTGCTCATTGGTAACTCTACTTCTAGTGATCAAAGAAATATGAATCAAATTCTAGTAGAATTAGTTTAAATAGGGTGTGAAATGACAGCAATATCTGTCCAAATTTAACCCTGTGCATTTTAATCGAAATGTAACATGAAATTAAAAAAATGGTTTCCTTTCTGTTGTTAGTTTTGACCATTTTTATTATTTTTATTTTTTTTATTTAAAAAAAATTTTTTTTTCATTTTTAATTTGGAGTATAAAAATAGTCAACATGAAATTAACATCATTGGAATGTTTATTTTATTCTCTTTCCATCCATATAATTGTTTTAAAAATTGGATGACAAGTAAGAGATATGATTTGTTTAAGCACATTAGGTGTGAAATTTTGCCGTTGTCCAACAAAAAAAAACGCTATCGGTTTGTAATGGTACTTCACACTACTACTAACTCTAAGTCCGGGGGCAACAAAAAAGAACGAAAACATGGTTACATCTAAAAAATAAACTTTAATGTTTTGGGTTAAATATTGGGTGTGGGTGGGCTTATCCCTTATTTAAAGCTACCCCCCCCCCCAAACTTAGACAAATCGATGTTATTTGTTTGAAAACAACAGTAAATACTTATTTTAAAATTTAGAGAAGGGAGGGGGGGGGGTCTTAGCTACTATTTACAACTAATTAGAAAAATCGATTGAAAACAACAGAATAAATGAAAAAATATTTGTTCTAAAATATTAGATGGTGCTTAACCTCTATTTAAAATTATAGGGCACCCTACACCCCCCCCCCCCCCAACTTAGAGAAATCGATTTTATTTGCTTGAAAACAACAGACATTGGATGCATTATTTGGACTACTATTCTCATCGTGGATGTTATTCTTACGTTTCAGCCGATATAACCTCTAACCTTGTGCATCTTGTCGAACTCGGGAATATTTGTCAACCTTTTTTCTTATTTTTTCTGTTGCCAGTGTCATCTTTATTGTGTACCATTATTATAACATCAAAATATGATGTAAATTTATTTTACTTGTGTAAAAAAAAAAAAAAAGAAAAAAAAAAGAAACTTTGCATAAATTCGATAGGTAACTTTAAAATGAATACAGTTGCATTAACAATGTTCCGAAAAATGTTTAAAAATTAAATAAAAATTTTTGTCAATAAATTAATACTGACAAACATCAGTGATAATTAAATTATAAAAAAGTTAAATATAAAAAGATGTTTTTAATTATTTTTAATTCATTCGTTGTTTTTTTTTTTTTTTTAAATTATATGGTGAGCTTTGTCCGGTTGGTTTTTGTCTGGTCCCCCCAGTATTGGTAAATCTTACAAGAGGTGGGCAAAAGGTGTGAAAAAAAAACTTTGGACATTTTGAAAGTCTTGGTGTGTAGTTCAATTAGGTATAAATGAATTAGTTAATTAAAAGATTTTCACGTCACTATGAAATCAAGTTCTTCTTTGATTTTGAGTTTCCATGTCTGTGAACTGGTTGTAAAAAAAGTTTCAAAAGATATAAAACATATTAGAACTCTTTTATTACACCCAAAGACTTTTTTTGCATAAAGATAAACTTTGAACATGCTTTTTATACAAAAAGAAACAAGTTTCAATGGAATTTCTAGTTTCTTTTTACTTTCCTCCCCACAAGGACAGAGTTACACAGAAAATACAGCTCCCAAAAAAGGACACTCTGGATTGGGACAAAAATTTATTTGGCTCAGTCTAGAATAATTTCTCATTCACTGACAGAGGTCAGAAAAGAGGAAGTGTAGTATTAGAACAGGTATTAATGGGGAGGTATAAAAGTTCAATTTTATATACGTTCAAATATAAATTAGAATTTTGTATTAGGACAAAAAACATTTTATGTTATGCAAACTTGTTATTGCACAAAACAATATTTCAAATTTTAGGAAAAATAAGTATATTTTTATATAAGATTTTCCTAGACAAATTTGAACATCCATCTTGAATTTTAGTCTGAATGAGTTTTATATAGTTTTACCTTCAAATCACTAGCAGACTTCAATCTTAAAACGAAATGAACAAAACCATCAGTATCCTTTTTTAAATACCAAATAATTACTAGATCAAAAATGAAATAATTTCAGACAGAAATGACTACCATCATATGTCCATATGTAGCGTGTGACCGTTCCCTTCGAAGCATCTTTTTTATCTTCTTAGCACCAACCATAGTGATGTCAGCAAAAAAACAAGATTCAATGGCATGGCCTTCTTTTTATGAATGCCACAGTTCAAGCATCTATGGTGCATTTTATCTTTAAAAAACTGTATTTCCAGAGAGAATGATGCTCGAACACCTTTCTGTTGTCGACACTTTAACCACTTTACTCAGAATTTCAAAGAAAGTATTAGTACATTTCCCAGCGAGTGACTTTGTGTATTTTTAGTATTTTTTACACGTATGTTACTTCTTAGGGACAGCTTGTGAATGAGTGGTTATAGCACTTGTCTTTGGGCTGGACGACCCGGGTTCGATCTCACTCACGGCATGCGAATTTTCGGGTCTGAAAACTCCCTCTGTCCACCCAGCAGTAAATGGGTACCTGACTAAAACTCAGGGAAGGTTCAAGACAGCAGAAGGAGAGGGATGGACTCCGCCTTCCATATGTTGTGCCCTAGACACAGTGATTCTTAACAAATCACCGCCGCTACGGCCATGGGCAGTGTACGATGTCGGCAACAACACTCGTGCGCGTCCAGGCTATGCGACCTTTACCATTACCTTTTTACTTCTTTATTAATTTTTAACATAAAATTAGAAATGTACTTACAATTTCAGTGTAATTCATGTTCATGATTCAATTGCAATCCTCTAATTTATAGTTACCTAATTCAGAATTACTCTACCTTGTCAACATTACTAATAATTAAAATTATAAAATAAGTTGAAAAACTTACCTGTTTAATATTTAGATAAGGAGGAGAGGTCAGTTCGCTATGTAAGTTTGGTGTAAATTGACCTCCAAGTGGTATGAGGTGACATTCTCTCATGTCGTTGGTCAATTTATGTTAAACTAACATGGTGAATGGAACCCAACCCGTAACCCTTCTAAAAATTAAGTAGGTAAGTTTTTCAGAAAAGTTTTTTATAATCTTTAAAGTTGTTGCTGAATTGAATGTACCGTAAAAAAGCATGTAATGTGTGCACCTATGTAATGTTCATAGGTGATTTGAAGCATAAAATTTGTTTAAAAAAGTATCTACCTATGTAAAATTCACACCCTAAACATTTCAGAATTGCTAAGCTGAAAAAAAGTTGTTTTCATTTTAGTTGTAGTTTGCATAATTTCGCTTAGTTACGAACTTATGCTGTTACATTTTTATTAATTGAGTGAAGTTCAGTTTAAATTTGTGAGACATACATTTCAATATTTTCTTACAAGTTATGATACCAGATATGTCCTTAATATGGACACCTCTCACCTCCACAAATTGTTTGTTAAAAATGAACACCAAAGCGGTATTCTTTGTAATCTTCGAAGAGAAAAGAAAGAAAAAAGAAGACAGTTTTCTGTCCCTTTTTGTTGGTCCCCTGATTTATAAAATCGGGAGACCTGTTTTGAGGCATTTCCGTCTGTCCGGATTTTTCTCCGCAACCATCCATTGAATTTCTCTGAAATTTTGCATAAAGTTGTAACTTTTGTTAGGTTAGAAAGTGACATTCTCTGATTTTTGAAAAAAAAATCTGATTAGCCCCCCAGGGGGTCAAAAGGGCCCCAAAATGGCAAAAAATGACATTTTTTGCCCCATAACTTTTCATCCATCCATTCAATTTCTCTGAAACTTGGCCAAAATATGGAGGCAATTGTTCCTAATAGAAAATAAGTATCGCTGACCATGGAAAAAATCTGGTTCGCGCCCCCAGGGGGTCAAAAGCCCCCAAAATGGCGAAAACGACCCTTTTCTCCCATAATGTTTGATCCATCCATTCAATTTTTCTGAAACTTGGTCAAAATGTAGAGGCAATTGTTCTGGATATAAAATGAGCATCCTTGACCTCAGAAAAATTCTGGTTCGCGCCCCCAGGGGGTACATGGGGGTTAAAAATGCCCCATTTTATTGCATTTTACACTCGCCACATCGAGTCACATACAGAGGGGGATCACGCATGCGCGGCTTGTTTCTTTCATTTCTTTTTGCAGTATTTTCCTTTTTAAAATAAGTTACTTACTAGTCTATTTTACAAACATTATACTAAAAAAGACCCTAGTCGACTATGTATAATTGTTTATGAAAATATTCAAATAATGTTTTGTTAACTTACGACAGACTACTATCAGTTTTGTTTTCAAAGAGAATTAAATCTTTAGTTGCTTCACTATTTTCAATCAATTATGAGTAAAACATTTGCAACAATAGTTAGAAAGATCTACTCGTGTAGTGTACGCCCCCCCCCCCCACACACACACAAGGGTATTTTTACTGGTTTTTATGGTAATCCGAAAATTAAAAAAAAAGAAAAACCTTATAATTAAATATTTAGAAATTTACTCATTCTAGTTCTTTTTATCAAAATCGGGAATTTTAAATAGAATCGGGAGAAATATTGTGATCGTCCCATCAGTAGTGTTTACCCTATTGAAATTCTGTCTACTGCCTTGGGGTATGCATTAAGTTCAGTTTGCCTATCATTGAAAAGAATGAACGCTTGAATGAAACAGACAATTCAGCACTTAAACACGCTCATAAAAGAAATGTGGAGAATGTAATCACCAAATGACAGTTAATGTGAGGTCGATTGAGGAGTGGATGGAGTAAGTTCAGGGAACTTCTGCCATTACTAACCAGCAGAGCATTACCACTGTAAACTAAGGGAAGAGTCTATCAGGCATGTGTATGCAGTGTGACGATGTATGGAAGTGAAACCGGGTCAGTTGAGGACATGCGTTGCATGGAGAGAAATGATATGAGAATGATACGATGGATGAATAATGTGAATCTTAAAGACAGGCTTAGTTCTGATGACCCTAGAGGAAGATAAAATCTGGGCAGTATATGGAGATGTGTGCAGAACAGGAGACTTCAAGTTCTTGGATTAGTAGATGTAGAACAGTTGAGGTAGCATGTTCAGTTCACAGGGGAAGGCTAAGGAAAACATGGGAGAAAGTGATAAGGATGGACTTTAGAGAAAGAGAGGTACATAAAGACCTGGTCATAGATAGGTTAGTTTAGAAGTCAGTTTTTAAAGCCGTCCAATACATGGCAGCATGTAAAATGGATGTTAAACCGAATATGATGATGATGTTGATCATTGATGGCAGAGTTCTCTTACACAAAGTGCGATGATCTGTCGGGCAAACATTTTAATACATTTGTGATCATTGCATATTTTACATTAAAAGCAAAAAAAAGATATAGTCGAAATTCTGATTATATTTGATAGAAGATACCTAACTATTTCTACAAGATACAATCTATCTCAGATGCATAAACAGTTCTTTGGGGAAAAATGGTGCAATTCAGCTTACATAACTAGATGATTATACAAATATTCTTGTTTTCTCCTGAGACACAGCAATAAGCAGGCTTTTATTTTTCATCTGGGTGCTTCACTTCAACAGGGTTAAGTGTATATCATCTGACTGATGATGCTGACCTATTTGTTGGTCAAACTGCATTGAATATTGCAACAGACCATTAAAAGAGGAGGATGCTGATTTTGTCCTTGCATCATTTATCGTGATTTTGTAAGATCCAACAAAATTTGCCGTAAATTAACAAAAAGCTATTAAAATAAAAAGGACACATGAAAAATTTTTGTTTGAGATTCAAGAATGCTTATGAAAGAAAAAAAGAAACGAAATATCACCAGGAATGGTTGCATGGATGTCCTTAAGCAAATGATATAAAATCTGGTAACAATACAAAAAAAACAAAAAAACAAAACGGTTTTCCACTTGATAGGGAACTCTCAAATGAAGACCTCGAGTTACTTTTTATGTGTTTGTGTTGCTCTTCACAGCACCTCTTTCCCCATAACGATGAAGTTACTATCATTGAATGAATCTCTGAAAATATTAACAAGATCCTCTCTGTTTATCTTTCATTCATATTGTGGTGACTTTAATAAGTAGAATGGCTAGTCCACTCTAGCAAAACTGATGATGAAGAAAGGTTTTGTCGTGACTTTTTTCTTGCTTACAATCTGACGATGTTGGCAAACTCACTTGTATACCTGATGCTAACAGACATTTTCCAAGCCTCTTCATCTTTTCTGACAACTTGCCCTGAACAATCCACATCTACTGTTCTATCTTCTCTGGGATCTTCCGACAACCATCGCAGAGTGTATCAATACTCAAGGGCTGATTGTGATAACTTTATATCGTTCATCTTTGAAATTCCCCACATCTTATTTTCAGAAAAAATGTTTCCTGTGTCGCCTCCAATATATCTGACAGGTTAATCGCTAGTATTGAAAGTTTTATACCCTCTAAGAAATTCCAACAACCTTCATTAATGGAAAAGATGTGATTTCACCAAAATCTGACAAAGCCAAGCTTTAAATGTCACCCATTATGATCAGGGCTTTCCCCCTATAACTGAAAATACTCTGTGATATCCATATCTGTCTGGAATGTTGCCAAACTTATCAGAAACCTTGATACCAGCAAGGCAACTGGTCCTGATAACATTTCAGTCATTACATTTAAGAATAACTTGCGTACCTGATGCTAACAGACATTTTGCAAGCCTCTTAATCTTTTCTGACAACTTTCCCTGAATAATCCACATCTACTGTTCTATCTCCTCTAGCACAGTAGAGGGAGCCAGAACTAACTTTTATCCTTACATTCAATCATTGCTTAAAGGAGAAATTAAAAAAAAATTTTTTTTCAACATAGTTCACCCCAAACAAGGCAGTCCACCACTGTAGACGTAAGGGGCTATTGGGTGTAGGTTTTGGGGGTCATCCTAAGTTGGAAGCTGTGCAGCGAGATGTCTGTTTACATTAGTTTTAAATTTCTGCATGTCAGTACAGTCAGGGAAACAGAGCAGGGAGGGGAGTTCCAGAGGGCGTCAGCACAAGGAAAGAAGCTATTGGAGTAGAAGGCTCTTCGACATCTGGGGACCTCCACAGTGAATGGATGGGATTCGGCTGATTGTTTGGTTGGTCTAGTGAATTTACGTTGAGGGGACACTAGTGCAACAAGTTCATCAGAGCACGATCCATTGAAGTACTTGTAAAACTGGCACAAGGATGCAACATTGAGGCAATGGGACAGGGACTGGAGTTTGGTGGATAGTGAGGGACCTATTAAGTTGGGGGACTTTTTTTTGGGACCTTGTCTAAGAGGGTGAGACTAGTGGATGATGCACCAGCCCATGCTGGCAGAAGGATAATGTCACTTTACTAGCACGGTAGAGGGAGCTCACCTTCTTTGCAGCAGCCTTGGCAATGTCTTCAATGTATTTGTTCCAATTCATGTTACCTGTGAATGATAGGCAGAGGAGTTTGAATATAGAACTCTCAGGTAGGGTGTTATTTGCCATGGCAATTTTTAAAGACTTTTCTTATGGTTATTGAAGGAAAGTAGCTTTGTCTTTGCAGCATTAAATGTTACCATCCATTTATGACCCCAATCCACTACAGCCTGGAGGTCATTTTCTAAGGATTCAGCCATTACCTCGGATGACATCAGGGAGGTCATTTATGAAAATCAGGAACAGTAGATGGATCCCTGGGGTACACCAGCATTTATGTCATGTTGCTTAAAAGAACAGCCTTCGAGGACAACCTGGATCTTTCGTTTTGTTAGGAAGGATTTAATTATATTAAATATTTGTCCAGTAATACCATATGAGTGCAGTTTTAGGAGAAGCCCTTCATGTCAGACCTTGTCAAAGGCCTTGAATATATCGAGCGCTACCTGCCTTGTCCAGTGTATGGTATATGCGTTCAGAGATGACCGTTAAGATATCCGCAGTAGATCGTGCTTGTCTAAATCCGTACTGATGATCAGAAAGAAGTTTAGCATTAACTAGGTGCCGGACTTGCTAGATTGCTTAAGGATTCAAAGATTTTAGCGAAGAGCGGGAGTAGACTGATTGGGCGGTAGTTTTGAGGATCAGTTCTATCTCCAGAATTTTTGAAGACTGGTACCACAGAGGCAATTTTCTAACTATCAGGGAAACAAGATTCAGTAAGGCATTTGTTGTATAGTTTGGAGAAAGCAAGGGCTAGTTCAGCAGAGTATTTCTTTATTACTGGTATAAAATCAGGCCAACAGGCTTTGGAAGTGTCAAGGTTTTTTTATGATGTCCCTGAGATGTGGTGGTGATCAGGTTATCAAGTGTGACTTCTACTGAATGGGAATTTAGGGAGGGGGTGGTTTGCTGAGTCCAAAGTGGAGTTTAAGGCAAAACGCTGGGCAATTAGTTCAGCCTCATCAGTTGCTGTACAAACGATATCGTTGTGATTTGATAACAGGGGAATTGTTGATTGTCCATTATTCACCAGACTATTGTAGATTTTCCAGAAATCGTGAGTACCTAGTTTTTATGACTGAATGCGTTTTTTAATTATTTCTGTATACCTTCTCTTTGCTTCACCTATCACAGTCTTACAATAATTTCTTGACTCTATAAATTTCTGTATTCGCAGTTGACTTATGGCGGCTGAATTTTCGGAATGCTTGCTGCCTCTTAGCAATAGCAGCTGCACATTCCGAGGTGAACCATTGAGGAGAGTGGGGTTTGCTGAAGAATTTTTGCATGGGGACATAAGCATCAATGCCTGCTTTGACCCATTCGGTTAGCTCATTTGCACACTGATCAGCAGGGAGTAAGGTTTCAATCCATGGAGTGTCGCTGATGTGATCACTGAGGGATTCAAAATCAGCCTGCTCGTAGTTTCTCATCGTTTTGAGCAACGGCTGATCAGCTTTTGGATGAGTTTTTAAAGTGATATCAATCATTACCACAATGTGTCAGTTTCCGAGCCGGCCATGGACATTCACCACACAAGCTTCGGGTAGTGAGGTCAAGAACAGGTCTAGAAGTGAGGCTTGCTGGTCCGCACAATCAGGGAGGCGGGTAGGAAAAGTGACAGTCTGTGAGAGGGAGTGAACTAAGAAGAAATTAAACATAGCTACAGCTACATCAGTAAAGCTGGAGAATTCCAGCCAGTCACGGTTGTGTGCATTAAAATCCCCGAATACATGTATTTGGCCATTCGAGTTGAGTGAGAGTGCTCTATCTATGCTTTCAGACAGAATTAAGTAGGGTACAGTCCTGGGTTGAAGGAGAACAGTATACAAAATAAAAGTAATTAACTCTGTGATGTAAAGTCAATCTAAAACACATGTAGTCTTGGTCATCTGATTCTAACCTATGTTCTCTAGTCAATGGGAGAGTGTTCCGAACATTAGCTCCTAACCCGTGCATATGTTTGTCAGTCTTTACAGTAGAGTGGGAGATATTCAGTACCTGTACCCTCAACCTGTCAGAACAAGAGCGACCCAGACTAGTCATGTAGGACTTAGTGATGAAAAAACTTTCCCCAAGTTGCCCAGATAGAGAGAAAGAGAGACGGCGTTCATTGTCCTAGTCAGGAAACAAGGCCAGGCACTGGGTGTCTTTAAAGACGTCCCAGCACTGGTACCTTTGCGCCTGGCTAATAGACAGAGAAGGAGTGCAAAGTCCGGGCGATAGGCAGAGCCCATCTACTCCTTAAGCAATTATAGGTTAGCAAACCGGATATTTTGTTCGAGATTCCAGCTCTAGGAAGGTTGTCGATCAGGACTAAGGAGGCCTCCCTTCCCTATGGTTTGCTGCCAAGATGTAAGTGGTTAGTAGCAAGTTTTTCTTATCAGATTTCCTTCTCTTAGATGGGTGACCTGACAAGGTCTACAGGTCCAACACACCGAGAGGAGGTAGCCTGTGCCCATGTACTAGTCGGGTATTTCCGAGCCCCCACAAGTAAAAAAAAAAAATAAAAAAAAAAAAAAAATCAGCACTTTAGCTGTGAATCAGAAATCAAAATTGAAGAGTTCCATTCACTCAACCCAATCAACCAGCAGTGGCTTAGACTTCGAATCTTTTTATCCAAAAATGGAGCTTAATGACCTCAATCTGCGAGATATTGGTAATTTAACCAGCAAAGCATTGTCCATTAAGAACGGAAGTTTTTTTGCCGGGTCACATCTCAAATTAGAAGACATTACAGTTTTATTTATGTATGGGCATATGAAATGGCAAATTATGCCGATGTGAAAAGAGATTGCCACATACTTTCTGATCCCACGATTTGTCATTGGAGAATAATAATGTAAAAGTTTTAAATTATACCCCAAAGGTTTTAAATTATACCAAACCACTGCAGGCGCACAAATGATAAATTTTCTTTTTAAAAATTTTAAAAAATTATACTAACAAAAATATCACTGTTTTTCGAAAGTTTTAAATTATACCAAAAAAAAACACTGTTGACTATTCGTTTTATAAAATTTTAAATTATTACAAACACTGTTATAAAGTTTTAAATTATACAAAAAAAAAATCATTTCTTTTATAAAAATTTACATTGTTAAACAAAAAACACTGTTCGCTGTTATTCTTGTTCGCTTTATTGATTATTTTGGATAAAAACTTTTAATCCTGTTAATTCCGGTTGATTGTCTTAAAAAAAGGAAAGCAAATAAATTGTGATTCACAGCTAAACTAAAGAAGTGCCAAAAATATTCCATATAGTTTTTCTTAAACTTCGAGCATGCCAATGCTTTCTTCGTTCTACAACCAGAATTTGAATTCATAACTGCCAACGACATCGCCGCGGATACACCCATAACAAGGACATGTTATCAAAAAAACAAAAGGAAAAAAGTTTGTTTATTTTTGTTTGTTTTGTTTTTTTTTGATGGAAAAAAAAAAGGCACAATACTGGTCAACTCTGATGATGGAATATTATTCTGAAATTAATAAGATTAAAGTAAAAAAAAAAATTAATCTTGCATTGATAAAGGCTTCTATTTTCAATTTTATATATATATATATATATATGTGTGTGTGTGTGTGTAGATAGAATAAGTCTAGACTCCGCCTTCCAGAGATAGTAAGGGGCCAAAGATGGGTTTCCCTCTTGCTCTCTCATAAGCAAAATTTATTGTGGAGACATTTTAACGGCCATTAGAGTGGTGAGCTATTCTTTTCAATTTTAAAATTTTTTTTATCATTTAACTGCAAGAACATTGAAACAGGTATTTCTCCGGCCAGTAGGGTGAAACTGAGAGACTGATGGAAAAGGAAATAATTTACTACTTATAAATAAAAGGCACACGGAATAAAACAAAAAATAAAATAAAAACACCTAAAATAAATACAATTAAATTAGATAACAAGTTAAAATTAATAAAAATACCAGTCATATTTAAAGCATGCAAAGAAAAACTTAGTAGTAAATGCTTTTCATCTCATTGGAAAATTTTGTCGGTCTGCCTAGTATTTAAAAATACTGGCGATCAGTCTTCATCTCAGTACAAACTGATCAGTCTCCTGTGTGTCAATGAGTAAGTTGTTTGAATCTGATAAAACAAGAAGTTTTTAATCATCTTGGCAAAAGCAATATATTTAATGACAAACAGTATGGATTTTGTCTTGCAAGAACAACTACTGACATGCTAGCTGTAATATTGCCTATGGTTGCTTCACAAGCTTGCTATCTATGGAATATCTGGCAATGACTCAACCATCAATTCCTTTCTTTCTGATAGGTCTATATAAGTAGTAGTTGATGACTGAAGCATATAGTTTTTTTTGTTGTTTTTTTTTTTAACATATTTCACCTCAAACAAGGCAGGCCACCACTGTAGAGGTAAAGGATTACTGAGAATTTGGGTGTCACCCCAAGTTGGGAGCAGTGTAGCGAGATGTTTGTTTACATTAGTTTTAAACCTCTGCATGTCGGTACTGTTGGGGAAACAGGGAGCAGGAAGGGAGTTCCAGAGGAAAAAAGCTACTGGAGTAGAAGGCTCTCCGGCATCTGGGGACATCCACAGTGAATGGATGGAATTTAGCTGATTGTCGAGGTGGTCTAGTGAATTTACGTCGAGGGGGCACCAAAGTAGCCAGTTCATCGGAGCACAATCGGTTGAAGTATTTGTAAAACAAGCACAAGGATGCTACATTGCGGCGATGGGACAGGGGCTGGTGCTTGGTTGACAGTGAGGGACCTATTAAGTTGGCGACTTGTTTTTGGACCTTGTCAAGGAGGGAGAGACTAGTGGATGATTCACCAGCCCAATGTCAATGTTCTTGAGCTCAATCTTCTTCCTAATTTTCATTAATGATCTTCCAAATCATATTTTGATGGCAGCACTTTTACGAGAATTGGTGATCAACATTTTGCTGATTTTCTCTCTTCTGATATGGAGAAATCGGAGAATAAGTGACTTGTTACTTTTAACACCTCTAAAACCTAGCATTTCTCTTTTCATCACCAACGCTTGGATCCATGTTTTGTTCCAGTTGAAATGAATGACCCTCTTCTTAAGGAAGCTCTTTGCTTTGATAAGTTCCTAGGACTGACTTTTACTCCAGATGTAAAATAGAAGACTTACATCCAATCTGTTGCTGAAGTTGCTGGAAAAATGGTTGGATTATTCTACAGCTCCTGAAAGTACCTGCCACCTGATGCAATCCTCTACTTATATAAGCGTCAGATACATTCTAGAGTACTGTTGCCACATCTGTGGAGGTGCTGCTCAAAGCACTCTTCCTTGCCTTGACAGCACAAAATCGACTTCGCAATCTAGTGAGAGATGATCTCTTCTCTATTCTACATCCCCTTTCTCACAGAAGATGTTGCTAGTCTTTCTCTACTCATCGTTATTCCCATGGAATGTGCTCGACTAAGCTTCAATCTCTGGTTCATTCTTATAAGACATTCACAGCAAGAACTCGTCTTACCACACCTGCAAAGAACTTTTCTTCCTCCATGCAAACAGAATTTCAATGAACAGAGTTTCCTTCCAAGAACTTCTCATCTATGGAACACATATGTGGGCTATAACTTGGTTTTCTAAAAATCCAATGCCAACAACTTTTCATAAACTGTCTTCATAAATAATCAAATTCTATCATTTTCAATCTCATAATATTCCAAAAGTTTAGTTTTGAAATCTGTTTAATTTTCAGCAGTTTTTTGTTCAACAAAATCTTTTACAGAAATGTTTTTCTCCATCTCAAGAATTCCAGTAAGGTGCTCTATTATTTTTTGAATGAAAAATGTTTATTATTATTGTCTTTTCATAATGTCCTGCTGAATCAGGAACTTTTTGTCTTTAATTTCTGTAATGACTCTTTGTGACAACTTCTCCTTTCTGACCGGAGTTTCACTTTGAACGAAAGAGAAAAAGTTATTTGTTGTTGCAGCAAGTCCCCAGGAATGATAAAACAAAAAAGTAAATGCCTCCACGATGTGGCCACGAGATAAAAAGGTGCTTAAAAATGTACCAAACACTTCTTTACCATGAGTGAAGAGCAAGAACTTTCACTTTTACCTGTGTAATGATTGTTATTTTGTTATATACTAATGAGTCACCACTTGGGGATAATGGTTAATGAGATGGATATATTGTCAGTTTAATGATGAAGAATATGGGATTTTAAAATTGTCTTGCATATTGTGGTAGTTAAGAAATAATGTGACATAACATGTCAGTTAAAAACTAAAAGTGTTTAGTAAATATTATTTAAAATTTTTGTTTTATTTTTCAGGATTAGTGGCTAAACATTGTATACACAAGATGGAGCATTATCAGCTTGCTACAAATTTGGTGAACGCTGGGAATGGAACAGCTGGCTGCGAGGTTGTTGATGCTAATCAACACCAGCAGCAACAGCAACAGCAGTTTCAATTACTTGCAAATCAATCATTGTTGTCCTCTCAACCACAACAACTTGCCTTTATACAAAATGTCCCAAGCAATGCCGTCCAGCTCCAAGCAGCCATGCAGCCCCATGTAAGTAAACGGATAGAAAACTGTTAAAATACAGAAGGTTTTGTGATCGTATTTAAGTAGGTACACTTACTTATTGGCCTTTCGACTGTGTTCTGTGACAGTTCACGGTAGAGCACTTTCAATGAATAACATTAATTAATTGAAAAATATTTATTTAAGAATATGTTATGTTCGCTTGGGAGGTAGGTGGGGTGGGTTTATCTATGCTCACAAATGGTACATATTTAAAAATCTTGGTATATCTCAAATGTGTGTGTATGCTAAGTTGATCCACTGGCTTGCACTGCAAATTTAAACCACTTTATAAGACCTTTCGTTTTTATAACGAGCAAAATGTACTGCACTAAATTAGCAGCTAACAAGATGGATATCATTTTTTTCTTGTTAAAATCATTATCAGCAACATTGATAGTTGTACAAAATTTAGGTTGATGTCCTCTCTGGCCTTCTTCAGGTGTAAGGTGATGTTTTCCTATACTTAGATATGAGATACGTTTATGGTTGTTTCTCTAAGTTAATATTTATGTACTTAAATCTGATGAACTGATTTATTGAATGTTTATTTTTAAATTAATTAAATAAAATTTAAAAAATAAATATCAGATTTAAATACCTAAGAAACATCAACTTGCATAATTAAACAATCGTTCACATTCATTGTATGAGAGAAAATATTGTACATAAACAAACATGATGAAGACTGGAAGCTACATTAGCTAGAATGTCGTAAAAATATCAACGTAAATGATAATTTTTGATTCCTAAAATTAATCTGGTCGATATCAAATTCAAAAATTGAATGAGAATTATGAAAATCTTTGAGAAATTGTGAAGTTTAAGAAAAATAGCCTAAAAGTAATAACAAAAACATTTAGGCTGAGAGGGGGTGGAAAGAAGTCTTATTTTAAGAATAAAGTAAAAACGCCCCCCACCCCACCCGTTAATAGATTTCTTAACAAAACGTACATAAAATGTGTTTCATCAGTCATTAATGCCAGATATTGGTCCATGTTCTTAAAAAAAATATTTTCAATCGATTTTATAGATTTTCATATTTAATCCTGATCAATAATTTATTTTTTATTAGTCATATTTAGAGCAGGACAGCAGATCTTTTACTCTCTATCTCACATCTACTCCCACTCTCCTTGTGATCAACAAGGAAAAAAATTAATAAGAATTCACCAATAGTGAAACATTTTTCAAACGTATTATTTTACTTAGCGTATAACGCTACAGGGCCACATTTCAGTAATAATCTTTCATATTTTTTTTACTATTTAACAGATACATCTTCCTGTTGTAATTTTAAGGCATTGAAATATTTAAAGAATGTATAAACTTTATTATGTACTTACGTGTTAGCTGAAAATAAGATTGTGCAGAAAAAATTACGCAAATTCATCCAGTAGTTATTTAATTATAAATAAAAAACGATTTTAACGATTTTATCACTCGGTAGATATTTCCATCATTTTGTATCTTAGATTTTCCAGTGGTCAAGGACGATAACTCATTTTCACGATTTCGGGGTTTGGGGTCTCCATTGTTTACAAAAATGTCAAAATGTATGTAAACTCATTTTCTTTCTTTTTCTTTATAATTAAATAACTATTGGATGAATTTGCGTAATTTTTTCTGCACAATTTTATTTTCAGCTAACACGTAAGTACATAATAAAGTTTATACATTCTTTAAATATTTCATTGTCAGGGCTGATATGCATAAGCACCGTATATTTTGATATAAACATTTGTTTAGTTTCTTTATTGGTTGGTCTAATGATTGATTGATTTGCTAGCATTAAGTATTCTTCCAGATTTTTATATACAAAATCACTGAGGTCACACAGTTTCTTTGAATTTAGGAAGAGATCAAGTGGCAGCTATGTCTTATGAGGCTCTGTCAGAAAGTCACTATTTCTTATCTGTTTTGCAAATGGTCTTGAAAATCAGTCAGCACCAACAGCGATAACTCTAACATGAGTGATCAGATCCAAAGGTATCAGATTTGCTAACTGTATAACTTCAGTTTGGCTTCAATAATTTGAAGTCTTCATTCACTAGTAGAATTTATTTCCAGTCACCTGAGAAAGACACTGTAAGTAGCAATACACATAAAAAAATTTAAATTGCTTAAAATATCTCAATAATGGAATATATAGAAAGAGCTCGATGATCTAAGAAAGAATCTTTTTAAATTTTTTAAATCTGACTAAAAATAAGGAAGTTATGACTATTTTTGTGCCTCGAACAATTGGATATTTTCCCCTCTTCAAGACCATATGTGTTTCGTCACATTTTTTACACTAATTTTTCAGTAAAAATGTTATATCTTTGTTAAAACACAAGATTAAGCAATGAAATTTACCATATAAGTGTATTTTTGTACAAGGAATCAGAATGTGTCACTGAGAATCTCCAGAAATTAATGGTTTCCAAGTAATCTGCACTAAGTGCACATAAATATGCTGCAATACCTTTAAAATACCATGAATCCATTAAAAGAAAGAAGTTAGAAAACTCAAAGTTGAATTGTAATACATTTTATGTACAAGAAACAAAAATCTAATACTAGGACTGTTTAAAAGTGAATATATTGCAAGATTTCTTTGGCATTATTGTAGATTAACACCTTCCGCTAACTCATCCCCTTGCCTCCCCAAAATATGAGATTCTACTTTTTTTATTTAGGCAATTACATGTTAACACCCTGAAAAACTTGTCAGAAAGAAAGAAACAAAAACAATTATTTTAGAATTTAGAGTGGGGATCAGTTTCACATAAATTAATTATAAATTAATCCCCCATTTCAAGACCATTCTAGCGTTTTAGGGCAATTAATTATTTTTTCTATGGGAGATAAATCCTGTGCGTTTTTCTTGTTTTGTTTGGGTTTTTTTTTTTTTAGACGATTATGAGGGTCTTTGTGGGAGGAGGGGGGGGGGCTTACCACTTGAACTTCAGGTTATGTGAACACTCTGAAAACTTAGCAGAAAGAAAAAAAACCAATTAATTTAGAATTTAGAGTGGGGGATTAGTTTCACATATATTTAATGTAGAATAATTCACCATTTCCGGGCCATTCTAGCGTTTTAGGGCATTAATCAATTTTTTTCTATGGAAAATAAATCCTGTGCGTTTTTTTTATGGGCATCTGCTTTTTTTTTTATTTTTTTTTTTTTTTTTTAGACGATTATGTGTGGTTTTAATGGCCTTTTTGTAGGATTAGAGCTTGCCACTTGGACTTAGGGTTAGTGATAAGGTTAAGGAAGGGGTTTTGTTTTAGATGGAGGTTGCCATTCGGACTTAGTGTTAGGGTTAAGGGAGTTTTTAGGGGGTGGCTTGCCACTCATATTTAAGGTTAATGGTACGATATGTTCAAGAAGGCATTTTTAGGAGATGGGCTTGTTAGTCGTACCTAGAGTTAATGGTAGAGTAATTATTTATTTTATAAATTTCACTAAAAGACAAGAATGGCTGGAAAATCGGAGATCATTTTACATTAAATTTATATGTGAAACTGATCTCCCACTCTAAATTCTAAATTATTTTTTTTCGCCAAGACTTTAAGGGTGTTCACGCGTAATCGCCTAAAAAAGTAGAATCTTATTATTTTTTTTAAATTGGCGACTAGAAAGTCATTACTACTAGAAGTTCGAAAGTTGAGTGAAAACCAGTATTTCTTTAAGTATTTTTTATAAAAGAACCAAATAGGATTAACTTTTTTAACCACAAAAAGTATTTTTATCTTACTTTTCAAAGAAGTTTATAAACGAATTTTACAAAGCTTTACAAGACTTAGCTGCTGCTGATTTATTGTTATATCAGCAATACTAGCAGCCATTGTTGACTTTCGCTCAAAAAAAGGACAATATTTTTTAGGATAAGGTAATTTAAAATTACTATTACCGAAAGACAAAACAACGTACAATTATAATTTTAATGCATAAAAAAAGATGAAAGATTAATTTATTTACTAGTTGGGGTACGAAAAATGTAACAACATTTTCTATATTCATATTTTCAAATTTTTAAAATTCGTTCTAGAATGAAAATAAACAAAAATCGCCTTGTGTTTATAGCTGCTATTACTGCTGCTACTACAATCAGTTTTTCAAACTATAAATAGAAAACGTTTTTTTTTTCCGGATAGGGTAATGGAATATTATTACTACCAAAAGAGAACACATATATACAATTATAATTTTAATGCATAAAAAAGTAAAAAAATTGATTTACTTACTAATTGGGCGACGGAAATGTATTTTTCAAAAATGTTCAACCGACGCCGTGTTGAAGGATTATTTTTAAAATTTCAAAAAAATGAATGAGCCGAATTACTTCGTACACCGACAAACATTAAAAGTGATGTTTCCCCTGATTGGTTTCCAAATTTCAGGACAAAATTCCGCACATAGGCATGGTACGAGACTTTTAAACGATGCGGGGGTAAAAAAAAGTGACGTAAATTGCTGAAAATAGCGTTAACATTTTTTGGCCTTTATTTGCTCAAAACTCTTAAAAATATATAATGTATATTATTATTCATGAATGCACCTGAAAGGATATTCATTTCCTAGCAAAATGATGGTATTTTCAGCACTTAAAGTGCTTTAGTTTTTAAGATATGACTATTTTAATAGAACTACCCTGAAATCTGTTATTATCCAAACCGTTTTCTGGTCGATGTGTATTGCTACTGTAAGCCATCCAAATGGCTCTTTGCATGTGCATACATCCTGCAGACTCTAACACTTTACGGTCACTCATTATAACTCAATAATAAGATTAGTTTTCCTATGGCATCTCTCTTACTGAAACAGCAGATCGATAGATCTTTTCTTATCAAAGGGATCTTGCACCTATCCGGATATTGCTGTAGTTAAAACAATTTTCTTTTGTGATCGAAGATAGTCCATGATGATATAGTATAAGTTTTCCCAATGCTCTCACTAGCATTCAGACAAAAGTTCTCCTAGTCCATCATAAGCTGACTTTGTTTTCTGCTTGGTAACCCTTGTTTTGTCCATAGTTCAAAGTAGGCAGCATTTATTCTACAAACATCTGCAGTTGATGGTACTGAAACTAAGTTTCTTCCTTAAGAATTTTGGCAATTTAAGTCTTCTACACTTGAGTCTAGTTTTGGAAATCCGAAATTGGCCTAATGTTAGAGTCTTTCCTGAATCTTAAATGCAAAAATCTGCGCATGGACTTTTCAGACAAGACTATTTTTTGATTCTGTTGCATATCTTCAGTTACTTTCATCTTCCACCAATCCCAGAAGGCACAAACATACCTATGGGCATACAGTACAACAGGATGGTGCAGAATAACTGTGATCCAAATTGTATTTATGATGTCTCTTCCACTGTCCTTTTTGGTGTCACTATCCAAAAGCCCTACTTTTAAGTATGTTGTTTTCAAGTCATTGAAAGATTTTGCACCAACTTTATGAATGATGAACTTCGATACAGCGGTGCTGACTCAAAGATATTGTTGGCATGCGACCAAGTGTTTCTCCTATAAGCTTGTATTTTTGATGCTGCCATATTTTCTGTCCTTTGATCTGAGTAAAGTACTTTGGCATATCTGGATACATTATTTTATCATCTTCTTAGTTCACTTAGAAATGGTCTTTCAACTTAGTAACAGGTTCTCTATGCGATACAACACTATATTCTTGGTTTATTCATGTGCCAAAGAAGTTTTCTCAACAGCTGCTTTCCTTGAATGTAGAGGGAACACATAAATTTGCCAAAATGCCTCAATGGCTGAAATGTAATAAAGGTTTCTACTTCATCAGCCAATTGAACCTACAATAGACAATAGAACAACGATACTGACCAGAGTTCCTTAGGGATTGTAGATCAGAGCCACACACCATCACTTGATTATTAGACATTAAATGCAATTTTGTCATTTGCAAATATATTTTATAATTTGTATAAATACTTTACTGTTTGGGCACTGAGGAGGGTTTGGATTTGTTGATCCACCGGATCCATGGATGTTATTAAGTGATTATTTTCTGAAGAATAGGTTTTTTGCTTTTGTGTTGTGTTTTGTTTTTCTATCCAAGTATAGAGCCTAACAACAGCATTATGAAACCTTGCTTAATGTTGCATTCTCCTGGAACCTGGACCATCTAACATTAGAGTAACCAGTGCAAGGTCCAGCACCACAAATCAGCCCAGGCATGATAGAAAATGCTTTAGGCAAAATGAAGAATGGCAAGGCTTCAAGACCTCTGAAATGCTGAATACATCTGGTAGGGCTGACATTCTAATCCTGTCAGATATAGCAAATGTTATCATAGAGAAGAGCGTGTGCCAGAGTGCTGGAGTGAGAGTTACAGTGTCAATTGCTATAAAGGGAAAAGAAGCGCACGGTCACAGGGTAATTATAGAGGCCTGAAGCTTTTAGAAGCAAGAATGAAAGTGATTGAACATGTAACAGGCAACATCATCAGACGGCATGTTGATATAGATCAGATGATGTTTTGCTTTGTATCTGGCAGAAGCACAATTGATGCCATGTTCATCATTCGCCAACTACAGGAGAGATATGTATGTGCAGACAGGAGACCACATGGCATTCATAAACCTGGAGAAAGCTTTCAACAGAGTCCCCAGAGAGATGCTATGGTGGGAAATACAAAAGATTAGTTGCTTCTCCGTCTTGTACGATGTATGTACATGAATGCTAGTAATAGAGTGTGGATGGATGACACAGTGATATCTTCAGTGTCAAGGATGGAGTTCATCAGTGATCTGTTCTTAGCCCTCTGTTTCATCATAGTTTTGGAGACACTGTCAAGAGAGTTTGGGTGGGGCTGTCCATGGGAATTACTTTATGCTGATGACTTAGTTATCATTGCCGAGTCCTTAGAACAGTTAAAGGATAAATTGGAAATATGAAAATAATAGTCTAGAGGTCAAGGGTGAACTTGACTAAAATCAAAGTGATGGTGTGTGGCTCTGATCTACAATCCCTAAGGAACTCTGGTCAGTATCGTTGTTCTATTGTCTATTGTAGGTCCACAAAAAGTGCAATGACCTAAAAGATAAGTTAGCTTCTCTAAGTGTAGGAAATGCATGAGACAGGTGCATCCTATTGACAGTCGTCCCCACAAGGACATGGTACTAAATGACAATACCCTGGAGGTAGTAGACTCTTTCTATTATCTAGGAGATATGCTGAGTGCAGGGTGAAGGCAGCTTGGGCGAAATTTAGTGAATTGTTGCCTTTAATAACATTGTGTGCTGTCTCTTTCTACATCCGTGGTAAGTTGTATAGCAGTTGTCAGGAGTGGCATGCTATATGGCAGTGAATCCAAGTCTAAAAAGAGTTTGCGTTGCATTTTTAGAATAGTATAAAGGGGAAAGAATTGTCTTTAATTTGGCTAGTTGTGGTTAAAGAAAAAAGTGACATGCTTCTCGACACTTCAACTCCCACATAAAATTCTGCTGTCTGTGACATCTGATTTTCTTTTTGGATAATTTGTTTTCATTATGAAGTTGTGGTTCTGGCAAGGTACCCCGTAGTACCGAAACATGAATTGATTTGTGTAGAACTCTTTAAATGTTTTTTTATATATATATATGAACAATAGAATGCTAAATTCCAATGACCACTTCTTTATTCATTTTTTAAAAAATCCATATAACTTTACAGACTGTTTCGTCTACACATGAACAATGATATATATATATATATATATATATATATATATATATATATATATATATATAAAATTGTGTTCAGAATCAAACAAAAGACAAAAAAGGCAACCCTCATTAATATAGGATACATAAATACAGTTCCAGAGAGGAACTTGAATTTTCTAATAGTTATTAGATGCCATCTTTTAGCATTCTATTGTTTATTTATGCTCTGTTGTTAAAAAATTTAACATCCATCCCGCTTTAACTAGCAATACACATCAATCAGAAAACGGTTTAGGTAATCACAGATTTCAGGGTAGTTCTATTAAAATAGTCATATCTTAAAAACTAAAGCACTTTAAGTCCTCAAAATACCACCATTTTGTTAGGAAATGGATATCCTTTCACGCGCATTCATGAATAATAATATACATGATATATTTTTAAAAGTTTTGAGCAAATAAAGCCAAGAAAATGTTAACGCTATTTTCGGCAATTTACGTCACTTTTTTTTGCAGCAAATTTATGTGCATTTATTGCAGATTACTTGCAAACAATTAATTTCTGGAGATTTTCAGTGGCATATTCTGATTCCTTGTACAAAAATACACTTATATGGTAAATTTCATTGCTTAATCTTGTGTTTTAACAAAGATATAACATTTTTACTAAAACAAAGTGTAAAAAATGTGACGAAACGCATATGGTCTCAAAAAGGGGAAAATATCCAATCATGCGAGGCACAAAAATAGTCATAATTTCCTTATTTTTAATCAGATTTAAAAAATTAAAAAAGATTCTTTCTTAGATCATCAAGCTCTTTCTATATATGCTATTATTGAGATATTTTAAGTAATTTTAATTTTTTCATGTGTATTGCTACTTTAACCATGAAAGTTGGACTATATACATAAATATTTATTTATATATATATATATATATATATATATATGATGATGGACTCTCCCGTCGATTTTTTGACGTATGAGTGCCCCACCAGAATTTGTAATTGCAAGGGGTGCGCAATCCCCAACAACCGCTCTCCTGAGTCGGCACTGCTTGATTCCAATGGCAAGTAGTAATACAAGACGACTGGAAACAATGCCGAGATAAGCAGAGAGCACATACAGCACCTGGTATTCCTAAATGGTCACCCATTTAGTACTGGCCAGGCTCGATGCCGCTTAACTTCGGTTATCTAACGGGAACCGGTGTGTTAACGTGATTGTGCCGTAAAAAAAATATATATATATATATATATATATATATACAGGGTGGGCCAAAATAAGGGTCCTATCTTTAAATTTGAATAACTTGAATTTGAATAACTTCCACAAAATAAAAGTTAAACTCACCAAACTTTATGTGTGTGTAGACTGACCCTTCCGAGATGTTTTGAAATAAACAAAACAAATTTTAGCCGAAAAACACTTCTTAAAACTTACAAAAACTAAAGTATTGTTTTTTACACTGTTTTGAGTTTTTTAAGCAAAAATAATGTTTTCTAAATGAGGGTACGCTCCTTAGGGCTAATACGGCTCATGCTTGCTTCGGAAGGGGTCCTTTACTTATTCTAAAAAAAAAAAAAAAAAAAATCAATAAATAAAAAAGTTATGAATTTTTAAAAATAGGACCCTTATTTTTGCCCACCCTGTATATATATATAATTCCCCCATGCCTGAATCTAAGCCACATGCCGATCTTAAATAAATAACACTCCACACCATCACTTCCAAATATGAATACACAATAGAAACAGATAAACATGCAACCTCTGTAATCTGTAATTAAGTTGTATTTAAATAATACTAAGTTACAATTAAGGCCCAAACAATCGTATAGTCTGCCCCTCTAAACAGGGTTATTCTCCCTCAAGGAACAACCCAAGAAAGAACACTGGACAATAAAACAGTGTCCACCCTCGTCTATTCCATTTTTCAAACTGTCTTTTTTTCTTGAGAAGCTGACGATTTGAGATGGGGTTTAAATGTCTTTTCTAAACAGTAAAAGCCTACCCGTGTCAATGAAACATCTCTGGAATCTCTAATGTATATTTCTTAGATAAATAATTTGTATATATATATATATATATATATATATATATTTAATTACTCGCATCTAATACATGGTTTTTGAAGGCTTGTTTGCCTCTATATTTATATATATATATATATATATTAGTCACGCTCAGCCTTGGTTGGGACTACAGCAGCGTACATGTTGCAATGATAATAAAGAAAATATTAACAAAATCTGGAATTGGCTTGTTGGTCCCTGGGCCCAACATCAGCAACAGAACACGGGAGGAAGGTGTTTCTCCAGTTAAAGACACCAAATATAGAGATGAGGAACAAAACAAACAAGCAAGAGAAAACACGAAACAACCAAGTTATAATTTAAGAACAAATATTTATTTACATGAATAAAATAAACATTCAAAGAACGAGAAAAAGAAAGATGAGATATTATATGGGAAAGGGAATCTAGCTACTACTTACAATGAGCAAAGATAACATTGAATTATATTAAGACAGTCTATGAAAGAAAATGGGGTGTAACTTACAGAACGTTGATTGGTGGCAGAGGAGTACTCTACAAGAAGGTGTAAAAGTTCAACAATCAGAAAAACACAATATTCCTTAAGTAAGAGAGTCAATAAGAGTAAGAAAATAGATACGGCAAATATGAAGACATGGGGGAGGGGTTAGTTCTGAATAAAGGGTTGGCGCTATACAATCTCTGTGTTGGGTATCAAAAGTATAATGGATAAAAGTCTCAATGACAGTTACAGGCTTCTGATGGTCGGACAGAATTTGGTTTCACAGTTTAAAATCCAATTGTTCTCTGTAGTGATAAGATATTCAGAAATAGAATTCGGATCCGTAGCATGTAGAAATCATATTTGTCAACATTCTTCCTTTTTATGCTCGCCTGACTACGAGACGAATGGAGGGTAAGGATATTTTCTCTTTCTCTTCACTCTCTTTCCTTCCTTTTCTTTTTCATCAGCCACAACTGGCCGTGCGGTGCACAGATACAGGCAAAATCTGTCTCCTCACTTCTGTCAGAGCCATATATGCGTGTTGGTCACATGACTGATTGCATAGATGTTTTTGGCAGGGAATCAAACTCATCGCGATATATGACAAATAATTTTAGTTAAGGTCACAACATATGTCATCTTGGGGTGGAAATAGGGTAGGAGAAGAGGATTCACAGGAAATGGCAAACGCCATTTCCTCAGCTCAGGAAATCTTTCCTCGCAGACTGTCTGATTAAAAAAGATAAAATATGACAAACTGATCAATATACACATACCTATTTTTATATATAGAGAGATATAGAGTGTATAACCAAATAATAGCATATATTGGATAAAGGCTGGCTATTTTATTTACTCGTATTTTGTTATAAAATTATTCAAAATGGATCTATTTAACTAAATGAGTAAATAAAATTGCAGTTATTTCTTTTTTCTTCTTGTTTTCCTTTAAGATTTATCGACAGAATTATTTTGAATGTATATTAAAATAAAACCAAGGATTTAGAAATCAGTAATGCTTAGAAATTATTAAAACCACTTTTAGAAATCAATATATAAATTAGCCATCTCATTCATTGTGTGATTCATTATTTTGTTGTATATATAAATTGAATTAGTTATTAAAAGAAAGAATATCTAAAAATATCATCAGAGATTTTGTTAAGTGATATTATCATCAAAAGTGTACAATAACTAGCAATATTATCAAATTTCCTGAAGACAATATCATTAGAGAAGAAGATGCATTTCAAATTGTTTGATATTGTATTTTTAATCTGTAGATGATCCAGTTAAACCAGGGGCAGTTAATTGGAGCACAAAATCAGCAACTGATGTTTTCCACTCTACCTCAAGCAAACAATGCTCAAACCATCCCTATTCAAACTGTTCAGGGAGCCCAACAAACAGCCATGGCACCAACACCAACATTACAAACGGTAATTCATGTATTTGCTTTTGTCAATTCCGCATACTGCTGGTCAATTTTAAAATGCATGTTTTGTTTTATTTACATTTGAAAAGATTTTTGAGTGACATTACATCTGGTGTTGTGTGCTAAATCTGTCCTTTTCAGAGACCAGTGTAGTGCTGAATTTACACTTGGTAATTTAAAAAATGTTATTATTGAATCTAATTTAAGATTCTTCACAAATGTATTGTCTACATGAATGCACATTACAAAAAGAAATTTCATCTTTTATAAAACATAAAAACTTGTGATCAATAATAGCTTTTTTACTACAAGCTAAATACAAAAATCTGTTGCATCAGTCAAATAAGGTAAACATTGGTCTGTGTTGTTAAAACCAAAGATTTCATAATTTTTTCAATAATCATCAGTGAAAAATAGGACTTATTTCTTTCCATTTTTTTTTTCAATGAAAGAATGAAAGAGTGCTATTTTTGGCTGACTTTCGACTCGGTTTATGTATTTACTAGTATCACAATTTTGTACTTGCTGCAGTGAATCAATCAGTTAGGTCACCGTACTTAGACAGTTTGTGAGTTCAAACCTAACCCGGGAATAATTATTTTACTCTAGTTTTGTCTCAAAATGAACTTAGATATTTCAAATTACAAAATTATTAAGCAGATTGTTTAGTTTTACTTTTATTTTGTTCTGTAATCTTTTACGTAATTTACAGAAATTAGGACACTGCGGGGTAGCCCAGCTAGTTTAAATTAAAATAATTTTATTCAGAATTAATATCTCAAAAACTCAATAGATAACACATTCCAAATGGTACACTTTGTTCAATATGATCATCTTTGTGATCATCTCAGTGACTTCATTTTAAATTTCATTCTTTATAGCTGAATGTTGGCTTGAGAAGGATGAATTTAGGTTTCTAATATATTATATAAATTCCTAGGACTTTACATTCCCTTTTTTATGTGTATGTCCTCTTAGCCACCTGCTTCTAGCTCTGCTATTCACTCACCAATTGCTTAACTGCTATTTCAAAATGCCCCCTCCCCTTCTATCATGTGATCTTGTTCTACCAATCTTCCTTATCTCATGAATTTACTCATTAATCAATAAAACTCATTTTCGTTTGTTCCTGTTGATTATTGTAATTTTCTAATTTTTTTTGCAGCTTGACATGTTTGCTGCGGGTCAGCAATTCACTGGTCAAAATATCCAACCACAACAGGTGAGAAAAGCCTTGGTTTGATTAATATTAAAATTTACATACTTGTTACTGTTTTATATCCGTAATTCTCAAGCAAGGTAAATACCGTGTTATTCTGGTGAGTTTTGTTGGAGCAAGAATAAAGGATTGAAAGTGTACATTGATTCTCACCCTCGTCTATTATTTATTATGTTAAATCCTTAGGAGAAAATGCATGTATTGACTATGTTCGTTCATAGATTTATGAGTAAGCACTGAAATTAGGATACTTATTTTTCTTCTTTTATCCCACCCTGTTTCAGTTAGTCTGGGCCTGAGGAGAATAGGTTGTCAGATAATCTGGTAGAGGGAGATTAGAATGTTTTAGAAAATAAGCACTTATTTATTTCTAAATAAAATCTTTTTTAATCATCAATTTAGTGATGCTATATAAAACAAGTGATGTCATTTAAGATGCTTAATATTTGTATTATTTGTAATAATAGCGATTTGTATGGGAGGTCAAGTGTAAAATAATGCCTTCAGGTCACACAGTGGGATTGCTTCTTTTTTTTTAAATTTTTTTTTTTTAACATAGTTCACCCCAAACAAGGCAAGCCACCACTGTAGACGTAAGGGGCTACTGAGAAAAAAGGGTGACGGTTTTTTTGGGGGGAATCAACCTAAATTAGGAGCTGCGCAGCGAGATGTCTGTTTACATTAGTTTTAAATTTCTGCATGTCAGGAAAGCAGGGAGGGAGTTCCAGAGTCCAGCAGCACGAGGAAAGGTGCTTTTGGAGTAGAATCCCCAGTGAATGGATGGGATTTGGCAGATTGTTGGGTTGGTCTAGTGAATTTACATCGTGGGGGTACCAGAGCAGCAAACTCATCAGAGCACAATCCATTGACCTACTTGTAAAACAAGCACAAGGAAGCAACATTGTGGCGATGGGACAAGGGCTGGAACTTGGTGGATAGTGAAGGACCTATCAAGTTGGCGACTCTTTTTTGGACCTTGTCTAAGAGGGAGAGACTAGTGGATGATGCCCCAGCCCAGATGTGGCAACAATACGCCATGCCTGGACGGATGGTGGCTTTGTAGAGATATAGGATAATGTCAGGTGTGAGAAGTTTACTGGCACGGTAGAGGGAGCCCACCTTCTTTGCAGCAGCCCTGGCAATGTTGTCAATGTATTTATTCCAATTCATGTTATCTGTGAAAGTTAGGCCGATGAGTTTGAATGATGAACTCTCAGGCAGGGTGCTATTTGCCATGACAATCGGTGGTTGAAGAGGTTTCTTGTAGTTATTGAAGGAAAGTAGCTTTGTCTTTGCGGCATTAAAAGTTACCATCCATTTTTTACTCCATTCCATTACAGACTGGAAGTCATTTTCTTAGGATTCAGCCATTGCCTCAGATATGTGCGCGTCGGTTTTGCCCACATGATGAGAGTAGAACGTGGTGTCGTCTGTAAATATTCCTATCTCAGTCGCAATGACATCAGGGAGGTCATTTATGAAAATCAGGAACAGTAGATGGATCCCTGGGGTACACCAGCATTTATGCCATGTTTCTTAGAAGAACAGCCATCGAGGACAACCTGGATCTTTCATTTTGTTAGGAAGGATTTAATTATATTAAATATTTGTCCAGTAATACCATATGAGTGCAGTTTTAGGAGAAGCCCTTCATGTCAGACCTTGTCAAAGGCCTTGAATATATCGAGCGCTACCTGCCTTGTCCAGTGTATGGTATATGCGTTCAGAGATGACCGTTAGGATATCTGCAGTAGATTGTGCTTGTCTGAATCCGTACTGATGATCAGAAGAAGTTTAGCATTAACTAGGTGCCTGACTATCGCTAGATTGATTAATGATTCAAAGATTTTAGCAAAGATCGGGAGTAGACTGATTGGGCAGTAGTTTAGAGGATCAGTTCTATCTCCAGAATTCTTGAAGACTGGTACCACAGAGGCAATTTTCTAACTATCAGGGAAACAAGATTCAGTAAGGCATTTGTTGTATAGTTTGGAGAGGGCAGGGGCCAGCTCAGCAGAGCATTTCTTTATTAATATTACTGGTATAAGATCAGGCTTTGAAGGTGTCAAGGTTTTTTATGATGTTTCTGACTTGAGATGGAGTGATGATCAAGTTCTCAAGTGTGGCTTCAGTCCGCAATGGGAATTTCGGGAGAGGGTGGTTTGCTGAGTCCAAAGTGTAGTTTAAGGTGAAATTCTGGGCAAGTAGTTCAGCCTTATCCGTTGCCCTGCAAACGATATCGTTGTGATTTGATAACGGGGGAATTGTCCATTGTTCATCACACTATTGAATATTTTCCAGAAATCACGAGTACCTAGTTTTTATGACTGAATGCATTTTTTTGTTTTCTCTGTATACCTTCTCTTTGCTTCATCTATCACTATTTTGCAATCATTTCTTGCCTCTACAAATTTTTGTGTGTTCGCAGTTGACTTATGGCAGCCGAATTTTCGGAATGCCTTCTGCCTCTCAGCAATAACAGCTGCAAATTCTGAGGTAAACCATTGAGGAGAGTGGGATTTGCTGAAGAATTTTTGCATGGGGACATAAGCATCAATGCCTGCTTTGACCCATTCGGTTAGCTCATTTGCATACTGATCAGCAGGGAGTGAGAAGGTTACACCCCATGGGGTGTCGCTGATGTGATCCCTGAGGAATTCAAAATCAGCCTGCTCATAGTTTCTCGATGTTTTAAGCAACGGCTCTTCAGCTTTTGGACGAGTTTTTAAGGTGATAATATCATTACCACAACGTGATCAGAGTTTTCGAGCAGGCTATCGGCATTCGCCACACAAGCCTCAGGTAGTGAGGTCAAGAACAGAGGCTGTCTGGTACGTGCGATCAGGAAGGCGGGTCGGAAAAGTGACAGCCTGTGAGAGGTCGTGAGCTGAGGAGAAATTAAAAGTAAGAGTTCTCAGCTACATCAGTAACGCTAGAGAATCCCAACCAGTCACGGTGGTGTTCATTAAAATCCCCAAATACATGTATTTGGGCATTTGAGTCGAGTGAGAGTGCTCTATCTAACCTTTCAGAGAGAGTGTACAGTCCTGGGTCGAAGGAGAACGATATAAGAAATATAAGTAACTAACTTTTTGATGTAAGGTCAATCTAAAGAACATTATACCAGATTAGTACGTAGTCACATGCACATGTGGATATCAAATGTAATATAATAGCCTATTGGAAATAGTCTTGTGTCTGACTTGTCTAAATGTGTATTGAGGATGTCAACCACTGAGAAATGAGTGACCAGTGGATAAAATAAACCAGGTTTATAAAAGATCAAGTCATATGATACAAAAGGAAACCATGTGTGCTACAGACAATTTAGCAGCTGAATTCAATGTTGGAGATGCATAAAAAAACCTTTCTTTATATAGAGTTAGCCAGCTGCAATAAACTCTTTGGGGCGTATATTTTTTATAATCAGAATGAGTCTGAAGACCCTAACACTGGAGCCTTATATAATAATAGTTATAGACTAATACTTCATTATTAAATTTGACTCTTACAAAATGTACGTTTAGATGAAAATATGAATCTACTCTATGCTAGTCCATAGATTGATATGAGTGATAGAAATAGACAAACCAATATTGATGATTTATACAGTCAAAGATTTCTACATGTTATGTATTGATGCTATTTATAAACTCTTTTTTACCTCATCTATTACAGTTAATGCTCCAGCAGGCTCCTGGTCAACAATTAATTTCTACACCTCAGCTTGGAGCCCATCAGTTAATACAAACTCAGGATGGTCAACTTATTCTTTGTCAGCCTATTATTGGTGACTTGATTAAACGACTACAAGCACAACAACAGCAACAACAACAGCAGCAGCAAAATTCCAGTAAGTAAAATTCCTTTTTTCCTTTTCTTTTTTTATTTCACATTTTATAAAACAAAGAGCACCTATATTTAATTCAGTACAGTTATTAAAGTTGCCTTTCAAGTGTTCTAATAATAGACTTTTGTATATGAATTGCCTTTTGTAAAGAAAACCTGTATGTGTTGCTAATTGTAAAAAAGAGGTAGACACAAATGTGTTGACTATTCTTTTTTTTATACATCTTAGTGCCTTTATTTGGACTCCCACGTGTTGTTCACCATGTTGCTGTTTTCTTCTCCGTAACTCTAATCTGCTTTCGGATGAATGGATAACTATGAATAACATAGGATACTTAAAAATATTAATTTATTAATTTAACAATCACTGGTCGGTTCATTTTTCTCAATCGTTCCGATGAGCTTTCATTATCTAGGTGACCATGGAGAAGAGCATTTCACATGGCTACCTGTGTGTTTCCTTTGCATCATAACTTAACTCACTATTTCAAAATGTTCTCTCTCTCTCTAACTATAACATGTGATCTGCTTGACCAATTATAGCACCTCAACAATCATTCAAATAACAACCATATCAAATGTTCAGAAAACAAGAGTTTTAACAAAAGTATGTGACAATAAGTATACGAACAGAACTCCATCAATAGTAAAATAACAGATTGAGTATTTATATCCAAATGACAAAAATAGCAATGTGTTTCCCTTTCATAAGTGCAAACATTTACCTCATTTATATGTCTATTAATTTTCTCTCAAAATTAAGTACTCTATTTTGCTGTTCATAACTCACTTAAGTCATCAATCATCTCTCTCTTTCTCTCTCATATAATAGATCTCAGTTTGGAGACCTAGAATCAACAATGCATGATAACTGGCAGTTTATTGCTTTGTGAAACTATCAATCACCATGCATTATTGACTCTGTCTCCAAATTTATATCTAAAGTATCTCATTCCTGATGCAATCCTCTACCTGTATAAGAGAGTATTTGACAGAGTACAAAATCAACTTCGAAATCTAGTGGGAGGATGTCCTCTTTTCTTCCTTGCAGCCTCTTTCCCACAGAAGAGATGTTGTGAGTCTTTCTCATCTCTTCCTCTGTGTACCTGGAGCTAAACAGAACTTCCATGAGCAGAGTTTCTTTCCAAGAACTGTCAGTCTGGAACACAATACCACGGGGCTGCTTACCATCTGACTACAGTATGATCGTCTTCAAGTCCAATGTTAACAAATTCTTGTTGAGCTGTCCCATTAAACATTGGGTAATCAAATTCTGCCCAGATCCAACCATGGTCTGCAATCCTGAAGAGATAAACTCACCATTCACCTGACACAAACCATTAACCCTTGTCCTCGAGTGGCCTTCGGGCCTTGATAAGCAGCAGTGACTCATTAGAAAAAAAAATGTAAGCTCCATCAGCGATATTAAGTATCTTCCTCTATAAATATACCAACTAATACAACTATATTAATATAAATCTTATATCTTATAAAAATTGTCTACATTATAATTCTCCCTAGATTTTCAGTGTGTATGTGTAATATATATATAATCACACGCGTGGAACATTCTGGTAGAGGAAATGATGATTTCCACTTAGTGTAATGCAATACTCTTCTGTAAAATTAATTGAGTTCTAGATTACCATTATTGTAAATTTGTAAACAAATAAAAAAAATAATTTAAGTGATATCATGTCTTCATGTAGTGGGTTTGTTAGACATCCAGCACCATTAGTCACGGTTAAAAATGATCTGGCGTCCGGGTTTTGAATCTTGGGGTTGATACACTTGCTATATCTCGACACAATGATGAGCCATGAAACTAACATACATATATATATATATATATATATATATATATGAATGATTATTTTTATTTACACAGGCATGTACATGTAAAAATAATCATGTATAAAAGCTCTATTTTATATTGAGCACTTTCTATAAACCTGGTTGAAATTCTTTGGATTACTACCTTGTGGATGTTTTACCTGGATTATATATATATATATATATACATATTTAATTTCGTTTGTTATTGTTTTGGCGATACACTTACCTATGGTGAAGCATTCACTTGAATGTTATAAGGGAGTTACCGCCCTTATATTGTGCACCCTATATGTGAGGACATCAAAATATTATTTTATAAATAATATATATAATATATATATATATATGAGAGAGAGATAAGAAAATAGTTGTTCAGTGTGAATGAGATGCCTCATTTACATATTCATTTTTTAAAAACTAAATAAGTTTTAAAAAATATAAATCCTTGCAAAACATAAACAATGGTACCAAAGTTATTTTACTAATACAATTAGCCACAGAATTAAGTTCGTTGGAAATGTGAAAATTTGCCTCTTGTATAATATTGGTCTAGAAGCCAATTTTCATAGTGTATAACTAAAAATGCAGGTCTTGAACAAGTGAAACATCCTTACAAATGTAATGTCATCTTGTAGTAAATGAAAATTAATCATAATGGAAGCAATAATTATTAGATAAAACCAGTATAAATATTGGACGAAAAAACATGCAAAAATAACACGAAAACACAACTTTGACTTTAATGCATTAAATCTTCTTAATATGATTCATAACACATTAGAGATCAGGTTACATTTTTCTCTTAATAGGGTAATTCCATGTCAAATCATCCAGGGTTTGAAACCCATATCCACAGATTTCGTTGTACATCATAAAAACTAAGAAATCCTGAATGTAACTCTAAGTGGTTTCCGATTTAGAGCATTTTCCGTTTCGCACAAATCACACGAGACGTCGTTTGGATGACCTTTTAATAATTATATTTTCTTGAATATTTTCAATTTGGAGCATGATGTGACCCTGAAAATTCACTCCGGTAAGTTTTTCGACCTGAGGAATCTAAAAATTGCATCTGATTTGTAGGAGATTTTATCAAATTTTAGAATTTTTAACATGTGCACCATTATGGGGCAAAACAATGATGTGATTGATATGCGATAGAATTTTTAGAAACATTATTTTTGGTAGACCTACACACCTTAGAAAAATGTCCCAATTTCCCACACTTGTGACACCTAGCATCTCTGGCCGGACAAGAAAAACGAGGGTGTGTACTTAACCCACAAAAGTGGCATTTACGACCTGTGGAAGCAGCGGTGATAGGCAACTCTGAAAGGTTTGCAGTGCCCGGAATTTCCTGGTTAGGGAAAGAAGTCACAGAGGAGGGGTCCGGAGAAGAATGCACACAAGAGGGGGCCGAATAACAAGAGTGTGTGTTGTTCAAAGCAGCACCGACCGTATCCGACTGCAGGTAGAACACCGACTGTTTTGGAGCAATTTCGAACGTATAAGCCTGTTCGTAAGCTGTTTTGAGGTCCAGACATTTGTTTTCGAGCAGTCTTTGTCTTACCTGCACATTTTGGAGTCCGTTAATAAAAGCATCCATAATGTGCTTGTCTCGAATGTCTTCAGCAGACATTACCCGGCAATCACAGTCCTTGCTAAGAGTTCGTAATTCCTTTAAAAACTGCTCCAAAGATTCGTCATTTTGTTGTCGCCATGTAGCAAGTAAATATTGCGAAAATATTTCATTTTTGGGCTTTCGGTAAGTGGTGTGTAATGTTTCTATAGCCTCTTCATAAGTGCTGCAGTCCATAATAATTTTGTGTATCGTGTGAGATACATAGTTAGTTAGTAGTCCGAATTTGTTTATCGGTCGTAGTGGATTTTCTGCATGCAACGTTTGCAAAATGTTTTCAAATGTCGCTCTCCAATGAGTCCAACGTTGTTCAGAGTTAGAAGTGTCAGGTTCCACGTCGAACCGTTGTGGGCGCATTAATTGTTCCATGTAAATTGTGTGCTGAATAAATTGTAATGACTAACGAGAACAGACATAACTTGGGAAAGCTTTATTCAGCACACAATGTCGGTACAGTATTAGTGCAAGTATTTATAGTGGTTAGTAGAAGCAGGAGAGTTCTCCAAAGGGGAGATAAGTCAGAGTAAGGAAAGATACTCGTAATTATTCATTACAATGGTAACAGGTTTTTTCTTTTGGACATTTATTTAGACACTATAAAGTACCTCTGGACCAAAAATAGTAAAAAGTATTTGTTTTTTTTTTCACTCACAGTGTCTATTCAAAGTTAGGTCTTTTTTTCGAGGATTCAAAAATACCTTATTGGGGGAAGCAACTAGTTTGGGTATGTGAGATGAAGTTGAGGAAACCATTCATCTAAATTTATATAAAATTCATATTGAAATAAGTTTTGGAAAGTAACAGTTAAATAGTAAAAGGTAAAACAGTCTCGCAACATTTTGTTCACATAAAATTTAATCACTTGTCACTGAAAATAGTGACCTAATTTTAAGTCGCCTAAAAAAAAACTATTAATGGCACAAGAAAAAGATTTACAAAGAGAAAAGGTTAGATTTTGCTTCAATTCAAATTTGATTAAAATAACGGAAAAAATAAATGAGATATTGCAAGTTGAAATTAAAAATAATTTCACCATATTTGCTTTTTTTTCGCACATAAAACTAGCCCGGTTTGTGATACCTAAATTAAGACGTATTAATTGAAAGTCGCTGTGTGATACGTCCAATCCCAAATGTTGGCTGGCTGGAATGCAAGGGACATAACTCTTTTTGAGACAAGGGAGGCAAAGTTATTTTCTCTTTTAATTATTATTTTCTAGATGAATCACCTTTGAACTTTGTGCTATTTGTTTTTGTTGTGGCCGAACCTGTTATTGGATTTGCCGGATTTTGAATGCGAACTGACCTCCTTGGAAATTTCTTCAATTGAGTCCTAGGTTGTTGCTTCTGTATGACTGGAGTGCTTTGTTGAGGCAAATAGTATCTCCAATGGGAAAGTATCATTCTGCATGTTTTCCATGTTGGTCACTGATTCGCATGTCGACATGTCGAATTCAAACAGAAGACTGCTCACTGACGTCATAAATAATTTTCCCGCTTTGGCACAAAGTGTAACCTTTTGTCCACTACTCTTTGCCATTCCTATAGTCTTTTGCTATGATTTTTTGTCCTGGTTTGAAAGTGCAACTTACTGTACCATGATGACGATTGAACTCCTGTTTCATTTGTGAGAAGTTTGTTTCAGCTGGAAAAATGGCATCCATTGGTAAACGAACTTTCCGGATTTAATAGAGATTCGGCCGATGCACTACCATTAGGGGTATTTGGGTTTGGTATAACTATAACTTTCAAGGAATATCTCTAGGATTTCTGGAGTTGTTCCCTCTCCTTTGAGTTTTAAGAGTGCAAAATGGAATTGTTTAGTACACAATTTTGCAATTTTAATAGAAGAATCACACGTTCTCCAAAAAGAATATACCCATCAATGATGATTGACACTGAAAAAAAGAGTTTAAGGTTTTTTTTCTTTACGTACCCCAGGCCATTTTGTATGGTGGAAGTGCAACACTGCCTTGAGTAAGGGGTTGGAAACTGTACCCTCACAGATCATTTGTGAAGTAATTAGGTCTGACAGTTGATGCAAGCACTGAAATAATTTCTGGTTCCACAGATAATGTTGAAATGACTGAATCCTCTTTGACTTTATCCATGAGTCTGGCTAAAGCATTTGCATGTCGGATCGCATAAGTTGAACAATATCATTTTTTTTTTTTTTTTTGCGCGAAAAAAAAAAAAATTTTCCCGCCAAAAAAAAAAAAAATTTTTTTCCCCTTTTTAAACAAAAAAAGTATTCGGAAATTTTATTATTCTTTTTCTCACCACCCAAGAACGCGGCAGCCTAGCAAAAATAGACGACCGTTAGGGAGTCTATTTTCGCTAGTCCCCTTTTATAACGAGCACTTTCTCTGTCACGATGTCAGGATGTCTGTCTGTCGTTGAGAATTTTTGTAAACGTAATTTCAGAAATAAACAATAAATAATTTAAGCGCCGAGACTACAATTCGAACTTAAATGAATGATCGTATAACTGTTCATTGGAAATACATTGGGGTCTGCGTTCGCTCTCGATTGTTTTAGGGGGGGGGGATTCCCCCCCCCCCCCCCATTTTTTTTTTTTTTGGGCGCGAAAAAAAAAAATATTTTCCCGCCAAAAAAAAAAAAATTTTTTTCCACCTAATAAAAAAAAAAAAATTTTTTTTTCCTTTTTAAACAAAAAAAAGTATTCTGAGACAAATTTTTTTTTCTTTGTCTCACACACCAAGAACGCGGCAGCCTAGCAAAAATAGACGACCGTTAGGGAGTCTATTTTCGCTAGTCCACTTATAATATAACGAGCACTTTCTCTGTCAGGATGTCTGTCCGGGGAATTTTTGTAAACAGAAGAGAGAGGGGGAGATAATTACTATTTAATTAATTTCAAAGTCGGAAACATAAACAAATACATTGGGTCACATATTAATAATAAAATAATAAACAATAAATAATTTTCGGCGGCAATGTCGCGATTCGAACTCGCAACCTTGACGCTAACAGCCAAACGCGCTACCGTCTGAGCTAAAGGAACACAGTTGAAAATAGTTTCTTAATTCTAATATTTGAACAAATCGCTTTTTTTTCACATCTCTCATTTAGCAATAAATAATCGTATAGTAATTGGTTCTTTTTATGCTTTGGGGTCTGCGTCCGCGCTCGATCTGTTCTTCCAGAATACGATTGGATCTGCGTTCGCTCTTGATTTTTTCAGGGAGGGGGGGGGGGTTAAGCCCCCACCCCCTTTTTTTTTTTTTCAATTTTTTTTTTTGGGCGCCAAAAAAAAAAAAAAATTTTCCGCCTAAAAAAAAAAAAAAAAAATTTTTTTTCTTCTTTTCTAAACAAAAAAAGTATTTGGAGACAAATTTTTTTCGTTTCTTTTGTCTAACCACCCAAGAACGTGGCAGTCTAGCAAAATAGACGACCGTTAGGGAGTCTATTTTTGCTAGTCCACTTATAATATAACGAGCACTTCTCTGTCAGGATGTCTGTCTGTCTGTCCGTCCTGGGGAATTTTTGTAAACAGAAGAGAGGGGGGGGTCTCGGGTAATTAAGATTTTATTAATTAAGCTTTTCGAGTCAGCGTTCATAATATTTTTATACATGTAGAATTAGGAAACTTTTATTAATTAATTAAATTTACATTAGATAACTTTAAATAACATTATTAGATTGGAGTAGAACGAAATTTCAAGTCGAGGCGGCGATTAGAAGTGAAAACGTGGCAAGAATCACATTAAAATTAATAGATTTCAACGGCCTTTTATACCCTTAGTAAACGTCGTTTAGACATTAGACGGGCTTCCTCATTTACATAATACATTCCTTTTAACCTTCCATTAAATTCAGATTTACAAATATACACTCATAACTGCTATTATCAAGTTTCCATATGTATTCACAATACGTTCCAGTAAGGTGATATTAATAAAACTTATTAATACAATTAATTAAAGCCATTTTCTCAGCGTGTTTTCTCAACCATACTTGCAATCGCGATTATTGTTAAAATTTCAAGTCTTTCTCGGCCTTTTGGCTAAGATCAAAGTGTAGTATCTGTTCCGATGAATACTGAACCACATAGACTGGTATTGTCTTGGCTTTCGGGTCTTCACTGCTATTGTCTTGGCCTTCGGGTCTTCATTTACGCCGGTCTACGGGACTGTCCTGTGCAGTTCTAGGAGGTCCACCCTCCCAGGCTTCTCCTCCCCTCTTTAGTGACGTCATTGTGAGAGGATTTTTTTCACAGTTTTCATTCATTATTTACATTACATTGTTAAGCGAATGTTTTCTACTAAATGTTAAAAGTAAACAAGGCATATCCGAGCTATTAGTAAATCGGTGACCATTCAGGAAAACTAAATTGCTGACTCATACTTCCGGTTTATCCGGTAGTGACGTCATCGTGAGAGGATTTTTTCACAGTTTTCATTCATTATTTACATTACGTTGTACCAAGAATGTTTTTTACTATAAGTTAAAAGTACACAAGGCATATCCGAGCCATTCATAAATCGGTGACCATTTAGGAAACCTAAATTGCTGAATCATCTTTCCGGTTGGACCGGAAGTGACGTCATTTTGAGAGGATCTTTTCACATTATCAGTCTTTACATTCATTACGTTTATAAGCAAAGGTGTTTTATTGTAAATAGGAAGTTAAGCAACAAATATCTCGGCCATTACTAAATGGGTAACCGTTTTGGAAAAATAACAAAACTGGTTCTTTGATATGACGTAGGCGCCTTCAATAGCATATTTAAACATTAGTTCTTTCATATGACCGAGGCGCCTACTAATTTGGTAACATTATTTTAACTATGCATGGGGTAAAAATATGTTTTTTTCTTTTTATTTTTCTCACTTACAATATTACTATTCATGGGGAAGGGTAACAAAAAAAAAATTTTTTTGGGGGGGGGGGGTAAAAATTTTTTTTTTTTTTTTTCAACTGAAAACATTCCAATTCATGGGGAAGGGTAACAAATTTTTTTTTTTTTTTCGGGTGGAGGGAAGGGTAAAAATTTTTTTTTTTTTTTTTCTTTTTCTAACTGAAAATATTACTACTCATGGGGAAGGGTAACAAAATTTTTTTTTTTTTCTGGTGGGGGGGGTAAAAAAATTTTTTTTTTTTTTTTCTAACTGAAAATATTACTACTCATGGGGAAGGGTAACAAAATTTTTTTTTTGGGTGGGGGGGAAAATTTTTTTTTTTTTTTTCTTTCTCTTACTGAAAATATTACTACTCATGGGGAAGGGTAACAAAAAAAATTTTTTTTGGGGTGGGGGGGGTAAAATTTTTTTTTTTTTTTTTTGAACTGAAAAAATCCCAATTCATGGGGAAGGGTAACAAAATTTTTTGGGGGGGAGGTGAGGGGGGGGTAAAATTTTTTTTTTTTTCTTTATTTTTCTTACTGAAAATATTACTATTTATGGGGAAGGGTAATAAAAAAAAATTGGGGGGGGGAAATGTTTTTTTCCTTTTTCTAACTGAAAATATTACTATTCATGGGGAAAGGTAACTAAAAAAAAATTTGGGGGGGGGGAGTAAAAATTTTTTTTATTTATTTTTTTTTTTAACTTAAATACAATACCTATTCATGGGGAAGGGTAAAATAAAAAATTTTGGTGGGAGGGGGGTAAAAACTTTTTTTCTTTTTCTAACTGAAAATATTACTATTCATGGGAAAGGGTGACAAATATCTTTTCTTTTTTTGGGGTGGGGGGGTTAAAATTTTTTTCTTTTTTTTCTGTTTCTAACTGAAAATATAACTTCATGGGGAAGAGTACAAAAAGAAATTTAGGGGGGGGGTAGATATTATTTCTTTTTTTTTCTCTTTTTCTAACTGAAAATATTACTATTACGGAGAACGGGCAAAAAATAAGTTTGGGGGGGCGAACTTTTTTTTAAACTGAAAATATTAGTATTCTTTGGGGAGGGTGAAAAAAACTTTTGGAGGGAGTGGGTAAAAAAATGATTTAAAATTGTTTTATTTGTTTTTAAACTAAAAATATTCTTGGTTAGAAACAAAGAAAATCGATGTCTACCCACCCAAGAAATATGACAGAGTCTCCATCGGTTTACTGGTGAGCGTTCATTTCCGACGCGGCAGCCTAGCAAAAATAGACGACCGTAGGGAGGCTATTTTGGCTAGTCCACTTATAATATAACGAGCACTTCTCTGTCAGGATGTCTGTCTGTCTGTCCGTCCTGGGGAATTTTTGTAAACAGAAGAGAGGGGGGGGTCTCGGGTAATTAAGATTTTATTAATTAAGCTTTTCGAGTCAGCGTTCATAATATTTTTATACATGTAGAATTAGGAAACTTTTATTAATTAATTAAATTTACATTAGATAACTTTAAATAACATTATTAGATTGGAGTAGAACGAAATTTCAAGTCGAGGCGGCGATTAGAAGTGAAAACGTGGCAAGAATCACATTAAAATTAATAGATTTCAACGGCCTTTTATACCCTTAGTAAACGTCGTTTAGACATTAGACGGGCTTCCTCATTTACATAATACATTCCTTTTAACCTTCCATTAAATTCAGATTTACAAATATACACTCATAACTGCTATTATCAAGTTTCCATATGTATTCACAATACGTTCCAGTAAGGTGATATTAATAAAACTTATTAATACAATTAATTAAAGCCATTTTCTCATTTTCTCAGCGTGTTTTCTCAACCATACTTGCAATCGCGATTATTGTTAAAATTTCAAGTCTTTCTCGGCCTTTTGGCTAAGATCAAAGTGTAGTATCTGTTCCGATGAATACTGAACCACATAGACTGGTATTGTCTTGGCTTTCGGGTCTTCACTGCTATTGTCTTGGCCTTCGGGTCTTCATTTACGCCGGTCTACGGGACTGTCCTGTGCAGTTCTAGGAGGTCCACCCTCCCAGGCTTCTCCTCCCCTCTTTAGTGACGTCATTGTGAGAGGATTTTTTTCACAGTTTTCATTCATTATTTACATTACATTGTTAAGCGAATGTTTTCTACTAAATGTTAAAAGTAAACAAGGCATATCCGAGCTATTAGTAAATCGGTGACCATTCAGGAAAACTAAATTGCTGACTCATACTTCCGGTTTATCCGGTAGTGACGTCATCGTGAGAGGATTTTTTCACAGTTTTCATTCATTATTTACATTACGTTGTACCAAGAATGTTTTTTACTATAAGTTAAAAGTACACAAGGCATATCCGAGCCATTCATAAATCGGTGACCATTTAGGAAACCTAAATTGCTGAATCATCTTTCCGGTTGGACCGGAAGTGACGTCATTTTGAGAGGATCTTTTCACATTATCAGTCTTTACATTCATTACGTTTATAAGCAAAGGTGTTTTATTGTAAATAGGAAGTTAAGCAACAAATATCTCGGCCATTACTAAATGGGTAACCGTTTTGGAAAAATAACAAAACTGGTTCTTTGATATGACGTAGGCGCCTTCAATAGCATATTTAAACATTAGTTCTTTCATATGACCGAGGCGCCTACTAATTTGGTAACATTATTTTAACTATGCATGGGGTAAAAATATGTTTTTTTCTTTTTATTTTTCTCACTTACAATATTACTATTCATGGGGAAGGGTAACAAAAAAAAAATTTTTTTTGGGGGGGGGGGTAAAAATTTTTTTTTTTTTTTTTCAACTGAAAACATTCCAATTCATGGGGAAGGGTAACAAATTTTTTTTTTTTTTTCGGGTGGAGGGAAGGGTAAAAATTTTTTTTTTTTTTTTTCTTTTTCTAACTGAAAATATTACTACTCATGGGGAAGGGTAACAAAATTTTTTTTTTTTTCTGGTGGGGGGGGTAAAAAAATTTTTTTTTTTTTTTTCTAACTGAAAATATTACTACTCATGGGGAAGGGTAACAAAATTTTTTTTTTGGGTGGGGGGGAAAATTTTTTTTTTTTTTTTCTTTCTCTTACTGAAAATATTACTACTCATGGGGAAGGGTAACAAAAAAAATTTTTTTTGGGGTGGGGGGGGTAAAATTTTTTTTTTTTTTTTTTGAACTGAAAAAATCCCAATTCATGGGGAAGGGTAACAAAATTTTTTGGGGGGGAGGTGAGGGGGGGGTAAAATTTTTTTTTTTTTCTTTATTTTTCTTACTGAAAATATTACTATTTATGGGGAAGGGTAATAAAAAAAAATTGGGGGGGGGAAATGTTTTTTTCCTTTTTCTAACTGAAAATATTACTATTCATGGGGAAAGGTAACTAAAAAAAAATTTGGGGGGGGGGAGTAAAAATTTTTTTTATTTATTTTTTTTTTTAACTTAAATACAATACCTATTCATGGGGAAGGGTAAAATAAAAAATTTTGGTGGGAGGGGGGTAAAAACTTTTTTTCTTTTTCTAACTGAAAATATTACTATTCATGGGAAAGGGTGACAAATATCTTTTCTTTTTTTGGGGTGGGGGGGTTAAAATTTTTTTCTTTTTTTTCTGTTTCTAACTGAAAATATAACTTCATGGGGAAGAGTACAAAAAGAAATTTAGGGGGGGGGGTAGATATTATTTCTTTTTTTTTCTCTTTTTCTAACTGAAAATATTACTATTACGGAGAACGGGCAAAAAATAAGTTTGGGGGGGCGAACTTTTTTTTAAACTGAAAATATTAGTATTCTTTGGGGAGGGTGAAAAAAACTTTTGGAGGGAGTGGGTAAAAAAATGATTTAAAATTGTTTTATTTGTTTTTAAACTAAAAATATTCTTGGTTAGAAACAAAGAAAATCGATGTCTACCCACCCAAGAAATATGACAGAGTCTCCATCGGTTTACTGGTGAGCGTTCATTTCCGACGCGGCAGCCTAGCAAAAATAGACGACCGTAGGGAGGCTATTTTGGCTAGTCCACTTATAATATAACGAGCACTTTCTCTGTCACGATGTCAGGATGTCTGTCCGTCCTGAGGAATTTTTGTAAACATAATTTCAGAAATAAATAAATAATTTAAGCGCCCAGGTTACGATTCGAACTCGTAACCTTGACTCTAACTGCCAGGGGGGGGAGAAAGTCCCCCCCCCCTCCCAATTTTTTTTTTCCATTTTTTTTTTTTGCCGCGAAAAAAAAAAATTTCCCGCCAAAAAAAAAAAAATTTTTTTCCACCTAATAAAAAAAAAAAAAATTTGTTTTCCTTTTTAAACAAAAAAAAGTATTTGGAGACAAATTTTTTTCATTTCTTTTGTCTAACCACCCAAGAACGCGGCAGCCTAGCAAAAATAGACGACCATTAGGGAGTCTATTTTGGCTAGTCCACTTATAATATAACGAACACTTTCTCTGTCAGGATGTCTGTCCGTCGTTGAGAATTTTTGTAAACGTAATTTCAGAAATAAACAATAAATAATTTAAACGCCCAGGCTATCATTCGAACTCGCAACCTTAACACTAACTGCCAGATGCTATAACCTGTGCCCCACCAAGACAAGTGATATAATCCTATTAATTTTAAATGATAAAGAATTCGTTTTTTTTTCAACTTCTTCCAGTTACAAATGAATGATCGTATAACTGTTCATTGGAAATACATTGGGGTCTGCGTTCGCTCTCGATTGTTTTAGGGGGGGGGGGAATCCCCCCCCCCCCCTTTTTTTTATTTGGCGGGAAAAAAAAAATTTCCCGCCCCCCCCAAAAAAATTCCCTTTTTAAACAAAAAAAGGATTCGGAGACAAATTTTTCTTTCTTTGTCTCACACACCAAGAACGCGGCAGCCTAGCAAAAATAGACGAGTCTATTTTCGCTAGTCCTATATATTTAATTTGTGTTCTAAAAAATTCACATTTTTCAGCTTTCATATGAAATCCATACTGCTGAATTTGCTCAAATGTAGAAATCAAACGCTGTTTTTTCAGCGTTTGATTGCATATTGTGTAGCATCTGTAACGATGATATCATTGATGAATGATGCAACTCCTGTTAATCTGATTTACATTGCATCCATTGTTTGTTTGCTGGAATATGACTGGAGCTGGTTTGGCTCTGAAAGGAAGGCAGTTAGATCTAAACAGTTCCTTGTGTTGATTGTCAGAAGCTCTTTTGACTCCTCATCAATCTCCAACTGCAGGAAAGCATCCGAAAAATCAATTTTTGCAAAACAAATTCCACCATTTAATTTTGCGAAAAGATCCTCTGGCAAAGGTAACGGGTACTGATGTGCATCTAAGGAATTGTTCAATCCAGTGAAATAATCAGCACCTATTCTTACTCTTCCATTTGCTTTTTTAACAACAACAACAACAATGGGAGCTGTCCATGCGGAGTAATTTGTTGATTGTAGTACTCCTTATTGCAGATGTTCCAATTCTTTGTTGATTATGCCAAGTACAGTATTTGGGTCTGAAAATCGGTTTCGCATCAGACTTTAATTTAAGAGTTGCCTCTGATTTGGGGCAGAATCCTAGACTCTCCTGAAAAACATTGCTAAATTTAGCCTTGAGTATTTATGTGAATTGTTTTTCAATATCAGAAATAGAAGAAAGAGCTAAAGTGTTAAAAGCATGCTTAAGAGGAATATAAAAAAATTCAATTTCTTTATCCAGGAATTATCAAAGATAGCATGTTCCAGAAAATGTTTTTTCTTTAAAGAACACATTGCAATTTAACTCGCCCGTCAGCTGAATTGTGTTGCTTGACTCACTTCAAGCTATATGATGTGTTTCTGTTAACGCCGGCTTCCCAATATGTTCCCACATGGAGCGTAAGATAAAGGTAATGTCGAACTGAAAACGAACTTGATTGCTATTTACAATAACAGTAATAAATTTTCTGCAAGATTTAAAATCGATTTTTAATGTTGCAGCCACAGAATTTAAATTTGATTTTTTTTTCATTTTCCTATAAAATTTTCCTAATTATATTTTTGCTGTGACACCAAGAACATTAACTATTTATTCAGATTTATACTTTTCAGTTTACCTTTGCCATTTTTTTCCAGAATATGAGATATCAGATTGTTCGAATAGGTATTAACGAACAGTAACATATTACAAACTATGTCGAGCTATTAAAAAATGGTGACTCCATTCAATTAGATTTTGGCTACTTCTATTTAATTACATTTCATATTCATGCATAAATATTCTTAGTGTGACCATAGTCCATTCCTTTTGGAATGTTATTGTCTGACATCTGATGCACTATATTACTTCATTTCTAAACTTTACATAAGTACTTAATAATGTTTAAAAAAAACGAATTATTCCAAGGACATTTATCTTTAATAAATTGCATTTTGAAATTGTTTTATGCCTATTGCAATTTTCTTGTGTTTGACTTGTGAACACCCTCCAAAACCTTGCAGACAAAAACAATTTACAGTAGGGGATCAGTTTTACATATAAATTTAACGTAAAATGATCCCCCATTTCCAAGTCACTCCAGTTTTCTTAGGCAAGATAACATGTTGTGTGTTAATTTCATAATACAAATGACTAAAAAACATTACAGCAAAGTTAAATCAAAAACTAATCACCCATTAAAGTTCTAGTATTGCCAGGCTTTCAAAAATAAATCGCGAAAATAAAAAAGCAAGTAGAATCTCATTTTTGGGGGTCGGTGATTTAGCTGATGGTTTAAAAGTATTATTTTTAAAAACTTTTTTTCCAATTACGCAAACAGTTTATTTATACTATAGCCTATTTTTTTATATTCATCTTTTTGTTTGTTTTTTACTTGTTCCTTTTCTTTTACTCTTTCAATAGTCTAATTCCTATTTCAGTCACCTGAATTATTTAGAGTAGTTTCCTCAAACTACTCTGAATAATTCAGGTGACTGAAATAGGAATTAGACTATTGAAAGTGTAAAAGAAAAGGAGAGATACTTGCTCTCTTGGGGAGGCAAGTAAATCCCTATTTCAGTCACCTGAATTATTTAGAGTAGTTTCCTCAATCATTCAGAAAAAAACAAACACATTTGGTTTTTAAATTTCTTTAACTATTAATAGTTAATTATTAATATTTTTAAAAATTTGAAAACCAAATGTGTTTGTTTGTTTTTTTTGTTTTTTTTATAGATGAATAAAATCATTTATTTAAAAGTTGAGACTTTCGAAGGGTAAAATGTAATTTTCAAAGCAAGACATCCCTTTTTTTCTTCTTCATTCCACTGGTATTAACTTCCTCCCTCTTGCATTTTAAAGTTTGATGAAGAATTCTTTCCGAACTATCAATATTAAGGACAACATTTTCATTGAAGTTATATCAGATAAAAATTACCCAGCAGCGACTCCTTGCTGTTTGGATTTAAATATGAAAAATATTTATATTTTCACTGTATACGCACACTCAGGTAAAAGAACATACACACAACCAAAACCTTTTTACTAAAGTAATACTTAGCCGATTAACATTTAAAAATATATATATTTATGTACAAAAAAAAAATTTTACTATATGAGAAAATAATTAAAAGTAATAATCAGCCGATTAACATCTAATATTATTCAAAACTGAAAAACAATGTACATTTTTTACTTTTAACAATTGTTAAAAGTAAAAAATGTACATTGTTTCTGAAAGTCTTCATTGTTTGAAAGAAATGACAAATATGTTAAAATGCAGTAAAGATTTTGTGATAACTCACCATTTCAAGTGAAAGTAACTGATATAAATCAAAGGCCGCTTATAAAATGGCTTTAAAACAGTGTAAATATCTTATATGAAATAGGTTTATTTATTAAATAAATATGAAATTGTTCTCCTTCCACTTCTCCATTGTTGATCTCCTCTCATTTCCTAAATCTCTCATCAGCATGGCTGTATCAATTAGACCTTGACAAGACAAAGTGATAATTAAAGAAATATTTTTAAAAAATTATTTCAGGATAAAAAGAAAGCAAATTTTGCAGCAGGTCAGTTTTAAATTAAACAACAGGTTACAATTAATTATTCGATTGTAAAACTTATGTAAGCAAATTAAAATGTCTGACTTTGTAGACAAAAACACATGTTTTTTTTAGTCATATCTGAGATGTTGACATGGGCAAATTAAATTTTTCTAAATATAAAAAGATGAATGCACATTGATTATGATTTTGATTCTGGATGTTTTTTTGTTTGTCTCTTGAGATGTGATCCAATTAGGCAATGGTATGAATATTACATGTTCAAGTCCTGTACCAACAGTTCCATCAATTCCAGCATTGCAACCTGTAAATCAACTGCCAAGCACAACTCCTGCCCCATCTGGTACGCCAATTAGCACAGGCAGTAGCCAGTCCCCACCAGCATCATCACCTTTACTCCCAAATGCCTCATCACCTGTGGATAGTACTTTACAAGCTGTACATAATGCAAATAACATAGTAATGGTAAGTGGGACTTTTTTTTGTTTTGGATTTTTGTGATTTCAAATGGTAGTCCATTATAATATTTCATTCATCTCACAGATCTTATGGAATGTGTTATTTTTAAATATTTCTTATGCCATTAAAAAATGCATAGAATCTTCATGAAAAAACTATGTTGGATCCTCCTTCATGATTGTATAGTGGCTTTATCTTGACTCAACATGTGACAGCATAGCCATGTTAGATTTCATTGCTCGTATCTGGATGCTGGCTTGGAATGGATGAAAGAACACATGCATGCTGAATATTCACAGAATCAATTTAATTAATTCTACAAACAAATTTCTCTGGATAGGCTGGTTGTATCGCATATTCCTAGGAACTTTCTAGTACCATTTCTTTTTCAATTTTGCCATGAAGACTGCCAATCTTATATTTACGTTGCTCTTCACCAACTGATTAACTCTATTTGAAACATGCCCTCCAAATGTGCAACCCTACTCAGCCAATAAACACTTTTTTGTATCTCTCCTCACTAAACTTTGAAAACAGTGTGGTGTTTTTTTATTTGTTAATCAAATTGGGAATTAATCATTATCAATTTCAGTACAAGAAGAAAAACAATTGAATCTTAATAAGTCTTTTGTAAAATCGTTTGATTTTAATGAAAAAAAAAGTTATTTTGACTGTTTTTTTTTTTCTTCTAAAATTCCATATACCGATGAGACGGTTGATTACACTCCTTTCAAATCTATTACTAATGGACATTTGGTATCTGTCTGAAGCTGAACCTATTACTTCTATTAATTGTACTATTGACTATTATACTAACTATTATATTATTAATTATATATATTGTAATTGTTATTAATTATATATATTTATATATATTAATTGACTATTATACTAACTTTCAAGGCTCAATTCAGGGGGAGGGAGTAGTGTAATATCTGTTCTGTTGTCATCTGACCATCCTTCCAGGCATTATTTTCTCAGGGATAGGGAGGGGGTAAAATCTGTTTTGTTGCCATGAGACAATCCTCTGAAGCATTACCTTCTCCTTTGATGAGGGGGTAGTGTAATTTTTTTTTGATAAAATATTTATATAAAGATGCTGAATTTATATATATACTAGCAAAAAACTACCCGCCTCTGGGCGGTAATTACTGACTCTGTAGTCTTCTTTACAGAAACCAAAGAAATAATTTTCATTTGACATTTTGGTAATTTAAAGGAAAATAACAAAATGATGATTGTTGTAGTCTTATTTGATATATTCCAATGTGGGGGAAAATTACTGTGCATGAACATCGTCAAATTTTGATTTTTAGGAAAAAACAACAAAAAGGTTAATTGAGGTGGTCTTTAAGATATTCAACGTCGATGAATTTTATTTTGTTTCAGCATAAAAATGAAAATGAATTCCTCATTAAAACTGGTTATATAATGAAATGAATAAACATAAGGGTGGAATGTCGATTGGTCAAAGAAAACTATTTTATATTACTGAGAAATTCAAAATCGGTACTTTGTACTTTTCGCCTTTATTATAAAAGACAGAAAAAGTACTTGAAGAATATTAAAGAAAAGAACTATTTTTTTGTAATTTAGAAAGATTAGAAGGGGTTTATTTCTTTTCTATGACAAATTTTTAAATTATCATCATCATCATCATCACTAACATGTTAACTCTTTGGTCTTTTGGCTAGGAGCAAAATGTAGTATCTGTACTGAATCTGCACTTAGTTTTTATGTTCTCTGTCAGGCAATTGAAATTTTTGTTCCAATTCAGAGTGCTCATTTTGGGGAACTGGATTATCCCTGCGTTAAATATCGACATTGTGCTTAACTCTGCACTCGTGGGAAGAAGTAAATAGGAACAGCAACAACAACAAATTTATTAAAAGAAATAATTAACGCATGTATTTAATTATTAACAGAAAACTGGAAATTATTGCGTTTAATGCAAATTTTATTTTTTTAAAGTAATTATTTCAAAGTTATCGAGGTTGTTGCTATGTGTAAGTATATGCGTGTGAAAGCGTACCCCCCCAAAAAAAAAAAAATAGTGAAACATAAGTTATGATTTTAAATTTTTAACTTAATTTATTAAATCGTTTAAAATAATATTATTATTGATAATAATTAAGAAATTAATATAAAGAAAAGTTTTTTGTATATATAATAAAACAGCAAAGTCAAATTATAAGTGAATAGTACTGAATCTGAATTTATTAGACAATGTTTAAAAAATAAATATGCAAATAATGTGTAGCCTTGAGAGTGTTTAGTCAAGTTTTCTATGACTATATATAGTCATAGAAAACTTGACTAAACATGGACAGCCCCCTCATTTTTTGACTTGGGGCCCCCCACTTTACGGTCATCAATAATTAAGTTGATATGCATGTGTTTAACCGCGCCCCTCCACTTTTTAGGAGAAGTCCCCGACCCTTTCATAACTGTCCCGCCGGCCCTGATATATACGGTATGTGAAAATATTTTAGTGTATAATTGAATTAGGAAGAGGTAAGGTGGTTTAATATGAATATAGTTCGGATAAATGGAAAAAACTTTTGCATTTATTCATTTAGATATATATACTATTACGCTCGCATCTCGTTTAGAACGACAAGACAGTCATGTAACAGAAGAAAAAAAGGGGAAGGTTTAGGTCCTCATGTTCAAATATGCGTGGACACCAAATAAGAGGTAAATGGGACTCTTTCTCAAGACACCTGTAAAAATGAAGAGACAGACAAACACTTTGTGAAAGAACGGAAAACCAACACACGTTAAGGAGTTAAAAATGACAAAGTATATTTATAAAATGTATAAGAAAGAAATAAGATAGTAAACAAAGCAAAAATAGTATGGGATGGGGTCTTAACAAATACGTAACTAGACCAAACGAAAATACATGTATAATACAAAAATAAACCATGAAAATCTAATTTTTGGATTACGTCATATATATATCATATATATCATATATATATATTGACGTAATCCAAAAATTAGATTTTTATTTAAGTATATAACAGTGGACAATGTAATATATTATCGAGCGAAGATATATTCTTCTTTTTTTTTTTTAAATATTATTTTTGTTTCCCAGCTTGAGATGTAGATTAAAAAAAATGGAGAGAAAGAGAGGTGGAACGAGAATGTATATTTCAGTGGGCTTGACTGCTACCTTTTAAATCACTGCACATGACATATATATATATATAAATATATATATATATATATATATAAATATATATATATATATATATATATATATATATATATATATATATATATATATATATATATATATATATATATA
>OY744518.1:143918621-143961121 GCA_963556195.1 Sepiola atlantica | reverse complement strand
GACATATATATATATATGACATATATATATGACATATATATATATATGACATACATATATATATATGACATATATATATATGACATATATATATATATCATATATATATATATCATATATATATATATATCATATATATATATATGACATATATATATATATATGACATATATATATATTTATATGACATATATATATATATATATATATGAAATATATATATATATATATATATATGACATATATATATATATTTATATGACATATATATATATTTATATGACATATATATATATTTATATGACATATATATATATTTATATGACATATATATATATATTTATATGACATATATATATATATATATGACATATATATATATATATATATGACATATATATATATATATATGACATATATGACATATATATATATTACATATATATATATATATATGACATATATGACATATATATATGACATATATATATATATATATATATATATGTGACATATATATATATATATGACATATATATATATGGCATATATATATATATATATATATATATATATGTGACATATATATATATATATGACATATATATATATGGCATATATATATATATATATATATATATATGACATATATATATATATATATATGACATATATATATGACATATATATATATGACATATATATATGACATATATATATATATATATGACATATATATATATATATGACATATATATATGACATATATATATATATGACATATATATATATATGACATATGTATATATGATATATATGACATATATATATATATATATGACATATATATATATATATGTATATGACATATATATATATATATATGACATATATATATATATATGACATATATATATATATGACATATATATATATATATATGACATATATATATATATGACATATATATATATATATATATGACATATATATATATATATGACATATATATATATATATATATGACATATATATATATATATGACATATATATATATATATATGACATATATATATGACATATATATATATATATATGACATATATATATATATGACATATATATATGACATATATATATATATATGACATATATATATATATATATGACATATATATATATATGACATATATATATATGGCATATATATAAATATGACATATATATATATATATATATATATATATATATATATATATATATATATATATATATATATATATATATGACATATATATATATATATGACATATATATATATATATGACATATATATATATATATATATATATGACATATATATATATATATATGACATATATATATATGACATATATATATATATATGACATATATATATATATATGACATATATATATATATATGACATATATATATATATATATATATATGACATATATATATATATATATGACATATATATATATGACATATATATATATATATGACATATATATATATATGACATATATATATATATATATGACATATATATATATATATATGACATATATATATATATGACATATATATATATATATATGACATATATATATATATATATGACATATATATATATGACATATATATATATATATATGACATATATATATATATATGACATATATATATATATATGACATATATATATATACTAGTAAAAACTACCAGCCCTCAAGACAGCAAATGAAACCTTATGCTTTTTTACAGAAAAACAAAGGCAATTTTTATTTCATATTTCGGTAATTTGGAGAGAAAAAAATGTTTAGGAAATTTACTGTGTATGAACATAGTCACATTTTATTAGTTATTTTATAAATTAGTATGACATAATCAAGGCTGAAGTAATAAAAGGATGATGCCATCCATTAAAACAAAACATAGCTGTAATTTTCAATTAATTGAACAAATTACCCATCTCTGTCTATGTATTTCTCACTATGTTGAGTCAACCACTGTCTATTTTTTTAATGTCTCTGAGAGCATTTAGAGAAAAGAATGACTTTTATTTTCAGCATAGTCATCTAATTTACATATATGTGTCTATACACACCACAAACACGTATGTAAATTAGATGAAAAATAATAAATCTATATAAGAGTAATAATAATAAAAATAATAATACTTCGCTCTATGATAAAGACCAATGTGTATTTGAATTTATGTATCCACTTATAATATAACAAACACTTTGTGATATAATCATATTAATTTTAAATGATAAAGAATTTGTTTTTTTTTCAACTTCCAGTTACAAATGAATGATCGTATAACTGTTCATTGGAAATGCATTGGGGTCTGCGTTCGCTCTCGATTGTTTTAGGGGGGGGGGGGATTCCCCCCCCCCCCTAAAACAATCGCAGAAATCCCCCCTCCCCCCCCCCCAATTTTTTTATTTTTTTTGGCGCAAAAAAAAAGAATTTTCCCGCCAAGAAAAAAAAAATTTTTTTTTCCTTTTTAAACAAAAAAAGTATTCCGAGACAATTTTTTTTTTTTCTTTGTCCCACCACCCAAGAACGCGTCAGCCTAGCAAAAATAGACGAGCGTTAGGGAGTCTATTTTGGCTATTCCACTTATAATATAACGAACACCTCTGTCTGTCTGTCCGTCCTGGGGAATTTTTGTAAACAGAGGGGAGGGGGGGGGGGGCGAGATAATTACTATTTAATTAATTTCAAAGTCGGAAACATAAACAAATACATTGGACCACATATTAAAGACTAAATAAACAATAAATAATTTTCGGCGTCAACGTCACGATTCGAACTCGCAACCTTGCCAAACGCTCTACCGAAAGCCCCACTGAGACATAGTTAAAATCTCTCATTTAGCAATAAATGATCGCATAATAATTGTTTTTTTTTAGACTTGGGGTCTGCGTCCGCGCTCGATATGTTCTTCCAAAATACAATTGGGTCTGCGGTCGCACTCGATTTTTTCAGGGGGGGGGGGGAATTGTGGGAGGGGAAGAAACTCCTCCCCCCCCCCCCCCAATTTTTTTTTTTTGGCGCGAAAAAAAAAAATTTGGGCGGGAAAATTTTTTTTTATTTTACCCTTTTTAAACAAAATGGTATCCGGAGACAAATTTCTTTTTCTTTTCTTTTGTCTAACCACCCAAGAACGCGGCAGCCTAGCAAAAATAGACGACCCCTAGGATGTACCCAGTCTTGCCCGAAATTTTGTCCGGTTGCATCAGGTCTTCCAATAACTTCTGTCCGGATGTATCAATAACAGTGTAACAAGGGTTGCTCAATCACATCCGCACCTAGCAAACTAAAATAATTCTTTGGGGGGGAAGGGGGGAGAACTTTTTTTGGTGGGTGGGGTGTGCTTCTGCAATATAGAACATACAGGCTTCTGCAGAATAGAGAACAGAGGTGCTTCTACAGTATAGGACCCAGCACCTGAGGTACTTCTACAATACAAGACCCGGATGCTTCTGCAGAATACGCACCATGGGTGCTTCTCCAGTATAGGGACCAGGGGTGCATCTACAGTATAGGACCCAGAACCGGGGGTGCTTCTACAATTTAGGACCCGGAGGCCTCTGCAGAATAGGGACAATCGGTACTTCTCCAGTATAGAGACCAGGGGAGCTTCTACAGTATATGGCTCCAGAACCGGGGGTGCTTCTACAATATAGAACCCGGAGACTTCTGCAGAATAGGGACTATGGGTGCTTCTCCAGTATAGGGACCAGGGGTGCTACTACAGTATAGGACCCAGAACTGGGGGTGCTTCTACAATATAGAACCCGGAGGCTTCTGCAGAATAGGGATCATGGGTGCTTCTCCAGTATAGGAACCAGGGGTGCTTCTCCAGTATAGGAACCAGGGGTGCTTCTACAGTATAGGACCCAGAACCGGGGGTGCTTCTACAATTTAGGACCCAGTGTCCTCTGCAGAATAGGGACCGTGCTTCTAAAGTATAACGGTCCCTCCCCAGGAAGTTGGTGCTTCTAAAGTATAACGGTCCCTAGAAATATTGGTGCTTCTAAAGTATAATGGTACCCAGGAATGTTGGTGCTTCTAAAGTATAACGGTCCCTAGAAATATAGGTGCTTCTAAAGTATAACGGTCCACAGTAATGTAGGTGCTTCTAAAGTATAACGGTCCCTAGAAATATTGGTGTTTCTAAAGTATAACGGTCCCCCCAGGAATGTCGGTGCTTCTAAAGTATAATGGTCCCAAGAAATATTGGTGTTTCTAAAGTATAACGGTCCCTAGAAAATTCTAAATTTTAACGGTCCCCCCCCAGTACCTAGAAATATTGGTGCTTCTTAAGTATAACGGTCCCAAGGAATGTGGGTGTTTCTAAAGTATTACGGTCCCTCCCCAGGAAGTTTGGTGCTTCTAAAGTATAACGGTTTCCACAAATGTTGGTTCTTCTAAAGTATAACGGTTTCCACAAATGTTGGTGCTTCTAAAGTATAACGGTCCACACGAATGTTGGTGCTTCTAAAGTATAACGGTCCTAAGAAATATTGGTGTTTCTCCAGTATAGGGACCAGGGGTGCTTCTACAGTATATGGCCCCAGAACCGGGGGTGCTTCTACAATATAGAACCCGGAGGCCTCTGCAGAATAGGGGCCATAGGTACTTCATCAGTATAGGGACCAGGTGTGCTTCTACAGTATATGGCTCTAGAACCGGGGGTGCTACTACAATATAGAACCCGGAGGCTTCTGCAGAATAGGGACCATTGATGCTTCTCCAGTATAGAGACCAGAGGTACTCTTACAGTATAGGACCCAGCACCGGGGGTGATTTTACAATGTAGAACATAGAGGCATTGGTGCTTCTCCAGTATAGGGACCGGGGGTGCTTCTACAGTATAGGACCCAGAACCGGGTGTGCTTCTACAATTTAGGACCCGGAGGCTTCTGCAGAATAGGGACAACCGGTGCTTCTCCAGTATAGGGACCATGGGTGCTTCTCCAGTATAGGGACCAGGGGTGCTTCTACAGTATAGGACCCAGAATCGGGGGTGCTTCTACGATTTAGAACCCGGTGGCTTTTTCAGAATAGGGACAATGGGTGTTTCTCCAGTATAGGGACCAGGGATGCTTCTACAGTATAGGACCCAGCACCGGGGGTGCTTCTACAATATAGAACATAGAGGCTTCTGCAGTATAGGGACCAGGGGTGCTTCTACAGTATAGGGACCAGGGATGCTTCTCCAGTATAGGACCCAGCACCGGGGGTGCTTCTACAATATAGAACATAGAGGCTTCTGCAGAATAGGGACCAGGGGTGCTTCTACAGTATAGGACCCAGATCCGGGGGTGCTTCTACAATTTTGGACCTGGAGACTTCTGCAGAATAGGGACAATGGTTGCTTCTCCAGTATAGGGACCAGGGGTGCTTCTACAGTATAGGACCCAGCACCAGGGGTGCTTCTACAATATAGGACCTGGAGGCTTCTGCAGTATGGTTCTTTGGTATGACCGAGGCACATCGGAAATTTTTTTTTTTCTTTAACTGAAAATATTTCTATGTATGGGAGAGGATAAAAAAAAAATGTTGGGGGGGAGAATTTTTTTTTATTTCCATTTCTAAACTAGAAATATTTTTATATATGGGAAAAAAAAAATTTGGGGGGCGGGGGCAACCTTTTTTTTTTTTTCTTTTTTTTTTTCCATCAAAGATATTTATATGTATGGGGGAGGAAAAAAAAATTTCAGGGGGGGGGGGGGTTAAAACAAAAAAATTTTTTTTTTGTCCTTTTTTGAACTAAAAATATTTCTATGGGGGAAAAAAATTTGGGAGGGGGGGTTCGAAATTTTTGTTTTTTAAATTCAAAATATTTATATGTATGGGGGAGGATGAAAAAAATGATTTTCTTGGGGTGGGGGAAATAAATTTCTTTTTTTTCTTTTCTTAACTAAAAATATTTATATTTATGATAGTGACAATAGATGAATGAACACTTTTGTTTTTCTGACACGACAGGGGCGCATTAATATGAGTTCTTAGATATGCGAACTGGGCTGGAGATAGGTACATATACAGTATGTGTACCCTTGCAGAGAGAGGTAAGTATATAGTATGCGCACCAGGGCGGCGATAAGTACTAATATAGTATGCGCACCAGGCCGGCGATATGGTATATATATAGTATGTGCACTGGAGTGGCAATAGGTACGTATATAGTAGTGCATAGGTGTGGCGATAGGTATGTATTTAGCATTCACACGGGAGTGGCGATAGGTACGTATTTAGCATTGAGGGGTGGCGATAGGTACGTATATCGCATGTGCACCGGGTCGGTGATAGGTATGTATTTAGCATCCGCTCCGGGGTGGCGATCGGTACGTATATAGCACGCGCACCGGGGCGGCGATAGGTACGTATATAGAACGGGCACCAGGGCGGCGAAAGGTATGTATTTCGCATTCACACCGGGGCGGCGATAGGTACTTATATAGTATCTGAACCCAGGGCGGCGATAGGTACTTATACAGTATCTGCACCGGGGTTGCGATAGGTATGTATATATTGTGTGCACTGGGAGGGCGATAGGTATGTATATATTATGTGCACTGGGGCAGCGATAGGTATGTATATATTATGTGCACTGGGACGGCGATAGGTACGTATATAGTATGCGCACCGGGGTGGCGATAGATACGTATATAGTATGAACACCGGGGCGGAGATAAGTACCTATATAGAAGGCGCAGACAGAGGTGGTACTTTTTATAGAAATATCTCATACTATTGCCCTGGGAAACGTAGGATGAAATGGTGGGGAAGAAACAGCTTTCGCAAAAGGCAAAATTAGAAAGTAGCGGTGAAATGGGGCGACCAGGGAAGAGAAAAGTAGAAAGATAGAGAGAGGGAGAAAAATAGAAGTTTTAATATAAAGATGTTACACACGCAATTTTTATTCAATTATATGTTTTTATGACCCCGAGCAACGCCGGGTAGCTCCGCTAGTCTATTATATAAAGAGCAGTTGTCTGTCTGTGTGTATGTGAAACTTCTCCTCAAAAAGTTTACATCTTCAGGACCGCATATATCCTGGGATCATAATATCTCAAAATCACAAACCGAACCAGTTTCCGACATTGGGTAGCATTTTGGAAATTATCTAATGTATTTATGTAATAACTTTATAAAAGTGCTGACTCACTGAACATGTCCCATAATCCCTTGCCGGATGTACCCGGTCTTGCCTTAAATTATGTCCGGTTGTATCAGGTCATCCCATAACTTCTGTCCGGATGCATCAATAACATCATAGGAAGTCTACGTTAAGAGTGTGTAGTGAAACAAGGGTTGCTCAATCCTATCCGCACCGGTAAGAGTGATTTCAGTAGTGCTCAGGAGGCCTTCTTGATTTAAATAATCAGCGTTGTCCGGGAGAACAGTGCTCAATGTCCTAGATAGAGCTACTGTAGTGATAGGTTTGGATAATATTTTAACAGCATCTATGCTGAAGAGGAATCGGTAAGAGTGCTTTAGGTAGTGCTCTGTATGCCTCCTTGATTTTCTAAGTACTCGGCGTTGTCCGGGAGAAAAGATAGAGCTGCTGTAGTGATAGATTTGTATAATATTTAAACATCATCTACGCTTCATTTCGCACTATTGTGCAGATAAAAGAGTGCTTTTAGTAGTGCTCTGTATGTCTCCTTGATTTTCTAAGTACTTGACGTTGTCCGGGAGGAAAATGCTCAATATTGTAGATAGAGCTAATTTTAGGGGTCAGGCCAAACTTTTCAGGGGGTCGGGCCAAATTTTTATTTTTTTTAAACTTAAAATATTTCTCAGGCTTGGGGAGAGTAAAAAAAAAATTCAGTTGGGTTGGAGAGATGGGGGAAAGGGGTCGGGCAAAATTTTTTTCTTTTTTTTTTTTGAACTTAAAATATTTCTTAGAGTTGAGGGAGAGTGAAACACAAGTTGGGTGGGGGCTGGAGAGATTGAGGGGTCAGGGAAAATTTTAGGGGTTGGGCCAAATTTTTTCTTTGTTTCTTTTTAACTTAAAATATTTCTCAGGGTTGGGGGAGAGTAAATAAAAATTTGGGTGGGGCTGGGGAGATTTGGGTGTCAGGAAAATTTTTAAGGGTTAGGCCAAACTTTTTTTAGGGGTTCAGGCCAAATTTTTTCGTTTTTGAACTTAAAATATTTATCAGGGTTGGGGGAAAGTGAAAAACAAGTTGGTGGGGGGGGGGCTGGAGAGATTGAGGGGTCGGGCCGAACTTTTTAGGGGTCAGGCCAAATTTTTTATTTTTATTTTTTTGAACTTAAAATATTTCTCAGGGTTGGGGAGAGTAAAAAAAAATTTGGAGGGTGCGGTTAGAGAGATGGGGGAAGAGGGTCGTGGAAAATTTTAGGGGTTGGGCCAAATTTTTTCTTTCTTTTTTTTAACTTAAAATATTTCTCAGGGTTGGGGGAGAGTGAAAAATAAGTTGGGGTAGGGGCTGGAGAGATTGAGGGGTCGGGGAAAATTTTAGGGGTCTGGCCGAACTTTTTAGGGGGTCGGACCAAATTTCTTTTTTTCTTTTTTCTTTTTGAACTTAAAATATTTTTCAGGGTTGGGGGAGAGTGAGAAACAAGTTGGGGTGGCTGGAGAGATTGAGGAGTCGGGGAAAATTTTAGGGGGCGATAAGGTGTTTTAGTTAAAGTTGTTAAAAAGAAATTATGGTCCATGGGTGGGGGAACTAAAAATGGTGGAAGCCAGTAATTTTGAGTAATGTAAGCAATATATAATTTTAAAGATGATTTTGGTAATATGTGGTTGACTTTTGTGGGATTTTGTAAATTAAATATTTTTGGTCAAGGTTAAGTATATGGGGAATACCTATACACACATACAATATAACTAAAAATTACAGAAAATCAAACATTGACTTAGTCTAAAACATAAATGTTGATAGCAAGGAAATTACTGACAAACTTAAGATTAGTGATAGGGTTAGTAAATTAAAGGTGAGGGAAGCATACATACTCCTTAAAGACCACAAACCTGACTTTCAAACCAAGCCTACGACTAGACTAATCAACCCTACAAAACAAGAAACCGGAAAAATCTGCAAAATTATTCTACAAAAAATCAACAAAAATATTAAATCAACATACAAACTCAACCAATGGATCAACACTACCGATACAATTAATTGGTTCTGCAAGATAAAAAAAAAGACAAATCGCTCCTTTATTCAATTTGATATAGTTAACTACTATCCCTCGATTTCTAATGAACTCTTTGAAAACGTCATGGAATTTGCTACTCTTCTCTCGGATATCTCTGAAGAAGATATTAACATTGTGAGAAAATGTAGGAAAACAGTGTTAAAACTATGTTAAAAAAAAAATTTTTTTAAAAACACGATCAATGGACTAAGAGCCATCAATCTGGCTCCTTTGATGTTTCGATGGGTTCTTTCGACTCTGCAGAAATCACCGACCTAGTTGGCCTATACATTCTCTACAACTTAACTAAAGATATAGATATTGAAGATATTGGCTTAGGGATGATGGACTATTAGTAGTCAGAAATTCTAATGGGCAAAAGTGCGAAAATATTAAAAAGATTATCATTAAAGAAATGAAAAGAATATACCTCAAGGTTAAAATAACTCCTAACATTAAAATAGTAAACTTCCTAGATGTAACTTTCAATTTAACTAAGGAAACATATGAACCATACAATAAAGAAAACTTTACCCCAATCTATGTACACACCCTCTTCAACCACTCCAAATCTATCATTAAGCATATCCCTAAATCTATCCAACAAAGGATAAGCAACAACTCCTCAAACGAAACAATCTTTAACAAACATAAAGAATTTTATAATAAAGCACTAAAAAACAGTGGGTACAAAAATACACAAATTAAATTTATCAAACCTACAACTAACAATAAAAACAATAAAACAAGAAACAGGAATATAATATGGTTTACACCCCCCTTCAATCACGCAGTTAAAACCAAACTTGGTAAAAAATTCTTAGACCTTATCAACACACACTTCCCCCCAAACAATATCTTACATAAAATATTCAACAAAAATACACTTAAACTAAGTTACAGTTGCAGTAAAAATTTAGAAATGATAATTAAAAAAACACAATAATAAAATCCTAAACAGCAACCTAAACCCTGAATCAAATAACAAAAAAACAACTAGAGTAAAGTCCTGTAACTGCATAAATAAAAATGAATGCCCCTTGCAACAAAATTGTTTAATAACAAAAACTATTTACCAAGCAACAATCTCGACTAAGGAAAACCCAGCTATAAAAAAATACTACATAGGTATGGCAGGAAATACTTTCAAAGAAAGATACACCGGCCATAAATGTTCTTTCAACAACCCAAGCTACCAAAATAGAACTTCACTTTCAGGTTACCACTGGGAATGAACTAATAAAAATAAATCACCAACTGTAATCTGGAACACTATCAGAAAAACTAGCACCTGTAGCTCCCTAAACTCATCATGTTATTTATGCCTTGGCGAAAAACTTGAAATAATTAAATTTACTAGTAGAGGAAAACTTTTAAACAAAAAACAGGAAACATCGATCAATTGTAGGCATAACAGATCACATCTCCGTAGTAATCTGTACAATACCCCCTAACTAATACCATTAAAACCAAAAAAGCCTCAATATCCACCAACCCCCTAAAATTAACACTTATAAACATCTCCAAACCAGATAATTTTAACCCTTAATTACAAGCATAATATAATTACCCCCCCCCCTTTTGGAATGAATATTATAACACCCTCAGGTGGAACATCTAGATATGTATGTGTAGGTATGTTTTGTGGATATATGTATATGCATGTGTGTGAAAATATGAAATTTGTAAGTATATGTATGTATGTATGTATGTATATATATATGTACATGTGTGTGTGTGTGTATGTATGTATATGTGTAACATAGGACCCCATATGCTTCTTTCACCCGTGGGTATCGTTGTCGGCCACTCACGCACAGGTGTTTGATATCCCGGTCGCGGTGCCGAGTAAAACAAATACCTCACTCTACTCCGGTGTCACTGAACCACTTGTAACATAGGTGGTCCACTCGTGTCTCTATCTCTGTGCTCACACGTCTGGTTCTCTGCGCAGAAATCTTTCCAGACTGTGAACACCCTCTTTGGCCGGTGATCGTTTTAGTGGTAGTAAAAACAAAGATGTGTCGAATCTCCTCCGGGTCGGATGATGATGATTTTGTGATTCTGTGAAGGCAAAGTTACACAAGCAGAACAAATCGATAAGAATAATTCAAACAACTCAGCGATTTCTTTTTGTATCAAATAATTATTAACAAGATAACCAACTGTTTTTAAAGCGTCGAATTAAAGTCTGCTTTTCGATAATGTCTTTGTTTACTAACTATCTCGTCTCTCTCTCTCTGTGCGCGAGAGCCCATTTACGATTGCAAGTCCTTAAGTAAGTTGTAACTTGTCTACTGAACGGTGGGGGGGAATACTATGGGCAACGTCATCCAAACGGGAAGCCTTTCGCGCGACATTCCCGCTTGGTGGCCGCTCGAGTCTGAGCTCCGGCTAACACGACCGTCCAGGCTGCAAGTCCAACTTTAACTGTCTGTGTGACTGACCCTGTTCTGCAACAAAACCGAAAAACGTATAACTCATACCCTTTCTTTCTCAACTCTCCCTCTCTTGGTGGTTCAGGGAGAGGCGGTACGAACCCACTCTCTTTCTCGTTGGGTGGTACGACAACTGAAATTCATCGCTTAGGCTTTTTAGATATTATCTAGATAGAAAGCAATTATCCGTACCCCACTGGAGAAAGGAGACTCTCGCTCTAATTAATGATGACAGCTTAGAGGGCTATCTCAAACTCCGGTTCGCGCGCCCAACTAACATAGTACTGACACACGTATGTTTTTCGTTGGCGATAAAAAGATTTTGCCAAAACCTGGTCCACCTGTTTAAACTCGGCCTGTGTAAGATTTAAATGCAATTGACAATCTCACATGGCTTTCTCAAACAGCCCGGCGCCCTAACCCAGTTTGTTTTGAATAGCTGATTCCGTGTGAATATATACTAGTCTCAATTCTCTACCTCAATTCTACGTAGGGCCTAACCATCACCAAGATGCATACTAGTGCGCCCTAAAGTGCACGATCTCTGTCGGTTCTATTGGTCTTGTTACATATGTATCTGTATGTTCATGTATATGTATGTGCATATGGATGCATGTATGAGTATCTATGTATGCATATATGTATATGTATGTGCGTGTATGCGCCTGTATGTGTGTATAGGTATTCCCCATATACTTAACCTTGACCAAAAATATTTAATTTACAAAATTCCACAAAAGTCAACCACATATTACCAAAATCATCTTTAAAATGATATATTGCTTACATTACTCAAAATTACTGGCTCCCACCATTTTTAGTCCCCCCACCCATGGACCATAATTTCTTTTTAACAACTTTAACTAAAACACCTTACCGCCAATATTATCTTTAATCTTCCGACAAGTTTTAACCCCACCATTCTTAATACAATTACAACTAATAATAAAATTTATCAATACCACTGCCATTAATTCATATATGACTTTTACTAAAAATAAAAGTAATTACCACTATGTCTTATTAATTCATTACTAAATATTACTTAGAATTAAAATACACTAATTTATCCCCCAAAATAATTAAAACTAAATGTTAATAGGTCGAAATATAATAGTATAATTTATTAATACTACTGTCAAATCTATATACGATTTTTACCAAAAATAATCACCACTATATCTTGTTAACTCATTGTCAAATATTATCTAGAATTAAATTTATTTATCACCAATAATAATTTAAACTAAATATTTTTTGTCGTGGAAATTTAGCCGTCTGCACTAAATAGGTCGAAACATCTCTATTCTCTTGACAAGCGACAAAATCACACCTGCAAAATATCGGTCGCGTCAAGCTAGACACCCTAACCTCCTCCCGTCCACAACAACTCTTAAATGGCTATAGACACCCACCCCTAACACCCCTCTACCTCTCTTTCTTTCTCTTCTCTTCCCCCCCCCCCCCCTCTGCCCCAGCTCAGCGTTGAATAAAAATAAAAATATGAATTGTAAATTAAACTTTTCTAACGGCCAATCTTTTTTAAAAATTGGTCACATGACTATTATACCTTCTTCTTTTTGCTTAACTCCATTCTTCCTGGATTCCATCGACCGGGTTGGATCACAAAAAAAACTTTCTGCCTGATGAGACCTCAGCTCTTGATAGCTGTGGATCGATAACATCGACATGCCAGTGTAGCAGACTTTGTATATGTTCATTCCTATATATATATATATATATATATATATATATATATATATGTTTTTATTTATACATCTATATATAGGCGTGTATAAGCGTGGGTGTGTGTATATGTCTGGTTGTATGTGCATGGAGTTAAGGAAGGGGAGACGAGCTGAGTCTAGCCAGTCCTGCCTATAGTTTGAGCTGAGCGACTTTCTTATGCGTCGATAGGTAGGTGTCAAAATGTCATCTTATGCAAAAGGGTTTCTCATCTGAAAATTTTAAAATTAAATTTGTCTGTTTTTTTGTTTTTTGTCTTTTGTTTTTGTTTTTTTATGATTGTGTATTGGCGGATCTCATCTTTGCTCATCAGTATATCCCTTCTGAAACAATTGTCGGATACTCAAACTAAATATTTATTATATATATATATATATATATATTATAAGATGTACTTCCTTCCCTTCATGCAAGTAAATGTACTTCTCTCACCGTACCGTCATGGGAGTAAAGGACTTGCGGGATGGAATGATTTCAAGTGTTTAAGGGAAGGGAGAAAACAAATTGCAAATTCGACAACTAGGTTAAATGAATTTAGAAAGAGATCCTTCATTCTATTTTCATAATGAGATATGTTCTTTCATTTTTTTCCTTTCTTCTTTCTGCTAAATAAAAATATTTCAAATATCTTTTGATAATACCTTGCTGTAAAGTTGCTTTTTTAGTCTTAAATATTCTAGTTTTTGCCGGACATGCATATAACAGATGAATTTATGCATAGATTTTTTTCTTTCATAGTATTTGATGTCATATCAGACCTGGATTTTAAATTCATCTCTCTTCAAAAATAAAAGAAAGGTTTTTAATGCTTTTGGTGATGTTTAAAGCAAGTCAAGCACATTTTTAGAAGGAACTTTTTATCAGTTGAATGCCACAAGTTCTAATATTTTATTTTCTCTTAAGTTGCATTACTTTTCTCGATAGTGAAAAAATGAAGGGAATCTCCAAAATAGATAAAGTTTCCATAAAATCCTTTCTGATGAATTATCAGAAATGAATTACTTGTTCATATAATGTGATTTTTATGCTTGTTATATTGTTTGTTGTTTAGATGATTCCTGAGGATGCTTCCAATGCACCCAGTTCAAGCACGGCTGCCACAATCCAGCGAATCCCAATTCCTGGGACAGACTTGCTAGAAGAGGAACCTTTGTATGTTAATGCCAAGCAGTATCACAGAATCTTGAAACGACGTCAAGCCAGAGCAAAACTTGAAGCTGAAGGGAAATTGAGAAAAGAAAGAAAGGTATTTGTTTTTAAACATTACAATTCAGTTAAATCCCTAAAATACATACATACATACATACATACATACATACATACATACATACATACATATACTTACACTTACATATATAAATACATATACATATACATACTCTCTCATGTGCACATACATTCATCATCATTGGCACCCGTATCTGAAGAGTCCATGAGGGATGTATCCTCAACTGGACTGGGCATAAGAATTATGGAGTCTGGTTCCTCAATCATCAGGATCCCCTTTTGACCTCGCGAATGGGAATCAGACATACTGAGCATGACATTTGTATCAGTTTAGTCATCGGAAGTGGTGAGTATGTCATCTTACCACCTTCGAGACGCCACTTCTATGTTAGGTGACTGTGGAGAATTTATCCGCCCTTAGATAGATTTTATTTTTTATTCTGCTAAGTGTTAAGCCACTCTCTTCATCTGCTGGGATTGGTTTAGTCATCAATGACCCAATGATGTAGCAAGTAATACTGGGTTAGATCATACCGATAGCACTCTATGCATGACCTCACACAAACACATATACCCTTTTCTCTCACTCATACAAATCCCAGAATTTAATGGCTAATTTGCAGTCTACCATAGAGTTACTATTTCATGCAGATATTTTTTTTTTTATGTTTAAAATATTTATTTGAAAAAAGTATTAAATTTCAAAGATTTGAAAATGAATTTGAAAAAATAAGTTTAGTTTTTATTTGCTCGGAATGAAAACTAAAATTAAAAACTCAAACTTTTTGTTTTTCAATCTATATTATTTGATGATTTGAAAAACAAAATGAAAAGACTTATATCAAAGTTTAAGGTTTTAATTTTAGTTTTCATTCCAAGTAATAAATTAAATTTAACAAAACAAAAAATACTTTGGCAGATTTCAAACAGACTTGAAGTTTGTTCTTTAAATCAAGTGTCTTACTCTTTAACTTTTAAATGTTTGTTGGGGGGGGGGGGGGGGTTAGAAAATATAAATATTTTCCCATTCAAAAAAAAATATATGTGAGATCCCAAAATTATTTCAACAAAGTTTTCGTATTTTTGAGATGAGTATTGATAATTTGTATTATTCGGGCTATTGTTCTCATCTTGGATGTTATTCTCACAACATTTCGGCCGATGTAACTTTCGACTTTCTTCAGGTAAGTCTTGTCGAACTTGGGAATCTGTATGGAATTTCAAACTGAGCCCTTTATTTAATCCATGGGGGTAGATTATTCTCGTTCTGTCAGTCATGACCGGTAGGAGTGTTAAATGATTTTTATTATATTCTTAGTATCGACTGTAGTAAGAATTGAACCTTCAACCGTCAAAAGTGTATCACTTAGAACTGATTATTACTTAGCACTTTATCCTCTGTGCCACGGGTCCATGTGGACAGTAATGTAATAATATCTAAATATGACACCACGATGAAAATCTGCATAGGTATGGGATCATAACCACAAAATTTCACATTCCTAGGTTTAATAGCATAAAAGTAGTTATGCATCTCTCATATTAGTATAGATTAATTGTTTATGGCATTAAAATAAAATATGTAAATAACATTAAAACACTGAATAAATAAATAGATTTTAATTATTTCTTTATTGTGCTAAAATAAAATGTAAAATACTTTCTTTTTTTTTTTCTTAACCCGTCACTGTTTGTTGTTCAACAGCGTAAAGTTGATATATTATGTTAGATCGAGCAAGACATCGTGGAGATTCTACGTTGCATTTCATTTTTTTTGCTGATAAAACTTGCTATTACTTTATTTCATTATCGTGACTTCTTTCTCTGCAGTTGAAAAATCATTTCATAGATTTTATATTGAAATTCTAAACACAATAAATGTGCAAAAATTGTAATGTAACCAATGAAATGTAATTGGCTGTAGTTTGGTTAAATAACCACACACACATTAGCTCATTTATTACAAATTCTATTAAAAAAAAACAAATAATTGTTAGCTGACTATTTTAAATTAAATTCATTTTATGTAATGTCTGCTCACATAACCTTTGATTAAAATTTTTAAAATGTGACAAAGATGGACACACAAAATAAAGAGTTTTCTTTTATTGTAAATAAAATCGATCATCAAATTTTAATTAATTCTCCCACTAAAGTTTTAAACAGAAAAATTTCAAGAAATTAAAATTAAAGCAAATAAAACTTAAGTTTTTTACATATAAGAATAAATAATTTGTATGATTTCGATTATTCGGACTACTGTTCTCATCTTGAGTAGTTCGAATAATCGAAATCATACAAATTATCAATCCTCATCTAAAAAATTCAGAAACAAGAATAAATAAAATAAAAATTTTAACTAAAGCTTTTACATTGTTGAAATAAAACATTTTTAAGAAAAGATTCTAATCTAAAGAATGAATACACTATTTTGTTATAGGGTTTGTTTATCGTTATTTTATTTTTTAAAAAGAGTATAGAAATTTTGATTAAAGGACAAAAACTGACAGTCATATGCCCCCCCCCCCTTCACACATGCACGCATACTTTCAAAACTCTACAAATAAAAAATTCTTTGACTTTTTAAAAACATAATTTTCAAGTTTTCAAGAATATTTGTAGTGCAACGATGATGATCTGAAAAGAAAAAAAAATGTTTTCAGATAAAATAAAGTTATTTTATCTGAAAACATTTGTTCTTCTTTTCAAATCATCATCGTCACACTACAAATATTCTCAGAAACTTGAAAATTACGTTTTTAAAAACTAAAAATTCTAAAATTCATTAATGAATAAACACTGAACATATTTAGTGAAAGTCCAAACTACTGTCATTATTTATTGAGTAATTGTTTTTCTTATCTACTAAAAGACAAAATCAAGATGCGTCATTTAGAGGATTTGTTAAATCCTATGAAACCATTTGACTTCAATTAAAAACAAATTGTTACTTGTTCGTTTTTGTTATTTTTATTGTAAATATTAAAATAAATTGGCAAACTCATTTCCATATACCTGTATACACCCAAGCCACCGACATATATTGTTGTTAAGGTTAACTCTGATTAGCCATCTCTCCAATGGCAAATTTGCTGTCAGAAAATTTGCCGTAGAGACATAAACTCAATTAAAAGGGAAACAATTGAACATTCACATGTTCATTTTAATTTTTATTTAACATTTTTAAATTTAAAAACAAATTTCAAATAAGCTTATTAGAAAACAAATTTCAAATCAACTTACTAATAAAGTTTTATTTAAATAATCCAATCGCTTTTTAAACTCTTCCCATCAATGTGTAACGAGTCCCGACGAGTACTCCAAATAATGTTACAGAAACACGAGATGAGCACCTCAATTATGTGACGTGCCATATTAACATCCTTTTTTTTTCACATCTTCACGATTTTAACTCCCAAATTTGAATTTGAATGTGTTTAACTTTGCGCTCAAACCAATACATAGTCAGCTGCTATTCTTCCCATTTCATTTTTTTCTTTCTTTCCCTTCTCTTTCCTCCTCATAACATCACACACTCGCCTTCTCTCCTCTTACTCCTATTAAGTCTTGACGAGTACAAGTGAAGAAGGAAAGAAAAACAGCAGCTGGCCGAGGCCACACCTCCTCTCTCTCACTCTTTTTGCCCGGTGACGTTGAGAAAGAAGCAGATAGCCTAACACGCTCTCTGCGTTCCTCATCTCCCAGCCATATGCATGTAATGTAACATGCGTGCACGCGTTTTTGTTTATATTTTTCAAAACCTGGTCTTTTCTTTTTGCTTTTTTCTCCTACTCCGTTTCAAACCTAATATTCATTTTTTTAAATCATTATTTACGTGTTGATTTTCTGAACACATCACAAATGATAAATATCGAAAATTGATTTTTATGCCTCCATGAATTTCTGTTAATTTTTTTACAGCAAAAAAGATTAACAGAAATTCATATATATGTATATTTACATTTTCTGCTCTTGTAGAAATATCTACATGAATCCAGGCATCGACATGCCATGAACCGAATACGAGGAGATGGTGGACGTTTCTACTCCATCAAAAAAGATGGTCCATCAGAATTTAAGTTGTCACCAAAGCATGAGGAGGTATTTTTTTTATTTTTTTTAACGTAATCTTGAGCCTTTTATTCTGTTTATTTATTTACTAGCTGGCTTTGCCGGCTTGCTATCACTTCACAAAATTTGCTACTTGAAATATTAATTTAAAATAATAAACATTTCATTCATAACTTTGATATAAACACAAAAAAAATCTTTCTCATTTATTCATATAGATAAACATTAACATTTTGATACTTTCAATACAAATTTATTTATTTTTTAAATGTGACCGTAAAGAAAGAAGAAATCAATTTGCCTTTTCACTTGCAATTTAAAAATAAAGAAAGAAACATTTGACCACAAATGCTAAATATTTGTCTAGGAAAAAAAACAATATTGCGAAACAGAACTATTTGTTATATTAAAATCAAAACAATTATTGAATTAAAAAAACAATAATAAATAATAGTTAACTAATAAAGGCTCCTTTTTAAAAACTAATATGCAAATTAGTTAACCTTGCAACTGATATTGCATATATATAAGCCGCATATAAAAAAGATGGTGTGTCTATTGTGTAAAGTTGAATTAACTTTTACTTACCAGTCGGGGATACGTTCTTGATGATCAGTTCAACAGAAGGTTGGCTGTTGTGGCATCTTCTAGCCCTGCTCTGTCAGACTGAGGTATGATTCTGTTCAGTCTCAGGGTGTCCACCTTCCCAGGTTTTGCCTTCTCTTTGAGAAAATGTTAGTTTATTGCTAATTACCTGAGGTATCTATACCGGGGAATGCCGGTGGGGCTGCTCAGGCATTTTTCGTAGGCTAGAGTGCGTTAATGCTATTGTGTTGGCTTTTCAAACCCATACCTGACCTTGTGTCTAACCTTCTAGGAGGTAAATAAAGTAAAGTTGAATTAACTTGAAATAGGGCGTTTTGATTTTACGGTTAGTGTGAGAAATGGTTCTAACTTTTGCATTTATTATTCATTTAGATTATTTTACTGGTTTATCTTATATGAAAGAGAGCTGTGAAGTTCTCAACCCTAACCCACTTGCCCTGATTTCATTATTATAACTTAGTAAAATGAATCAGAAAACTCTTACTAATACATTATCATTTTGCTGTTCTATTGTAACTTTATAAAAAGTGAAGCAACAGATTCCTAATTCCATTTACTCTTTCTGGTGCACAAATCGTAACAAACAAAGTTGGGATCAGAAGTTGGATGCATTTTGAGATTTTAAGACATGGGTCAAATATATACAGGTAACTTCTTTTTGTTGTCTAAATTGGCAAATACTTTTCAAATAACGGAAAGAGATCGGTTCTATGGTAAACTTTTCTTAAGTTTGAGAAACAGATAATTAGTAATATGAATTTTTTGTATTCCTTTTACTTCCAAAGGGTGGAGCTCCATAGAGTAGCTTTCAAAGTCCTTTCTCTCTGGCTTTTGATGTGTACGTCTTCCATTAGAACATTTATTTACATTTTATATTTTTTCACCTCCAAGAATTTTACCTTTTAGACTTCGGTGGCATTTTGATGGATGAATTTATCAATTACAGTACAATGATTGAACTAAAACCACTTAATGGCAATTGGTAAAATAAGTACAAACATAAAAGCACTTTGAAAAACAGCTATAAATCAATACGACTAGAAATACATTTGACACTAGTAAGTCCTTCAGTGAAAGAGAAAAAGAAATAAAATTCAAACAAAAACTGCCGAAGAAGGAAAAGTATAGCAGCACTAATTACGACTAAAAATACTCATTCAAAGGATAGTTAACCTGGAAAGAACTGAAAAGAGAGGCTAGAATAGTATTATTATATAGAAATTATTATAGAAATCCACATATATACTGAGCTGGGATAATTTAAAGTATGAGGAAGTGGGTTCTAGGAGAGTAGAAAGTGAACCTTGGGTTTACTTTCGGCAGCCTCATAACTCTTGCTTCCCTTATTTTGTCCTTTAGTCCTCAAATTCCATGAGTGATGTTTCTGACAAAGAAGTGAAGAATTGCTGTTTTCTGCGTCGGAATTTATCGTTGGTTAATTTTTGACCTTGAAGTAGTTCTTTTTATTTATTTATTTTTAGCTCTTTACATCAAGTGGCTTCATGCCTTGTCTGGAGCGACTTCCATAAAAAAAAGGTACAAATGATATTTTCCTTTCCATATTCATGGACTTAAGATATAAAATAAACAATGATAAATAAATAAGAAAATTCAACAGATAAACATTTCCTATATTTATAAAGCTGCATCTGTTTGCTTTTTTTAAATGGATTTGTAGTCTTTAAAATATAAAGCATCCTTTATTCAATGTAATAGATACTTTAGAACTTTGCACTCTTAAATTAGTCTCTGCTTCAGCATTTGTTAATCTATTTGGCTATGGTCGAGTTTGGAGTTCCCCAACATAATGAGATAAAAAATTATGTATAGGCGATGAAAATGGTTTTATGTTGTTGTTTTTTTTTAAATGAGGAACGTTTTAAAGTTGTAAAAAGGAAAAAGAAGACGTTTTAATGCATTTTTCGTCTAAAACAGGCAATGTCGGCATCAAGCATATGAAAACGTGGATTGTGAAGCATGGAGTACTGAAACAAACTCTTGTAGTGGATTATAAAAATAATTTATTTAAGTAGCTTCTTGATTTCACAACTCAATGTTATCTTAATAAAAATACAAAAATTATCTCTCTCTTTTTCACTTTTTTTTTTTTCATCGTAAAGTGAATTGTAAAAATAAGTGCTGGTTTTGTTTCATACTTCCATTCTGTTTTTCGTTTCGTACTTCCATTCTGTTTTTCGTTAGGCACTACTGCCAGTCTCTTTGCGTTCATTTTCTAGCTGTTCAGACTTCATTCTTGTAGTATATTTACACATTTCAAACATATTTTTCTTCCGATTATATGGGTAATAATAAGTAGATTTTTACTCAAAATGGTTCCTCATTTAATATTATTTAAACAAAAAAAAACACAACATAAAACCATTTTCATCACCTATACATATTTTTTTTATTTCCTTATGTTGTAGAACTCCAAACTCAACCATTGCCATCCATTTAAATAAAGTTTTTTTTTTTAACTTTAGTTTACCCCAAACCAGGCAAGTTGCCACTGGAGACGTAAAGGGTTACTGAGAATTAGAGTGAAAGTTTAGGGCGTCATCCTAAATTGGGAGCTGTGCTGCGAGATGCTTGTTCACATTAGTTTTAGATTTCTGCATGTCAGTACAGTAGGGGAAGCAGAGAGAGAGAGTTCCAAAGGCCGACAGCTTGAGGAAAGAAGCTATTGGAATAGAAGGCTCTCCGGCATCTGTGGACTTCCACAGTGAATGGATGGGATTTAGCTGATTGTCGGGTTGGTCGAGTGTATTTACGCCGAGAGGGCACCAGAGCAACAAGTTCATCGGAGCACAGTCCATTGAAATACTTGTAAAACAAGCACAAGGATGCACCATGGTTAGAAGTTATAATAACAAAAATAACCAGAGTGTAAGGTCTTTAAAAGAGGATGCTTTATTACAATATATATCTTGTACAAAACAATAGAACTACCAGTAATTCAATAGGATTAACCTAATACTGTGAATACACATAATGCTGTTCGTAGTCATATATATATTCTCCAGACTCGTTCACTTCTTTAGTGACTGAGGCGAATCAGGTATCCCATCACAACACCTCAAAGCTGAACATCTCCCTTGAATTTTCTGCTTCTAATATTTCTTCCTTTTAGGATCCGGGCTGAAGTGCTCCACTGGTTTTCTTTCATGTGTGCTCTTTCTTTTATTCCGAACTAATGGAAATGGTTCTTTTCCAGTTTGGGGCGAAGACAAATTTTGTTCAGCTCGTACGGCTGGTCCAGTAGATATATACATAGGTTCGTGTACAATATTGGGTAGTGGCATGTCAAAAGCATCACATAGAATCTCCATTGGGACTTCTTCCTCGCATTTTTCATTATTTTCAGCATATCGTGGTCTAATTTAGTTAATGTGTCTTTTACACACAAATTTTTGACTTTTTATGGTGTAGACCACTTTACCAATCATTTTCTGAATTATTCCATCCATTCAATAACCGGTCCTGGGTAAGACCCTAAATTGCATCCAGCCCTGTTGGTGGAGCCTCAGAATACGCTGACTGCACCTAGAAGGCGGTGGCAAGGGTCAATCAACTTGTGAGATACATGACCGCAACATGGCTGTGTACCCCGGACGTTTCGCTATAAGTGGGTAGAGAAATCGATGGAAAACGGATGCTTGTGATCACGATCGGGTTGAGTATACCATTCCTGTAGCCCTGTCTTGTCAAGGCGATTGGGTTTCCCCCTTGGCAATTCCCATAGTGGGCTCCGTGGTGGGTGGGGAGCAGGAATGGTGAATAAAAACCAAACAATTTATGGCTCCTAACAGAACCACAAAAAGAATTCACAGAGACACAAGCTCTGAACGAGAAGAAGAAGAAAATGACCAAAATAGATTCCCAAGATTTATTGTACTTGAAGCATTAGAGGAACCAAATCTTGCCACACTATCTCCCTTCGTCATTGAAAAAATAATTTTGGCTAACATGACGCCTAAGGTTGTCAAAAAATTGGCCAATGGAAATATACTGGTTGAAGTTGAAAAAAAAAGACATGCAGATTTTCTGCTGAAAATGAAAATTTTTCACAATAAAAAAATAAAAACATACCCGCATCAATACTTGAATATTTCCAAAGGAGTAATAAGGAGTTAAGAGCTCTCCTTATGTACTACGGAAGAAATCAAGGAAGAACTGAAATCCCAAGGAGTAATCGAGGTGAAGAGAATCTCTATAAAAAGAGAAAACCGGATAATACAAACCAACACATACGTGATGACATTTGATAAGTCAACAATTCCACCAAAAATGAAGATAGGATACACAATCGAAAAGGTTGAACAATATATCCCTAATCCTCTTCGATGTTACAAATGCCAGAAATATAGACCTCACGAAATCAAATGTAACGGAAAAAACACATGTGGAAAATGTGGGGAAAAAGATCCTGACCACTCTATGGATGAGTGTAAAGGAAAACATACATGTGCAAACTGTGGTGGTGACCACCCAGTTTATGCTAAAATTTGTGAGAGATGGAAAAGGGAAAAGGAGATACTCTCAGTGAAATACACTAGAAACATTTCCTTCCAAGAAGCAAGAAGGGTGGTTGAAACCACTAGTAGAGAAAAAACATATTCTCAGGCTGTGTCTCTGGTGGCGAATTCCAAAAGACAATCAGAAAAGAATATGAGGAACCAAAGGCAAAAGTTAGAAAGCAACAGGTGGAACCAAGAGAGGAAAGGATGAACATTGTGCCTCCTCCTCAACCGGTTGCCCCCACCCAAGATGCACCACCACAGTCTGAAACACATAATGCAACCGAAACTACTCGAAAAAAGATAGTGATCCGAAAAGATCAAAGTAAAAAATCTCCAAATAAAAAATCTCCAGGTAAAAAATCTCCAGGTAAAAATCCTGAACCTGAGGGAAAAGAGAAATCACCTCAAAAACCAAAACCAAAAATCAGAGTTAACTTGACACAAAACCGATTTGAGGCACTGGACATGATGGAAACAGAAGATGAAAACTCTGATAAAAAGAAAGAAACAAAACAAAAACCACCCCCAATCAAAATATAAACCATGGGACAAAAAATAATCCAATGGAATTGTCGCGGTTTAAAAGCAAATCTTAATGAATTGCTCTTATTATTGACACAGAAATCTCCAACAATTATTTGTTTCCAAGAAACCTTCCTCAAACAAGAGGATAATATTAATATAAAAAACTATGAGATATTCAGCCACATCCGTGATACTGGACACAGGGCCTCTGGAGGAACATCAATTCTCATCAGAAATGATATACCCCATAGCAAACTGGATATCCAAACCAATATCTAAGCGGTTGCCATCAAGGCGACACTACATAAAACAATGAATATATGTTCAATATATATTCCACCGAACGAGAACATTAATGAAAGTGAGCTTCAGAAGCTAATTGACCAATTGCCCACACCATTCATCCTATTGGGGGACTTTAATAGTCACAATACCCTATGGGGGTGCAAAAATACGACAAAAAAGTGTAAAACAATACAAAAATATATAAATGAAAATGATCTGTGCATGCTAAACGATGGAACACAGACATATATGAACCCATTCAACGGAAATAATTCTGCCATTGACTTAATCATATGCGACCCCACAGTCTACATGGACTTTACTTGGAAAGTCTATGATGACACTTGTGGCAGTGATCACTTTCTAATCCTCCTCGAAAATATAGAACCTGGTGATGAATGTAAACCAAGCCGCTGGAAACTAAACAAGGCCAATTGGCAAATGTTTAAAGAGAAATGTCGGGAGAAACTAACATGTGTGGAAACGGACAGTGACCAAGTGGAACACTTCACAGAGAGGCTGATTAAAATAGCAGACTGCATCCCAAGAAATACGACACCAGACAAACGTAACAGACCCTGGTTCAACAGTCAATGCAAAAAAGCTATTAGATTGCGAAGAGCAGCCCTAAGGAAGTTCGAAAAAGAACCCACCCAAACAAATCTGGTGGAATACAAACAAAGCAGAGCAAGAGCCCGCAGGGAAATAAAAGCAGCGAAAAAAGAATGCTGGCAAGAATATGTTGGCAAACTAAATTCCTCTTCTAAACCGAAAGCCGTTTGGGATATGATCGGTAAAATAGCGGGTAAACACCAAACGAAACCAATCCAACACCTCTCCAAAAATAACTGCCCAATAACAGAGAAGAAAGACATAGCAAATCAGCTAGCAGAAACGTTTTCCAAAAATTCATCAATCAGGGCGGAAAACAAGAATTTCTCACCACTAAAAGAAATGCAGAAAAGCATAAACTTAACTTCAGATCGAAAAATCTAGAAAAATATAATAACCCATTTACATTGAGTGAATTAAGAGACTCTATTGAAAGATCTCATAATACTGCCGTAGGACCGGATGAAGTCCATTATGAGTTCCTAAGGCAACTACCGGGAGTATCACTGAAATTACTCCTCCAAATATACAACACAATATGGACAGAGGGAAAATTCCCGGATATATGGAGACAAACTACAGTGATACCGATCCCAAAGCCGGGCAAAGACAACTCGGATCGACAAAATTATAGACCCATCTCCTTGACTAGTTGTTTATGCAAAACAATGGAGAGGATGATAAACAATAGGTTGATCTGGTACTTGGAATCCAACGGCCTTATTAGCAGTCTACAATGTGGATTCCGCAATAAAAGAGGCACGATAGATCACTTGGTTCGATTGGAAACTGCTATAAGAGAAACTTTCATTCGAAAAGAACATCTCATAGCTATTTTCTTTGACCTAGAGAAAGCGTACGATACAACATGGAAATATGGCATAATGAGAGATTTGAACGATCTCAGTCTAAAAGGTAGACTACCACACTTTATTGACGGGTTTTTGTCAAACCGAAAATTTAGAGTTCGTGTTGGATCTACTCTCTCTGAGATAAAAACTCCGGAAGAGAGTGTTCCACAAGGCAGCGTGCTATCTGTGACTCTGTTTAGCATAAAAATAAATAACATAATAAAAAGCTTATTACCCGGAGTGGATGGATCCCTATACGTGGATGACTTCCTAATCTATTACAGGTCTAAACATATGCATACCATTGAGCGCAAATTGCAACAATGTCTGAATAAAATAAATAAATGGACAACAGAAAATGGATTCCGATTTTCTCAGGCAAAAACAAAATGTGTTCATTTTTCTCAGAAGAGAAAATTACACAATGACCCAAGCCTGAAACTCGAAAAGATGGAAATTCCGGTTGTAGATGAATACAAGTTTTTGGGTGTAATTTTCGATAAAAAACTGACCTTTATTCCACACTTGAAATATATAAAGGCAAAATGTAACAAAACATTACAACTACTACGTGTAGTAGCTCACACTGAGTGGGGTGCAGACCAAAACACTCTCCTGAAACTATATAGGTCATTGATTAGATCTAAATTGGACTACGGTAATTTTATATCCCGATCAGCTAGAAAGACCTATCTTACAATACTAGACCCGATCTACCATGGAGGACTAAGGTTAGTCCTTGGAGCCTTCAGAACATCGCCTGTTGAGAGTCTCTATGTAGAAGCAGATATCAGAGGTGAGAAGTTGGCTCTGCAGTACTATGTTAAATTGAAATCGTGTTCATCAAATCCTGCATATGAAAGCACATTCCATCCAAAATACAGAGAATTATTCCAAAGAAATGAAAGGGCTATAAGACCCTTTGGCCTTCGAATGGAAATAATCAACAAAGAAGCAGGATTGGACCTGACAAAAATACACGATACTATAATACCAAAAATACCACCTTGGACCATAAGGACCCCAAAGATCTTGCTAATCTTAAACAAACTTCACAAACAAAAAACCCATCCTCTGGTTTTCCACGAGGAATTGGAGAAAATCCAAGACACCTATCCAAGACATAGGTACATCTTCACAGATGGATCGAAGCATGAAGAAGCAACAGGATGTGCTGCAGTATACAACAATAATATAAATAAGAAGCGTCTCCCAAATGACACTTCTATATTTAATGCAGAAGCATATGCTGTCGATGTGGCGCTCGATTTCATTCTGAAATCCAAGAAAAATAGATTCATTATCTTTTCAGACTCTTTGTCTGTACTGATATCCCTTAAAAATAGCAAATTTGACAATCCATTGGTAACCAAGTTGCTATGCAGGATGAAATATTTGTCAAAAGACAATGAAATATTGCTGTGTTGGATCCCAAGTCATATCGGGATCAGAGGAAACGACCAGGCTGATAGGGAAGCCAGGTCTGCATTAGGCATGGACGCGGAGACCAATTTTAAGATTCCATTTACAGATTTTAAAATGAAAATCAACAAATATATCCAACAACAAAGACAACAATGTTGGAGTAACAATACACACAACAAACTCCTAGCGATCAAAGCTACAATAGGAGAATGGAAAAAAAGCTCACGAAAAGCCGAAAGGAAGAAGTAGTGTTATCCGGACTTCGCATAGGTCACACAAGGATTACACATTCCTACTTACTTGAAGACAAAGAGCAACCAATATGCTTTGCATGCCAGACTACCTACACCATCAAGCATATTCTTATTGAATGCATTGATCTGGTCCCTAAAAGAGAAACTTTCTACAGAGCAGGTACAATGAAGGAACTGTTTTTAGAAAAATAAAGTAGAGACAATACTGAACTTCTTAAAAGCTGTTGATCTATATAAAAAGATATAATTACCTAGAGACATATAAATCCAGCTTGATTTGGCATTAAATGAACTGAGAAAGGATGATATGCCGTTAAAAAAGGAAAAACGTTTAACGAATGTTTTCAAAATACTATTATTTATTTATTTTTTTTTAAAGAATTTTGTTTACTTTGCAAAGTATTTTTTTTTAAAATACTACTTGATTCGGCATTACATGACCTGGAAAAGGTTGATATGCCGTAAAACAAAACAAATAAACAAACATTCAATAACTTTTTCCACCTTGGAAATTTTTGAAATATACTTTATCTCCTGGAGAGTATCTTATTATGTTTACATCTTCTTCCTTTTTAGTAACTTTTTTGTCCGGATAGGGTGTCAATCTATCGAAAATCGATCATATTTTCCTAGCGAACATAAGTTCCGCAGGGGACAACTTAGAGTTGTTGTTTCCATTTGCTAAAAATTTCTGGATAGTTTTTTCTTCCGTGTCCATATATTTATTTTTTTGTAAGGCACGCTTAAACGTGTCAACAAATTTTTCGGCTTGACCGTTCGATCTAGGATGATATACTGGTGTAGTAATGTATTCAATGTCCAAGGAAATACAAAAATCCTTAAATTTCTTTCCTGTGAACACCATACCATTGTTGCTGACCAGTGTCTGGGGAACTCCGAAACGACTGAAAATTTCATCTAATGCACTGATGGTGTTCCTTGAATACCTCAGGCCATTTTGAGAAAAGGTCCACCAAGATCAAGTAATAATATCCATTAATCGGTCCAGCATAGTCTATATGTAGACGTGCCTACGGCAAATCTGTTTTTGGCCAAGGATTCGTTTTGACCGGAGGCGCTATTGCAGGCAATTGACAATCTCGACATAGTTTTACAAAACTTTCTATTTCCTTGTCCATTCCTGGCCAGTATACATAGCATCGCATGAATGATTTCATCTGGGACATGCCAGGATGACCGGTATGAAATTCTTCAAGCATAACTTTACGTAGAGATTGAGGTATTACAATTCTATATAAAGGTGTTGTCGCATATTGAGAAAGGTGAAATCTGGGTTCCCTTTTTATTTTTTCGTTCGATCTCGTCTGGTTCTTTATTTTTAATATAAAATCATCTTTTTCAGCTTCCTTTTTTATTTGTTCCAATGTTACAGGTAATTTTCTGATTGTGTTTAACAACAGACCTGAGATTCCTTTTTCTTCTTTTAGTGCTGCTATAACCGTCTCTTCTAAAATTTCTTCATTTTGACAATTCATCCGCATGTCTGTTTTTTGGATGCTATGTATTCCATCCTAAAATGATAGTTCATTGCTGTAAACGGTTAGCAGTGTGGGTAGGAATGCCTTTTTTTTATCCAAATATAGTTACTAACGGTTTATGGTGTGTCTGAAGTATAAATGATCTACCATGTAAAAAGTGATCGTATTTTTTAACCCCGAACACAATCGATAATGCCTCTTTCTCGATCTGACTATAATTTTTCTCAGCCTCGAAGCGTGTGCGATCGGTTTAGTATTACTATCTTCATATTTGTGTAGCAGTACAGCACCCACTCCGTATTCACTAGCATCAGTCGCAAGAATGATTTCTTTCACAGGATCATAATGAGCTACGGCCAGATCTGAGATTAGACTTTTTTTTATTTTCTGGAAAGCCGTCTCGCAATCTTTTGACCATATTCATTTTTTGTCTTTCCTTAATAATGCGTACATTTTTGGAATGTAGATCGCATAATATTGGACCAACCCAAGAAATGATTGTAGTTTTGCAACTGTGTTTGATGCAATCATATTTTTAATTGCATCGGTCATCTGTGGGTCCGGTTTCCTGCCATCACTGTCTATCACTTGTCAGAGGTATTTAATTCTTTCCGTGAAGAATTGACACTTCTCGGGACTTAATTTGAAACCAAATTCTTCTAGTCGTTTGAACATAGCTCTGATGTGTGTTTTGTGTTCGTGAATGTTCTTACTTTTGACTAGAATATCATCTGAATAGGCGATAGCAAACTCAAGACTCGCCAACATAGTGTCCATAATCTGTTGTAACAAAGCTGGGGCAACCTTTAAGCCGATTTAGTTTGAAAATTTCCTTATGTATATTTATGCACAAATATTTTGAGCATTCCACGTTCACTTTAACCTGTAAGTATGCGTTAGATAGATCGATTTTTGAGAAAATCTTTCTTCCATTTAACTTTGAGAAAATGTCTTCTGGCGAAGGAAGTGAATAATTATGATCCTTCAGGCAATCGTTTTACACGGTTGAAAAATCAGAGCACACTCTTATTTTCTTGTTTTTCTTTTTGATGTAGACGGTAGGCGACACCCAGTCCGCAAGGTCTACCTTAGATATAACTCCCATATTTTTCTAATCTTTCCAGTTCCTTGTTAATTGTGTTAAAGGAGAAAAAGGGACGTTTCTCTTTGGTTCAAACTTGACTTCTGTCTTTGTACATAAACCCAAACCCTCAGAGAAAACTCTGGGATATTTTTCTTTCAATTCATTCATGAATTTTTCATTTTTAATACATCTTTTCTGCACTGTTTATTTTGTTGCAAAAAGAGTTCATTGGGAGTTCAAATAAATTGAACAGTACTATCCAGTCTATTCCGAAAAGACATCAATTATTCCCTTGAATCACATTTACTTTTGTTTTTGCAGTTTTGCCACAGAAAGAAATATCACACTTTAATTCTCCTTTAAAGTTTAATTTTGGCAATTTTCTTGGTTTCAGATAATTTGGGTTTTCTAATTTTTCTCCATGTTTGTTCGTCAGTAATATCTGAGCTAGAATCTGTATGACCATTTATACGTACATCTACATATATTCGATTTTCACTGTTCTGGATTTCTTTTTTTGATAACACAACGTTTACTTAAAAAAAAAATTTTTTTTATTCTTGCGCCAAACAGACCATTTACGACCCTTAATTCCGCAAGATTCACAGAATTTTTTCTTATACTAACATACATCGTTAGTATGCATATCATTTCCGCACATCTCACATTTTCCTGTTTTTTTGAATTTAGGATATTTTTGTTTTTTATGCATTGTACTTTGGCAACACTTTTTTCCTCAATTTGGGTATTATCCCTTTTAACATTAATGAGACGCTAACATTCTTCTGTCACTCTTTGTAACAGGATTTTCATTGTTAAGATTATAGACCTTATTTCTTTGTACTTAGGGGCTGTTAGTCCTTGAACAAAGATTAGGCATTTGAATAAATCTTTGGGGATTTCATCTATCTTGAATTGCTCAACCAAAGAGGATACTGTTTCTGCGTATGCCAAAAAATCCTCGTTATCTGTTTTCACCATGTTTAGACATTTGTATCGCGTGTGGAATAGACTATTTCTTTCGTCGAATATCTTCGACAATATATTTATAGTTTCATCGAATGAAACTTCCTCAGGTTTTCTTGGCAATATCAAGTACGTATACTTTGTATTCTCCTCTGTTCCCAGTTTCTGTAATTATTATAGAAACCAATCTAAGCACCTTTTAATAAATATCGTTTCAAATCGTCTGAAATATGCTGAAAATGTAACGCCAGAATCAGGTTCATATACAAATTCAGATAAAGAATTTGCAATTCCTTCGGCAGAAAAAAAACTTTTTTCTTTCACTGGTGGTCTGTTTCAGAATTTTTTCTAAACTTTTCTACTGCGATAGTATTTGTTGCTGAAACTCTTGATGCTGTTGTCGTTGTTGTTGTTGTTGCATGCTCGTACACAGCATTTTAGTCATTTCGACTAATTGTTCCATATTGAAATTACTCAGAATCTACACACAAACAACATTTTTTTTTTTTAGAAAAAGTAAAAGCAGTTAGTGTACTAAAAAGTATTCTATTGAACTTTTATCTTGTATAGTTTGTAATGTTAATGGTCCGAGTTCGAATTTGAGTCACGGTCTATCATACATTTTCTTCTTAAAAATCAAACAATAAAAGTATTCTTACTTTTTTTTTTTTTTTTAAGTTTTCCTCTTAGACACACCTTTTTTTAAGACGTCTTTTAGTTGTACTGGGAAAAAAAAACAAATCCACAGTAATCCTTCTTCGTTAGCGCACATGTAAGTCTGACGATAAAAACTGTTTGTTGGATGCTTTTTTTTTTTTTGTACCTTGTAGAGGTAAATCCTTCTTTGTAGTGTGAATTCGATTAGCGAACCACGTTTGTAGTTGATATCTTTAAATCAAAGTCAGTCAGATTATTACATTCACAATGTGACTTGCATGTATTTACTGAATAAAACAAAGCACGCGCGTTACTGACTATATTCCAAAATTTGGTTTCGTTTCGAACCCTTGTTTACCAGTTCATATAGTTGACGTTACCATATTTTTTATGGGTTCGTTTTTGAAATTCTAGCCGCCAGCTAATATAACTTGGTTAGAAGTTATAATAACAAAAATAACCAGAGTGTAAGGTCTTTAAAAGAGGATGGTTTATTACAACATACATCTTGTACAAAACAATAGCACTACTGGTAATCCAATAGGATTAACCTAATACAGTCGAATACCGTCTAATACACATACTACTGTTCGTAGTCATATATATATATATTCTCCAGACCCGTTCACTTCTTTAGTTACTGATGGGAGTCCGATATCCCATCACAACAGTAGAGATATAGGATACTGTCAGGTATGAGAAGGTTTCTATAGGGATCCCACTTTCTTTGCAGCAGCTATGTCAATGTTTTCTATGTATTTGTTCCAAGACACGGAAATTCACGATTGGTCTAATGGATACCGATACAGACTATGCAACCTTCTAAATGGAATTAAAATCTCGTCGACAGATCTATCCTGTTGGGAAAGGTATGAGTAAAATATCAACTTGTGTTCCATAAAGTATACAATGAATGGATCCCTAGACGTATTGTTTTAGTAATAGTCTTGGTAAAGGATTGATAAGCTCTAAAACAGACAAACTAAACCTTAAAAGGATACAACTGTTTTCAACCCTAATCGTATATTCAGTACGAATTTACCAATATGAAGAATATTTAAAGGGAAGATTATTTAAAGCCCAATACAGCAGTCTCTTTTTCTCTGACATTTACACACCTACCAGATTATTTGAAAGCATCTACCAAATTTTAAAGTAGTCAGTTTTAAAAAAAAAATCATTTTATTTTGTAGATATACAGTTGAATACGTATGTAAATTTCCTTCATTTTTAAATCATAAAAAGAAATATTGAATATCAGTCTTCATTTGACAGTAAATTATCTTTTGATCGACAATTTATTATTTTTGTATTTTATTTTCAGGATGGATCACCAGTTTGTGGCATGTTGGACATGGATGAAGCTCAATTGGCAACTGTAAATTTCTTGACAAATGGAGCCACAATGACGGACAGTAAATATTAAATCTATCAACTTGCATGACCGACTTGAAAAGCTAACTGAACCGAGTCAGTGGTCGTAACTTCCTTTCCAAACACTTGACCTTCTATTCTCTAACTATGCAAAACTGATCATAACTTTTATTATATGAAAAAGAAAAAAAGGAAAAACACAAATAATGGACTTTGGTCTTATATAACCATACTGCTGTTGTTGTTATGACTAACGGTGACAAATTTCTGACCAGTTGGTAATATCAGAGTTTGGACCAAGCCCTCAATTGGAATTCAGTTTGACACTGATGAAAGTTTGTATTTTATTTTTATGTACTTGGTAAGATACACATGTTCACTATACCACCAGACTGATTGCGCGCTCACTCTCTCTCTCTCTTTCTCTCTCTCTCTTTTCTCTCTCTCTCTCTCTCTCTCTAACTCTCTGACAGACACCATGTGTATAGAGAGACACATGGTGCCCGGGCTAAATTTGATAGTTTATATAAGAGGATATGAAAACTATCTGAGCCATAATTAAATGTTTTTAACATATCCATAAATATCAATTAGATTATGGCTGATTACAGTTGTCTCAAAGTAGCCGCCTTCAGTTTCTACCAGAACCCTTGGAAGTCTTCGAACACCTCTTTGGTTTTGGCCACTAATTGTTGGGGTTAGAATCTGGGGAATTAGTCAGAAATTGTGGCTGTTGAAGTCATAGAAATTTTCTGACTCTTTTTGGAGATATGGCAAAGAGATGAATCCTGCTATCACACATATAGTATTCCAGCAGCAACCTTCCAAGCCGTTTCCAGCAGCTTCACATAGCTGTCTGTATCAATCTCTATCAAACCTCAAGCCCTGTTCAAATACGCGGGGCAGTACAACATCACCTTCACAAGAGAGACATCCAAAGGCCATTACAATTTGGAGGAATTCTAGGTATTTGTGATATGTGAGATATCACATGGATTTTTGACAAGCGACATGTGCAACTAGTCATGGCAGAAGAACAAGATCACCCTCTCGTATGCTTCAGCTTGTTCAAAAAATTCTTTGGCTTCGTTGGGCGGTTTACTTGGCTGTCTGAATTTGTACTCTGCTCCTGAAAAAAAGGTCACATAAAATTTATCAAATGTATCCAAAGCGCATAATTAACTACTAAAAAGGCAAAGTCAATTTGTTACTAACCAAAAAAAAAATGATAACCTTTGCAACCAGAAAAATGAATTAGGTTCATTTCCCTCATAATTGCAAAAGTTATGATTTTTGGCATTCATTTTTTGTAGTAAATTGAATTTGTCTTATTTATGGTTTTATTTTGTTTACTGTTGCTCTGTCTAATTTATTGAACACTATTTGTTTATGTATGTGTTTGTTCACACACACACACATATATATAATACATGTAGTATTTTTGTTTCCTAGATGTTAATCCAATGAAACTCTAGTGTTTATAAAAAGTGCTCAATAACAAGTAGAACGTTTTTTAATATAAATTTTTATTTATACAAACATTATTGGTTACATATGTGCATACATGTCTCAGCTGCGCTCTTTTTCGAGTGCCAGCTTCCTCAGACCTTTAGAAAAAATGAAATGAGAACAAACTTCCTTATTCTGTGTATTATCCTGGTTGGGAAGGGATGGGTGTATAATTCAACAGGCAAGATTCATATTCAATTACACATTCTTGCTGCTCCCTTTCTTTTACTTTTTATCATTTAAGTTTATCGAGTACGTTTGACCGCTTTCAAATTTTTTTATACATTTTATTACCCTACTTGAGAATATCTTCAACGTCGCCTAAGTATAATCATATGCGTGCGAGGCTAAATATTTTAACAGTCAGCAGATAAGTTCTTTCCAGACTGACCTATATATAAACTTTATTCATATGCTCACATATATACAAACCTACCTACATATATATACACATATACATAGATATATATACACATATTCATACATACATATATATATATATATATATATATACACACATATACATACACATATACAGACATACATATATATTCACATCTAAATACACTCATATCTGTAAACACAATAATCAAACCTAAATACAAATACAAACCGCATTCATTCACATCTATTTATAGACAGACAATCAAATAAGTACATTAGCCTAGAATTATGTCACTAAATAAAACCTGCAACTGTATGCACACCCATTCATACAATATATATATATTGGTCAATATCTACATATTTCTATCGAAAAATGCATCTCTATCTAAGTGTCCATATCCCTATACATACATATCACCACATATACTATAATCCCACACACACTTTTAGCCTCCCCTCCCCCCCTGCAAGGGTATACATCTACTCAGCTTCCTCACATATACACGCCGTTCTTACGAAATACAGGGGCTATAAATTAAGTAATACATGTACTGATATTCATCCTGTAAATTTATTTATATAGAAGCTCATACATGTCATTCTACTTTTATACCTCTCCGTGTGCTGTGATTCCATAATCTTATGGATATATCATACAGCCTATTGGCACAAAGTTATAACATTCCCTGCCTGAGTATCCCACATCACCCATCTTATCTAATAATCCTAATTCAATTTGTTTACATTTGGACCGGCGCGAGCATTAATTCAAGGAACAAACCCAAAGCAAACATTACCAAGGCAAACAAACAAAATAAAATAATACCCAATATATAAGTGTACTATATAATGACTAAGTCTAGGGTAAATAAACACAATTTAGCATTAAATAAACTAAAATACAGGTTCAATATAAACATAAGGGTTAAGTAACATAGGAAACAAAGAAAAATAAAGAGAAAAATAGAGAAAATCAAAACCTACACTAAGGTAAGATATAGTAACATAGAATAACATAAAATAATAAAAATAAAATAAAACCAAAGGTAGTAATAATAGTTTAGGAGCAGCGTAATTTCAGCTATTAGCGGACAGCAATGTTTGTAATTTAAAATCTGCCCAGTGTATGCTCCTTGAAATGTCTGCAATTCAAAGCTGTTTCTTGTTTAACATTAAGTAATTTTCCCTGTCTTTAAACCTTATAATTTCTAGTTTCTCGCCAAGGCACAAAAAACAGAGTGAGTTAAGTGATCCATAGGTCCTGATTTTTTTGATAATATTCCATCTAATTATTGGGGTTTTTCATCCTCGATTAATTTCCAGAAATATCGGGACAGCGAAGTATTCATGTATTTTTGTATTATCATTCAGGATAATGTGTGTACGTAAAACCTATCTTTAAAACTCCTTGACGTGCTTTCTATATAGAACCTTTTTTCTTATGGATTTTCTGCTGTCTCTATTTTTTGTGCAATATATTACTGAGGTAGTAATAACTGTTCTGTAAGGGGCATTCATCCTGTCTTTGACAATTATTATTAGTGGTTCTATTACTGTTATTAGTGTAATTTCTTTTAAGTATTTTGTTGTGTTTTTTAATGATTCTCTCAGGGTTGTCTGTGCAACTATAACTTAATTTTAATGTATTTCTATTAAATAACCTATGTAATGCATTACCTGGTGGAAAGTGTTTGTTTATAAGTTGCAAGAATTTACTACCAATTTTAGTTTTCAACATTAGATTGAAGGAGAGAGCGTAAACCAGATGATTTTCCGGCCTCAATTTCTAGAACTGTTTGCATTTGCTTCTATATTCTTATACTCTATATCAGCGTTAATGTACACGCTATTCTGTAGGACTGTGTTATAAATGTTTCTATAATTGTTAAACGTTTCGGACGATGAATTGTTACTAATTCTACTCTCTATGGACTTAGGTGGGTGGTTTGATTGTGGATGCACGTATATGGGGTTGGAGTTTTCCTTCATGAAAGGTTTATACTTGTTAGTTGTTAGATTAAATGTAACATCAAGGAAGTCAACCTGTTTTGTGTTGCCAGTAATTTCAACCTTAAGCCCTAGTTTATTAATTTCTTTGTGAATTATCTTTCTAATCTTGTCACATTTAGCACTAGTAGATGCTCTACCTACCATTAAACCATCATCCCTATATAATCCTATATCCTTTACATCTATATTATTATTTCTGGTAATATTTCTTAATATATATAAACCTACTAGATTAGTTGCCTCTGCAGAGTCCAACAATCCCATAGACACATCGAAAGATCCGTTTTGCCTATTTTTTTTATCCTTTGTTCACTGTTACTAATGAGAACCATTGTACGGCAGCTTTTTATAATATTGATATCTTTTTCAGAGACATCTGTGGAATCTTTAGCAAATTCAATTGCTTGCTTGAAGAGGACTTAGATGGGTGATATTCCATGATGTCAAATTGAACAAAAGCACATTTACCTTTGCCATTGATCCCTGAAAACCAATATCCAGTGGTTTAGCTTATATTTATCCTTGATTTTCAGATTAATCCTTTCCAGAATTCTTTTGCTTATCCTTCCAATTTCTGGTCGGGTTGGATTGATAAGTCTAGTTGATGGTTTTGTGTTAGTCTGGTTTGTGATCTTTAAGTAAAATGTATGCTTTGTTTTCCTTTAGTTTCCCTACCCTTTCGTTAATTTTTAACTCATCAGTAACCCTTTTACTTTCTGTGTTGATAACTTCTATTAAGTTAGTGTTGTTTGCTTTTCAGTAGTTCTTAGTCAGGTTGTTGTTTATTAGGCTTCTGTATTCTTGTCTGCTGAGTTTATTAAAAGTTCCTTGTTTTATCTGCTTTTACTAGGATGTTGTTAGATTTATTTATCTCTTTGACTATACTATCTAGTTTCCTCTGAAATGGGTTCTTGTATTTCAAACTGTTCTAGTTGCTTAATGGGAGGAGCAGGATTCATACTTTTGAAACCGTAATTTTCCTTAGTATCAGTATTTTCCTTATTTTGTAAAAAGAAGTATGCTTTCAGGGTGCAGCTGAAACATGTATGAAATATGTAACCAATAATGTTTGTATAAATAAAATAAATATATATATATATATATATATATATATATATATATATATAGGAGAAAGGAACGATGAGAGTGATTACTCTCATCGTTTAATGGGAAATGAAAAAGGAAAAAAACCAAGAGATATTTTTTTTTAATATATTCATCAACGTTTCGTCTTTATACTTCCTCAGGATGATAATTTGAAGAAAAATGTCATGCAAGTACATCGAAATTTTGGGTTGACATGATGGAGTGATAAAGGAAAAGTAGTAGTCGTGGCTACTGTGAGCGCTGGAGGAGAGTCCAGGCTGCGAGAAGTCAGTGCCTCCAGCGCTCACGATAGCCACGGCTACTACTTTTCCTTTATCACTCCATCATGTCAACCCAAAATTTCGATGTACTTGCATGACATTTTTCTTCAAATTATCATCCTGAGTAAGTCTTACAATAAAGACGAAACGTTGATGAATATATAAAAAAGAAATATCCTTTGGTTTTTTTCCTTTTTCATTTCCCATATATATATATATATATATATATATATCTGGTGTGTATATGTGTGATAGAGATGTGTGAGAGAGATAGTCAAAGATTTACAAATTTCTAATAATTCTTTCACTATTAAAATGTGTGTGTGCGTGTGATATATATAGTGGATGGAAAACCATTTTTAATTTGTAATATGCTTTATTCAATTCCATGATGTTTCCGTAAAATATATACCTTCTAGGTACGTGCAAAAATGGCCATCGCTTGTACTGACTATAGTTCTAAAAAGTGTCTTTTCTTAATTTTTAAAAGTAGTTTTCGTTTAGCTTTTGATTGTATTTGAAAGATAAAAGCATTAAGTTAATATCTAAAAGGAAACAAATGTATATTTACATGTGAAAAAAAATTATAATGGGAAATGTTATCAAAACAGCGAAAAATCCGTTAAAACTGAAGATTCAATAAAACATGTTTAAAAATCGCTGGAAAAGTAAATATCAGTTTTCTGGAACTGTTTCAAAGATAATTATTACATTAAAGTCTTAAGAGAGTGAACTAAAAAAGAATGCACCTCTTTTTTTACTAAAATTTTCTTAATTATCCCCCCCCAAAAAGTGAAAGTTAGCTAAAACATGTCCGGAGCCCGTGTTGTAAATGTAAACAGAAAATACTGCTACAAAATCTTTAAGTATGGAAGGCTCAAACTGCCGTAATAGTTTTTCTTTTTTTTTCAATTTTACGTTACGAACTGCGTCAATTTTATTCATTAATTTTACATGATGATTGATTAAAATCTTGAACAATTACATTACTCGATTTATTCTTTAAGAATTGATGTAATTTTAAATTACATTAATTCTTAAAGAATAAATAACTAATTTATTGTTACGACACATGTAAGAATTTCTTACATGTGTCGTAAGGATAAATTACATTAATTCTTTTAAAATAAAACTAAGAGTATTTTTTTATTTTAAGTGTGAAAAAGTAAATTAAAGTCAATTGACTACACTGACAATATTCATTGAAAAAAAAAGTTAAAACATTAAAAATTATTTATTAATAAATAAATAGAATTCAATTTTGAAAGAAAATGTCATATTTGAATTCTATTTATTTATTAATAAATAATTTTTTTTAACTTTTTAAATGATATTTATTAATGAAAAAAGACAAAACAAATACAAACTTATGTTTCATCTTTCCAAATAATTGACGAAATTGTGAAATTAACGAAACTGTTGAATCTCTGAAAATAAAATTTTGAGGACGGTGTGGGGGGAGTGAGTGGTGGTTGGTGAGCTAATCCTGCCTGTTCATTACAGAATAGGCCTACCATAAGTCCCCAAGTCAATCATTAGTAGAAATTATCCAATTTTTAAAATTCTTTTTTTCGTTACGTTCCTGGGTCTCAAATTTTTCAAGATTATAAAAAAAAATTATTGCGCTGGTGATGACACGTTCATGTATGAAAGGGAAATATAATTATGTTGCATTTTTATATTTTACCAGAAACTCTAATCATTAAAATCACATGAAATATTTTTTGCAATTATATTATTTTTTTGGTGAAAATATTGATTAAATAATGCTTTATTCAATGATAATATTGCCAATTCAAAAAATTAATTTTTCTTCAAGTTATAGTGATTTTATTAACACTGAATTTAGGGGCCATAATATATACAAAATAATTTTTTTTTAATTTTTTATTTTAAACAATTTATGAAAATAAAGCACTATGCTTTATTTTCATAAATTGTTTTTTTTTAATTCATACAAGAATTATTAATAAAAAGAATTAATACATAAAAATATAACTTTAATAAGGTGTATTTTGTTTTCAAAAAATCATACATTTTCGCTAAGATTTAAAAACAAATAATTGTTTCATTATATTACGTGATCGTTGATTAATAAATAATTGGTTGATTTCCTGAATTTTGGTGAATTTTAAGGTGAAGGGAGGGTTAAAATGTTTTTATATTTTGTGAATCGGCCATTGATTTTGTGCGTACCTACCTTCTTCAGATATGTAAAAGCTTAGAGAGAAAAACTGCTTATTTTTCAAGGATAAGGATGAGATGGATTGTCAGTTGAATGATGTAGACTATTATGAGAGGATTGAAAATCAGGAATGGAATGAACAAAATTTGATAACTTATGAGGATGCTTTATGACATGTTGTTATTAATTCAGGCAAAAACCATTTCAAACTAAAAATGATAAAAATATTAATGAGAGCCAAAGAAAAAAGAAAGATGAAAGAATACATATGCAGAATGAAGAGAAAGAAATGAGAGGTAATTTTTTTTTTTACTTTTTTTTATTTATTGGTTTCTATTATCAACACACACACACACACACACACACACATTTATCCCCTCATCTTTCCTTTTTCTCTAGCTCTTAATAATTTTACAATTTTCAGTTTGGAATGTTTTTTCTGAATTAATAACAACTTTTTTCTTTTTGGTTTTCCATATCTGAATTTTACCGAAATGTCATAAGACAGATTTCATGTTTTCCAATCATTATTTATATCATACTGTCAAATATTTTTTCTGCATAAATATATATATATATGGCAACTTAACTAACAAACATTGACCTGTTGAGTTGATTGAAAATAAATATAATATCTGCAGGATAAAGAAAATCCTCAAATAGGCAACCTGTGTGTATGTAAGTATCTATATATGCAACCTGTGTTTATTCAGATTGAATATAATTGACCTTCTGTGAGATTTAATTTTGACAAAATGATTAACTGATCTACTATTTGGAAGGAAAATACAAAAGATTTTCCAAAGTCAAATTCAACAAAATGACTTATGGCAATGTTTTATTTACTCTATATGTCAGAACGTGCAAAAGTTTGTTAGAATTTTGGAAAGAATGACTAACCAATTTAATCGACACTAATTCAATAAAATAAATCTGCCCAAACTAAAAATACAGCAACATATATTTAGGAACTGCTCTGGTGGTTTTGGTGTTAACATTGGCAACCTTGTGCATGAGAAATAGTAAAAAGCAATTTAAAAAAAAAAATTTATTACATATCTCAAAGATCACTTAGTTTTTCATTAATTTTAAAAAAAATATTTTTATTACATATCATTGATCACAGATTTTCGTCTATTTCATTTGCCCAGAAAATAATACTGTATCAATCAACATTTTTCATTCATTCAATTTTTTTAAAGTCTAACTTCCATACTTTCTTTCTCTCTCTTTCTCTCTCTCTCTCTTTCTCTCTCTCTCTCTATTTCTCTTTCACTTTGCCGATCTGATGATAAACCAAATCATCTTTCCAAGAAATCCCTTGTTATTTGGTTCATGGCATGTCGACGTTTGGATTCTTTTTTGTAGACACCACAAAAATATTTTTTCTCTTCTCACATTTTGGACGCAGTAACTGTGGAATTCTTGGCATTTATTACATCTGTTACATGAAAACTAAATAAACTCTGTTTCAGGGCAAAAGGAAAGGTTGAACATTTTTTTTTCTCATTTTCAATTTATCACCATTTGTGGATTTAGTCAGAGAAATATTTTTTGCTAACCATAAACCGATTCCTCTTCCTCCTCTTTTACGAAGAAATAAAACTGTTGACATCATTAGTATTTTAGATGTTGTAAAAAAAGACCTGTTTTTCTGTGCCAGGCAAGGAATTCACTCCCCCAAT